>CM064496.1:25135814-25221571 GCA_032716605.1 Paralithodes platypus | reverse complement strand
GCGATTCGCTTCATCAACTAATTTCCTCTTACTAGTTCCCTTCAATCTCTTTCTACATGCTGCAATGTGTCAGTTAATTCCTCTTTATCCTCCTTCTATTGCTATTATAGAAATCAATTTTCTTCAGAGCTCTCTCAGTGCATATCCACTCCTGTGCAGTGTATACGAGTCACCCGTCTTTCAACACAGTCCCACTCTTATTCTGTCCAGCTCTCCAACCCAAGTATTAGCAAATTTTCTCTGTCATTCTTCTACACAACAAGTGAACTCTGGAACTCTCTCACTCAATCAATATTTCCTTTATCCTATGAATTAGACTGCTTTAAACTGTGTGTGTCTAGGCACTTTGACCTCAACTTCCTTTGAATTTGGCTGTTTGTCACTCTTTTGGATTTGTGGGAGACACTAATTACAATTAGCCTGCCTTTTATCTTCTTCATACACATTAAACAAATATATTATCATACAATAACAAATAGTGATTGATCATGGAGTCATCTCAACCAGACACAAGATAGAAGCCAGTGTGCCACAGGGAAATATCCTAGGTCTTCTACTTTGGAATGTCTATTTCAATGACCTCCTCAAACCCATTCCAGAATCTACGTAAATTGCAATATCCATTGACAGTGGAAGCTGTAAGGTTCTCTACGATGCCCAGACAAGCTCCCATCTTGAATTGCTCCCTTATCTCGGCAAGGATTTTCACATTCCCACTTACATCTTCTAGACAAGGTTGAAGAACGAACGTGCAGACTGATTGCAATTCTTGGAGAAGAATAAAGGCATCAGAGACCCCAACTAATACTGCGACACAGAAGAGATATAGCAGTACTCACTGTGTTATAAAGAGGCAATTTGGAGAGGATACAACATCTACAAACGCTGTAGGTAAAGAAAGATGAGAGAGCTGGGTGTCTAAGCTCCCTTATCAACTCTTGGCCCCTGGTTATTCCATTCTCTCTGATATTTTTTTTTCTCCAATATATTCCAACTTACTCTCTCTTGGGCATAGTCTGAGAGCCTGTACATTCAACCGTTCAACACGGTGAAGACCGTGAGGTCTCGTACCTGTCTTAGGAGTGAGACATGTGAAGCTGTAACCAGCCTTAGCCATCTTGCCTATGCATATATTTGGAGCTGCTTCGCCTTCGTGCTTCACTGTCTGACCCCCAAGACTCGGACCCTCACTCTCAGAACGCCACCTATTGAGAAATTAAATCACTAGGCATTGCTCCCCTGTAGCATATTTTAAATATTGTAATATTCATACAGTGCTACTTAACCAGGGAAGAATGAGGGTATTTTTGTGTTGGCGTTTCGGTGGGCTTTGTGGTAATGCACTGATATTAGGTACAGCACAAATTCCAGTCCAATAATATCTTCCCATTGATACATCGGTACTGTTCTCCATCAGCGATGATTTATTCCTCGATCCACTAGAATATGGAATAAGTGTGCCCAGGGTCATTCTGTTAGTACTATAACATCAACTCAAGATATGAAGGTCATGCCTCATAACTGGTTGCTGGCTATAAGTTCACCGTTAGCAAGTGGATGATGGAGCAAGCGGTAAATGATGAATACAGCTGAATATTCTCTATAATTATGATATTATCGTTATTATAAATATTATAGTCTAGACTCAGTTCTAGTAATGTCGGTGGTGTGCCCATCCCAGCACATGTCTGCGATGCCTCTTCCCTCACTTTGCCTATAAATAGTATCCAATGATAATGAACGACAGGATGGGAGAGATGTATCCCGACCAGGATTCCAACTCACTCTGTCCAGGTATATTTGGGAGAGTCGGGCACCATAACTACTCCACTCATGGCCGAGTGGTTACGTTGCCCGACTCTCCCAAATAAACCAAGAGTGAGTGGGTTCGAATCCTGGTCAGGATACCTCTCTCCCATCCTATAACTAGTGAGAGAGAGAGAGAGAGAGAGAGAGAGAGAGAGATAGAGAGAGATGAGAGAGCATAGAGAGAGAGAAGAGAGGAGAGTAGAGAGAGAGAGAGCATAGGAGAGAGAGAGAGAGAGAGAGAGAGAGAGAATGAGAATAGAGAGAGAGAGATAGAGAGAGAGGAAGAGAGAGGAGGAAGAGAGAGAGAATAGAGAGAGAGAGAGAGAGAGAGAGAGAGAGAGAGAGAAGAGAGAGAGAGAGAGAGAGAGGGAGAGGAGAGAGAGAGAGAGAGAGAGAGAGAGAGAGAGAGAGGAGACGAGTTATAGTAGAGAGAGAAGGAGATAGAGAGGGAGAGAGAGAAGGGTGAGGGATCAGAGGATGAGAGGAGGAGAAGGAGGCGACACAAATGATCCCTCAGGCTGCAGAGACTTTCCGGTCCCCCTAGTAGGGGTGGTACGCCTTATCCTAATGAATAGCGACAGGACAATGTATAGGAGAAGAATAGTCACGAAATGCAAAAAAGTAGTAAGGCCTCATCCTCCCACCGTCTCGCGCTATCCTGGTCCCGCTTCCTCTGTTTTTTTTTCCGCCCGGCTATATAAACAGTAACCAGAGAAAAAAGGAGTGAAGGGTCCGTAACCTTTGTGGGTCATGAAATTCCCACACGGAATGTATATCCTATAGAAAGACAAGAAATTCCATGGAAAGAACGAGGGAACTCACAAATACATACCTACTGATTCATTCATATTAATCTAATCTCCATCAGATGATCATCCAGTCTCTTCTTAAACGTATCAATTGAATTACTATCGAGAGAGAGAGAGAGAGAGAGAGAATATGTGTGTGTGTGTGTGTGTGTGTGTGTGTGTGTGTGTGTGTGTGTGTGTGTGTGTGTGTGTACGCTCCCCTCTAAATAAACAAACATGCGTGTTCATTTTTCTCTTTTGTTATTGTGTATTTTAACGTCCATACCACCCCTGAAACAACATGGTGTAAAATCTATATTTATCTATCAATTAAACTACCGGTATATATCTATCTATCTATCTATCTATCTATCTATTCATCAATATATCTATCTATCTTATCAATATATTTATCTATCTACCAGATCTTGTCATAATTCTTAATACCATATACATTCAATAACTCAGGGATAGATAATTGTTCATTAATGAGTCTCTCTCTCTCTCTCTCTGCTTAGCTTTATATATAAATATATCTACCTGTCAACTGTGTTATTTGTAATATCTTCACATATACAAAATATTGGAAAATTATCAGATGTATGATCTGTACATAAAATACCGTTCATGAAACTTTTCTCACGAGTTTACACACACACACACACACACACATATATATACAGTATATATATACATATATATATATATATATATATATCAAACAAAGACTCTCTTACCTCAGGTGACTTGAATACAATGTATGGCATGATATTAGAGGATCAGCAAAAGGCATTTGAAATAATTATCGAATTCATTAATGATTTTGTTGTTTTCATCAAAAATGTCAGATATCTACTATGGAAGACAATGTATTTGATTTGGTTATCACCAACCTAATATCAGACCTAGAAATTGGTGAGTTATTAACCGGTTGTGAGCATAACATCGTCCGATTTTAACTCGACATAAGACACACCAGTATTATAAGTAATACATTTATAAGAAACTATAACAAGGCAAATATTAGCGGCCTTATTTAAATAATGAACTTAAAAGGTTTTCATATGCACATTGAACCGAGGAAGTATGAATTTGATTACAGGAAATATTTGTATCTGCCCAAAATAAACATGTCCCTATGCTTAAACAACACGACACAAATTTACCGAACCCCTTTGGTACAGTAATAGCATCAGTAGGGCAATTAGATAATTAAATCGTTTACACAAGCTAGACATACAACAGAAAATAATACCATATATACAGTAATTAGAACTTGGTTGCCAGATAATAAGTAATATAATTTATAAAATCAGCAAAGAGGAAATGAGAAGTTAACGTAGCTGAAGATAGTCAAACAAACCCAAACCAAATTTATAGGTAGATAAACAATAACAAACAAATTAAAAGGGGAATGGAACCGTTACTAAACGATACAGTACCAGAGACGTCTTTGTCATCCTATTCTGGCAGCTAATATACGATTGTATTCAGTTTAGGTAGGACCTCTAGCAATAAATAAGGCTTCAAACTATCTCACTTAACCCTTTTTACTACCATAGATCCTTCCCAAGCTGCATAATATCGTCTAGAATAAACAATAACACACATCGTTATTACTCAAAGGGTTAAATTATCAAGGTGAGCTATAAAGAGATAGCATATATATAAATTGTATTCTTAATGACTATATCAGTTCTGTTTTAACAATGCTAGCAACTTAGGTATGTCACACGGTACTAAACAAACATGCAATATGTGCATGTTTGTTTAGTAATATGTATTTCGAGACTTCAAAATCACCCAATAAGATGTCGTGATATACTTCTCTGGAAGTAAGTATATCCACAGGCCCAGATCTCTTCGTCCTAAAAATTCTGAAAAGGGTAAAAAACGAAGTTGCTGAAGCACTTACAATAATATTTAATGTCACTTCCGCAAGGATATGTACCCGCCAATTGGAAGACGGCGAATATAACACCGATATTTAATAAGGGTGACAAAAACTACCAAATAATTACTAGCCCATTAGCTTATAACTTCCATAATTGGAAACATATTTTAATCAATCATAAGGGATGAAATCGTACTTTTCATCAAAAACAATAATATTATCAACAAGAGTAATCACGGATTCAGAGCAAAGATATCATGCCTAGCGAACATATATATATATATATATATTTTTTTTTTGTGTGGATAGCCTATTCAAATTAAATGGCTTCACCAAAGGTCTCGACGTAGTGTACTTGTACTTTCAGGAAGCCTTCGACAAGGTCCTACATAACACATTTGTTGTAGAAAGTCGAGGGCTTAGGAATACAGGGCAAATTTTACGATTGCATTAAAAACTGGTTTAATGAATGAAAGCAAAGAGTAACTTAATATTAATGGTGTAGAATCGACATGGACTACAGTGGCTAGTGGAATCCCTCAGCGCTCATAATTAGGTATAATTTGTTTACAATATTGTGACGCCTCCCGGCGCTGGCAGAATGGTTGCGTGGGGCATTGCAGCTCGCTAGCGCTCGCCAGGATGGGGGGATAGGCTACAGTTGTCCTAGAATGATCTGCTTTATTTCATTAGGGTCGTGTTGCCACAGACAGTCTAGAAATGGTCTTTGTTTTGGTCTGTGACAGCGCCTTATATTTTATATTCGCTATAATATAAATGTTGCTTGTGTGGGAGGCGAGCGAGAGAGGGTGAGAGAGTACACCTGGCAGCGGGGGTGAGCTATGACGCGGCTCGCTTGGCGCTGACGGCGTTGGCGGCTGGGTGGTCAACTAGTCCCTTCCCGTCGCGGCCTCATGTTTTTTACCAGCTCAGAGCTTGCCTGACACGCGTATCGTCTACATCCTTAGCAATTCTGTCCCCCATACTCGCCACTTTGCATACTATTTCTCTCTCTCGACTTCTCCTTTCTCATTCTCTAATCTTTATTAAACTCAACATCCCTTCTGGTTTCAGCATAGACGTTCACCGTCGGCCAGTCGTATTGTACGCGAAGCTCTCAGATATTTCCATGTATTAGGCTTTAATGAGGTTTGGAGAGACGGACTTTTCCGTATGTGTCCTCTCTCGGGAAGGTTGTAGACCGGTATATGTCTCCCTGGCAAGGTGTTGAGTGATTCTGCTTGGTTATCTAAAGCTAGACTGGGGGGGGTAAGGTTACTGTGTCGTTGTCTCCGATGTGTGCAGTGTTAGCTAAGCCCTGCACGACATCGACAGGTACTGTGGGAGCCTAAGTTGTCTTCGGGTGGGTTTACTTTGTGAGCACAGCGCTGTGGTGTGAGAGGGCCATAGCCTATCCCTCACAACATAGTGCTGCCTCTTTGTGTTGACTTCTGAGAGATCGCCAGGATAGAACTAGGTACTAGAGACCTAGATTTATCAAGAGAGCATCCCCGTCATATAACGTAATCTTCATTATACCACCTTCGGACAACGTTAGGCTACGAGCCGCATGCTCACCCATTGTTGCCCTGCCTTGATACCCCAGCTAGACTTTATTAACTGAGCAGACACTGGTTAGAGATAAGCCCCCATTAGTATATGAATGCAACATTATTATTCACTGCACTTTTGAGCCGAGATTGTTGTTGAGTTGCACAACCCTAGTAGGCTGTTGCGTTGTGTCACGAAGCATTTCTTTAGTTGTCGAGCATTACTACCTTTGCGCAGTCTTTATTATTCGCCTGCCTATTATTACTATATGTCCTAGTATTTATTGTGACCCGTATTCTGCATTATAATTGTTCAAGATTCTTTACGAACATCTTCCCAGCATCAGACTTATTTCAGAAGTTTCCAGTTGATGTTGCAGGACTAGCATTGCACTTTCTTTAATACAGGAGTGCCAGTTATTTGAGTATCTACCGTAACGTTAATTAATCACGTTAACTATCTTTTCTTTGTGTAACCTAATCGAGTAATCTTTTACTGTTTGAGAATAGGTTGTTTCATCGAGCGTCAGCCTAGTGTGTGTGCACCAGTTACCGAGTCATAGGATACCTCGTTGTCCAGGCACGACTCAGGGCGGTAATGGTGTTTTGTTTTCCAGTGTTTAAGGCATGGGTTTGATCTAGTGTTACCGTTGTTGCATTTTGCCATTATCTAGTCCAATGTTGAAGAGCCCTGTGTCTTTGAGAACCTGGATCGTAACAAATGGCGACCTAGCTCAGGATCTTGTGAACTAAGAGATAATTGCAGGATTGTTGTGGTCATTTGTTTTATTGAGGAATATAGTGGGCACGTTAATTTTTGTTTGGCAAAGTAGTATAGCACTTGAGAGTCTTCAGACATTTTTGGCAAGTGAATAGTGCTACATAAGAGTTTGGGGTACTTCTTTTCTGAATATTGTGGGGAGAAATTTTTGTGAGCATCATGTCTTATACCGGGTCAGAGGAGAATGGAGACACAGTACGTAATGTCGAAACTGAGGAACAGGAGCATGATGAAAGGGTTAATCGGGTGAACTGTGAGGAGGATGCTAGGATATTTTTGCAATGGCCTGTTACTGCCGAGCGGTTGGAGGGTATGGATCGGTACGGTCTTCAATGCCTGGCCACAGCTATCGGTCATGCGGTTACTAGCAGCATGACCAAGGATAACTTGATAACGTGTGTACTGGGCAGGGTGACTGGTGAGCGAGAGGGGTTGAGTGCTCAGAGCCCTTCGGCCATGCTTCCCCTACACTTGACTCCCAGCCATCCCAGTAGTTTGCCGACCCCGAGTACGCGTCCACAGTTGGGTGGTGACTGGCAGGGTTGGTTGCCCCTGGGGGGACCACCGGTAATTTCAAACATTGTAGCACCTTCACCTCCTCCAGGGTTAACTCCAGAATTATTGTTTCAGCTCAAATTAGCTAAGATTCAGCAGCAACAAAGGGCAGGTGAGCAGCAAATAGAGCTAGCAAAAATCCAAGCTGAGTCGGCTAGGTACTGTGCCGACATGGACGTAGAGAAGTCGCGAGTAGAGACAACGGGACAGCGACTTGGGGCTGGTAACCGTGTTCATGAACAGTCTCTCTCGCACTTATTGAAACTGGTTCCGGTGTTTGATGAGAGTGGTGTTACAGAATTTTTCGCACGCTTTGAGAAGAAGTGCCAGGAACACCAGTGGCCAGAGAATAAATGGGCAGCACTTGTATCCTCTAGATTAATAGGCAAGGGTCTTAAAGCCTACGATGCGTTGCCTATAGAGTCTTGTATTATCTATGAGGAACTCAAGGAGGCTGTCCTGAGAGCATACGAACTACAACCAGAGACGTACAGGTTGAAGTTCCGGGGTGTTACCAAAGGGTCGGGAGAGCACCTTTTGGAGTATGCCCGGGAGCTGTCCGATGCTTTTGAGAATTGGCTGAGGTCGGAGAAAGCTACTACGTTTGACGACATTCAACAGTTGGTGCTTTTAGAGCAGTTTTTCAAATGCACGGGCGGCGACCTGACGTTAAACCTTAAAGAAAAGCAACCAAAAACTCTACAGGAGGCAGCTGAGATGGCTGACCTCCGGCTATCACTAATTCGTGGGTGCGGGTCTGCCCAGCGTAGTGAGGCAGGTAACAAGGGGCGTGACACCCCACCCCCCCGAGTTAGTGATATACCTTATGCAAACAAGTACAAGAGCCATGATACCAAGACTGACCACAAGACTAGCACCGTCCCATTTAAGAAGGGGCCGGGCCCTTCCCAGTACCAAGGGAAGCCCAAAGGAGAGTTGGAGTGTTATCATTGTCATAAAAAGGGGCACTTTGCAAGAGTCTGTCCTAGCAAACCACCTACAGCAGCTGTGTCTTTGGCCTGCAACATTGGTGTGTCTCCGAAGTCATCTGAGTTTGCCCGGGGCAGTTCGTCAGAGGCTGAGGCACAGCCAATGCAGAAGCACCTGGGAGGCTCGAACCCTGCTCAGGATGTTTTTTGCGACCATAGAGGGCGGGGTTGCGTGATGTGGGCGGGGCGCAAGCATGGAGTAGAGGTCTTGCGTGATACAGGTGCTTCCCAGACTCTGATGAAAAACTTGACTGGCTACCCTATAAATGCGGCTCGGGTGGTGGTGGTGCAGGGTATTAATGCAACTCGGTCATACCCGCTGGTGCGGTTGGAGTTGGAGGTGGATGGTGTGGCACGTGAATTGGATGTCGGGATTGTGGAGAAACTGCCAGTGGAGGGCGTCGACCTTCTTCTCGGCAACGACTTTGCAATGCCCGCTTCTGAGGTTCTACCCTTAGTCGTGGCCGAGAGGCCGGCCGACGTGAGTAGGGAAGAGCAAGAGTGGGTCGAGCGGTGCCAGACACAACCCATGGCATGTGTTGTCACCCGAGCTCGGGCAGCTAAATTGTCACAGCCTAGTCCTCCGTCTTCAGACCAGCGGAGGAACGATCAACAGGAGGAGGCTAAAGCTGGAGTTGGTTTTAAGAGTTTTGACTCGGCGGCTCTCCTGGGTGATTCAGTATTAGCACCATTACTTAATTCTGGAGTAGCCCCTGGGCCTGTCATCGAGAGTGATGAGGCTGGGCATGACGAGTCTCCACGACAGCAACGTTATGTACATCGAGAGAGACAGAGGGAGCAGCCCAGTATCGGGGAAGGTCATGCATTGCTCCGGGAGCAGTTAGATCGCTTGGCACCCTCAGATATACGTCGGTTGCAACTAGAGGACCCTGAGCTCCAAACGTGTGCTAATGGAGCTGTAGAGCTCGACGAGGACGGCGATGCACAGCCAGGAGATTTTTTTTATTTAGAAGGCATACTCTATAGGCGTTTTCAAGACCCTAAACGTAGTTGGCAAGAGGGGTCCGGAGTAGTGGACCAGTTGGTGGTGCCACGGGAGTGCAGGGATAGCCTACTGAGGTTGGCGCATGACATACCACTGGCAGGACATCTAGGGGTGAGAAAAACGGTGGCGGCTTTAGAAAAATTGTTTTGGTGGCCGGGGTTGAAGGGGCAGGTGGTAACCTGGATAGCAAGGTGTCATACGTGCCAGAGGGTTGGAAAACCTAACCAAACAATTCCGAGAGCCCCGTTGCACCCCATTCCTGTCAGTGGACCGCCCTTCAGTAAGGTCATCATTGATATGGTCGGACCCCTACCCCCTACTAGTGCCGGTAATAAATTTCTATTAACTATCATGGATGTGGCCACTCGTTATCCTGATGCATATCCAATGAGAAATGGCACGGCGAAAACTGTTGTCCGGAACCTGCTCTTGTATTGCTCGCGGTATGGTTACCTGCAAGAGGTGCAATCGGACCAAGGTTCTAATTTTACCTCTAATCTGTTCAAACAAACTATGATTCAGCATGGCATCAGCACTGTCGTCTCTTCTGCGTATCACCCGGAGAGTCAAGGGGTGTTGGAGAGGTGGCACGCCACGCTGAAAAGCAAGCTTCGATGTTATTGCGTATGAGAACGGAAAGGATTGGGACCTTGGTCTGCTGTATGTTTTGTTCGCGGCAAGAGAAGTACCTGGAGAGAGTCTCGGTTTCTGTCCGAATGAGCTTGTTTTCGGGCATCAGGTGAGGGGTCCTCTCCACATGGTGAAGGAGATGTGGGAGGGCACTAGGCATATTGTTCTGCGAGATAAGTTGCAACCTCTTGTTCCTGAGCGACAAGAGGAGTTGTTTACTAGGCTGTGGCAGTCCGTCCGCATGTTTGTTGCTTCTCCAGGCCTGATGTACGGGGTAGAATCCGACATGGAGGCTGGAGACAGTGCAAGGCTCGAGTTGGTTCCCTGCCGTGTGAATCCTGCTCGACAGCCTGTTGTGAAGGCGGAGCTGGACAGCGTGTGGAGAGGGGGTCTTAGGTATGAGGGATATCGTGAGTGGTCGTTGCCAGTGGCTTTGCAACCTGAGTTTGGTGGCAGAGTCCGTGTGTATGTTGATTGCAAGAGTGTGGAAGCATTATCCCTGACAGACGCCTATCCATTACCCAGAGTTGACGACACCATAGACCGCTTCGGGGCTGCCTCGCTCATCACGCAGGTAGAACTAGTGAAGGGTTATTGGCAGGCCCCGTTTCCGGAAGGAGCGAAGAGAAGTGCCAGTCTTGCGATGGACTGGGCAGTTTGTCAGTGTCAGGTGTTGTTGTGCTGCCGGAACACAAGTTGGATGTGTGGCATGCTAAGGGCACTGATAATGTTTTGGCTTTGTTTGCAGGAGAACCCTCCCTGTTCAGTCAGTGTCTGTCGTGGGTGGAGGATCCGGGGTAGGCTACCACAGTATGATGGTATAGCCTCCTGTCTTGGCTCGCGGTGTATTTTTGCGCTGGTGCTTGTTGGCTCGCGTGTGTAGCATCAGCGTAGGGTCGCAGGGCAGGAGTTGTTGGCTTTGATTAGAAGAAAATTAGGCTACATCTATAGTAGCCGCCAAAAACAACATTAAAATAAAATATGAAAAAAATTAAATAAAAACTCTTTCTTTTAATAATAAATTTTAAGATAATATTGTAGCTGAGTACTGAGTGCAGATGTTTTCCCTCAGTAGGCTGTGCTTCTTAAAGCTGGCTCTGGGAGCACAATGTTATGAATTAATGTATTATATTTGGGAAGGGTGATAAGATTTTTTTATATAAAAATGTTGTTGTATTTTGTTTTGAGGAGACTAGAGCTTGCATTCCATGAGTGGCAGAGTGGTTAGGAGTGGCAGATTCTAGCGACATTCTGCCTGTTCAGATATGGGCTCATGGTTGAGTGTCCCACATCTTGGGGGGGGTGTGACGCCTCCCGGCGCTGGCAGAATGGTTGCGTGGGGCATTGCAGCTCGCTAGCGCTCGCCAGGATGGGGGGATAGGCTACAGTTGTCCTAGAATGATCTGCTTTATTTCATTAGGGTCGTGTTGCCACAGACAGTCTAGAAATGGTCTTTGTTTTGGTCTGTGACCGCGCCTTATATTTTATATTCACTATAATATAAATGTTGCTTGTGTGGGAGGCGAGCGAGAGAGGGTGAGGGAGTACACCTGGCAGCGGGGGTGAGCTATGACGCGGCTTGCTTGGGCGCTGACGGCGTTGGCGGCCGGGTGGTCAACTAGTCCCTTCCCGTCGTGGCCTCATGCTTTTTACCAGCTCAGAGCTTGCCTGACACGCGTATCGTCTACATCCTTTGCAATTCTGTCCCCCATACTCGCCACTTTGCATACTATTTCTCTCTCTCGACTTCTCCTTTCTCATTCTCTAATCTTTATTAAACTCAACATCCCTTCTGGTTTCAGCATAGACGTTCACCGTCGGCCAGTCGTATTGTACGCGAAGCTCTCAGATATTTCCATGTATTAGGCTTTAATGAGGTTTGGAGAGACGGACATTTCCGTATGTGTCCTCTCTCGGGAAGGTTGTAGACCGGTATACGTCTCCCTGGCAAGGTGTTGAGTGATTCTGCTTGGTTATCTAAAGCTAGACTGGGGGGGGTAAGGTTACTGTGTCGTTGTCTCCGATGTGTGCAGTGTTAGCTAAGCCCTGCACGACATCGACAGGTACTGTGGGAGCCTAAGTTGTCTTCGGGTGGGTTTACTTTGCGAGCACAGCGCTGTGGTGTGAGAGGGCCATAGCCTACCCCTCACAACATAGTGCTGCCTCTTTGTGTTGACTTCTGAGGGATCGCCAGGATAGAACTAGGTACTAGAGACCTAGATTTATCAAGAGAGCATCCCCGTCATATAACGTAATCTTCATTATACCACCTTCGGACAACGTTAGGCTACGAGCCGCATGCTCACCCATTGTTGCCCTGCCTTGATACCCCAGCTAGACTTTATTAACTGAGCAGACACTGGTTAGAGATAAGCCCCCATTAGTATATGTATGCAACATTATTATTCACTGCACTTTTGAGCCGAGGTTGTTGTTGAGTTGCACAACCCTAGTAGGCTGTTGCGTTGTGTCACGAAGCATTTCTTTAGTTGTCTAGCATTACTACCTTTGCGCAGTCTTTATTATTCGCCTGCCTATTATTACTATATGTCCTAGTATTTATTGTGACCCGTTTTCTGCATTATAATTGTTCAAGATTCTTTACGAACATCTTCTCAGCATCAGACTTATTTCAGAAGTTTCCAGTTGATGTTGCAGGACTAGCATTGCACTTTCTTTAATACAGGAGTGCCAGTTATTTGAGTATCTACCGTAACGTTAATTAATCACGTTAACTATCTTTTCTTTGTGTAACCTAATCGAGTAATCTTTTACTGTTTGAGAATAGGCTGTTTCATCGAGCGTCAGCCTAGTGTGTGTGCACCAGTTACCGAGTCATAGGATACCTCGTTGTTCAGGCACGACTCAGGGCGGTAATGGTGTTTTGTTTTCCAGTGTTTAAGGCAGGTGTTGGATCTAGTGTTACCGTTGTTGCATTTTGCCATTATCTAGTCCAATGTTGAAGAGCCCTGTGTCTTTGAGAACCTGGATCGTAACAATATACATACATGATATAGACAATGATAGTAATAATATAGTTTCCAAATTCGCTGATGACACCATGATAGGAAATGGAATAAGTTCAGAGAGCAATAAAATCAGTTTGCAAATATATCTAAATAAAATCACGGAATCACCAAATAATTGAAAATAGTCCTTTAATTTAAACAAATGTCAGATATTACACATAGGTTTGATAAACTTTAAACATTTATATTACATGAATGGAAAGAAAGTAAATATTTTAACACAGGTGAAAAACCTAGGTATACTTATAAACTTAAAATTAAAATCGTCAAACCAATGCATGGCAGCAGCTAAAAAAGCAAATAAAGCACTAGGGTTCATCAGGAGAAATTGTCAGTATCAAAGCAAAGACATAGTTATGCCATTACAGTATATAAAAAGGTAGAGTGTTGAACAGTTCTGGTCTCCCAACCTTATAAAATACATCAAGAAACTGGAATCCGTGCAGCGACGAGCATTTAAATTAATTCCATCATTAAGAAATAAGTAATACAATCCGAGATTAAGAGAACTCGATTTTGTTTAACTTAAAAAAAAAACAAACGGAGAATAAGAGGACAACTGATAGTGTTTTAAGATTATAAAAAGATCTAGCAACATGAACCCCGATAATCTATATATGATAGCCAATGCGAGTTCTACAAGAGGAAACAAGTTAAACTTAATAGGCAAGAAAGCAAACCTATATACAAGAAAATAAAATGTTCACCCATAGTATAATTATTGAGTGGAATAAGCTTCCTAATAAGGTAATAGACAGAGGCTCAATAGACACAATTGGAAAAAGGCTAGACTCATACTACAGATAAATTGAGATGGAGTAGGTAATATCAATTGATAGAACAGTCTAGCAGTAATGAACACTCCTTCCAGTGTTACGACTGAGGTTTAAATATATCAGGGCTCTTATTCATTGGACTAGTAATGGCATAAATGCTACAACGGAAAGCGCTAGATCCAACCTCTGATGTATATTCCCAGTGAACAAAGAACACAAATACTCTCCAGAGTTCTATATGCAATAATAGGTTATTAAACTCTCAATAAATGTGCGTCTACTCTAGGCTTAATGTTATGTGAAAACAGCCTATTACTACCTATAACCGAAGGTGCTTGGTTATGGTATGCAAAGTAAGGTGGTAAGAGAAGTTACAGCTTACGTTACTTTAATCAATAAATGTCAGGCACTCCTGCATGAAAGAAAGTGCACTAAAGTCCTTCAACACCAACAAGGAATCTTCTTTAAATGTTAGATGCTATCAAGATGCTCGAATCGGAAATGGAACCCAAAAAGGCAGGCAGCGGAACAATGCTTGTGCAGGCTATGCACACAAAAAGGCAGGAGATATAATGCAGTCGGAGCCAAGAATATCCTAAACGCTACAACACTAATAATAATCGCCACGACAATGCAGTATTCCTATCAACAAAAAGAGCCTAAGTCGTTTGTGTCTCAATACATCAAACTAGGCTGCGAAATGCTTGTGTAATCATAAACGGGTATGCATAAAAAGAGTAATTGGTTTAATATACTTAATGTCTGCTGTGACTGATAAAGTCTAGCTAGAGTCAATGATACGAGATACTGGTGCACATGGCATGCCACATAGCCTAGTGCAAATCTCAAGTCTGTGCGTCAAGTATTACGTTAGAGTGAAGGGTAGCTCTCTTGAGAAACCTTAATACCGAAGTATTAAGCGTTCTCCTGGCGTACCTCAAAGACAAACAACGAGCTTAGAACAGTGCAGAATGGTATAGGCAAAAAGCCCTCATTCGTGCATGCTCTACTCTCAATGGCACACAGACTAGAATTTACGCAATAAACTCCAGTTCTCAGGTATGTCGTGCAGCTTTTAACTAAAGCCAGCACCCATCGGAAACAATATCTTATAGTATCAGACTCCTAGTCTAGGATTATCTAATCCAGCAGAACACTAATAATTATAGGAAGCGGTACTGAACAATATGAATGCCAACCAATGCTTCGTGATCAACTTATCTTAACAACTAAACATACATGGGTTATATAAGACCTTAATGCACAATACAACTAGCCAGCATTAAGCTGATTATGCAGAGTTAACCAGAGGGGGTATAATATTAATAAAAGGTGGTGAAAGATATGGAAAATGAGAGAGATAGGCAGAGGAAAAGGTTCTCAGGTGCAGAAAGGGGGACAGGTATCAAAGGGATAAGAGGGATGCATTCTAGAAACCAGATCTGAGGGAGAGAGTTGCAAGAGAGCTGTATATATATACTAGCACTAGCTCGCACCGCGTAGACAAATCGGTAACAATTCCTTCAGCCAATGGCAAAGAAGCCAGCCAAACATGACGTCACCAAGCATGGTAAAAAACTCCTCCAACCAATCCCCAAGAGGCCAGCCAGCTGTGACGTCATCGAGCATGGCAAAAAACACTACGCGCCTCCTCTCACTCTGTTCTACTCTCTCTCTCTCTCTCTCTCTCAAATCCTATCATTACTACTTAATGATAAAACATGTACTTTGCAATTAAATATATAAAGCCTTGACATGGGCGAAAAAAAGAGCCTTTCTGGACTGCCCATGACACGAACTTTCATATGAAATAAAGCCCACAATAATACATCAACTGTAGCCACATCCACTGCCCTGGCGATCCTAGCGAGTCACTGTAGGACAAGCCATGCGGTTCTAACGGAGTGGTTAACTTCACACCCCCCCAAGATTTTTCTCAGAGGCCCAAGGCTCACAAAAATCTGATTGTTAGAACCCATGCTATATCTCTACTTCCCATCACCCAGCGGCAGTAAAATATCTGGCACAGTTCTCAACAAAACATTTTACAAAAATATAACCCTCCCCAACACAATAGGTTAAATCATATGTAGTTATGCTCCTCAAGAGCGAGCTTCTCTAGCCCAGCATTCTGAGAGGAGTGTAACTCAGAATTACTGCTATAACATACTGAACAAATTCAACTATCAAAGAAAGAGTTTTTAATTGATTTTTATGTTTTTAATTTCTTTATTTCGGCTGCACTATAGGGGCAAGCCTAGTTTTTTCTTCTATACCAAACGCTCAACTCCTGCTTTACGACCCAATACGCTAGGCTACAACACGCGAGCCAACAAGCACCAAGCTTGTAAATAATCCAAATGATAACAAAATATTTTGGTCTACTCTTAACTCATTCAAATCCAACTTCACTACTGCTTCATCCATTCCACCATTAAAATCTCCGACTGGCAATCTTGTAAGTGACCCACGAGGTAAAGCTAACCTTCTTGCAGATATTTTCTCCACCAACTCAACCTTAGATGACATAAATCAAGATGTCCCTGTACTTAATTTTAATTCACCTGAAATTCCCTCACTTAAGATCCACACCAGACATGTCAACACTATTTTGCAGAATCTCTCAGTAGATAAGGCTCCTGGTCCAGATGAAATTCCTCCAATAGTACTTAAGAATTGCTCCTTGGTGCTCGCTCCTGTATTGGCAAAATTTTCCGTCTGTGTACTCATACTCATGCTTCCCAGTACCTGGAAAGAAGCAACATCCATCCAGTTCCTAACAAAGGTGCCTCTTCAGATCCATCAAACTACAGACCAATAGCTATAACTCCGACTCTTGGCAAAGTTTTTGAAATTATATTAAATAATCACATAATTAAGCATCTGGAGAATATAAATTAATCAGTGATAGGCAATATGGTTTTAGACGATGTCGATCAATGCAGACATTCTTTGCCTTCTTATGCATCAAATCAACCAAGCTACAGACCAACATGGTGAAACACATACAATAGCACTGGATATATCAAAGGCATTTGATAGAGTCTGGCATCAATCCTTATTGTCGAAGATGTCACACTACGGCCTTGCATCATTAGTTCCACTAATTTCTTATCTTCATAACAGAAAAATACGTGAATGGTAGATGGCCTTTATTCTCAATTTCACTCAATAAATGCTGGTGTTCCCCAGGGATCAGTTTTGGCCCCAACTCTGTTCCTCATTCATATCAATGATCTCATATCTACCACTCATAATCCAAACATTCCTACGCAGATGACTCAACACTCCACAGTTCCTTCACATTTACCAATTCTTTCACCAACCCGATCTTATAAATTCAAATAAACACTGCAATTTCTCTGAACCGGGACCTTTCTAGAATTAGTGAATGGGGACAAGAGAATCTAGTTTCCTTTAATGCACAGAAAACCAAGTACATTCAATTTTCTAACCGACAGAATCTCACTGACTCCCATATATTTTTTTAATGATGTAAATATTCCCACTTCCCCTAGTATTGACATTCTCGGTGTAACATTAACTACTAACTTGAGCTGGACACATGTTAGAGCATTGCTAAGGAAGCCTCTAAAAAACTGGGACTCCTGTACAGAGTTCGAGAATTCTTCACTGACGAGCAGTTGGCCGTAATATATAAAAGTCATGCGCTCTCAGATGATTACTGTTCACCTCTGTGGGGTGGAAGTGGAGTGGTTGCATTGAGGCAGTTGGACAAAATTCAAAATAAAGCTATTAGATTAATCAATAACCCTGCAATCACACAGGACCTTCCTACATTAGCCATACGAAGAAACGTTGCATCCCTGCATTATTCTACAGATATTTTCACAGCAATTGTTCCGAGGAACTTGCTTCAATTGTGCCGCCTCTCCACATCTTTCCCGTAGAACTAGGCAGCTGAGAGCGCCCATGAATTTACACTTTCTCCTCCACAATGCAGAACTTCTGCTTATCAGAATTCATTTATCCCCAGAGCTACTACTCTTTGGAATTCACTTCCCTCGAATTGCTTTCCACAAACTTACAATCAACAAATGTTTAAATCCAGTTGTTACAAACATTTTATGAATGGAGGATGCCTTTAGGCACATGGACCTTTTTGTTTTATCTGTGTTTTTCCTTCCTCCGTTCATTGTCTCTTAAAAAAAAAAAAAAAAAAAAAAAAGCGCAAAATACTATTCAAACTAAAGCAGGAGGCTACCCGTGTGTCAATCTACCCAGGATCATCTACCCTCGAAAGACAATCTGCAATCACGTTGTCACAACCGGCAATATGGCGTATGTCCAGGTTATATTCCTGTAACATTAGCGACCACCTGGTCAGCCTCATATTCCGATTGTGAAACTGGTTCAAGAACTTGAGAGGGTGATGATCTGTGTAAATTACAACAACTGGACCATAATAATAATAATAATAATAATCTTCTGGTTACTTATATAGCGCCCGTATCTCCTCCTTCGAGGATTCACAATCGCTTGGCTTTCTTTAGTCTACCAGAGACCATTACCCATCCCCCTTGCTCATGGGGAGATGGTAACCGCCGACTGTATCCCAGAAAAACTTTTCAATCTGAGCGGGATTTGAAAGCGAGACCTTCAAGATGGGAATCAGGCACGCTATCAACTGAGCCAGCCGGACGGCTGGACCATAGACCTCGAAATGCCTCAGTACAAGTACAATTGCTAGCAGCTCCTTCTCGACAACAGAGTAGTTCTTTTGGGCTGAATTGAACTTCTTTGAGTAGAAACTAACAGGATGTTTAGCCCATCATCGTCCCTTTGCATAAGGACGGCACCAGCCCCCACACCACTAGCATCCGTTGCTAGTTGGAAAGGTAGGCTAAAGTCAGGGGCCCTGAGGATCGGGTGAGTGCACAACAGGTGTTTTACTACTCTAAACGCCTTCTCACACTCAGGCGCCCACTCGAATTTCTTATCCTCCACCTGAGCTTGACTGTCCCGTTCTCCTTCTCCACCTTGACTGCTAAACGTCATCACAGGCACAGTGAGAGGCTCAGGAGGGTGCCTCACATACTCCTTCATGAGATTAACGTGACATAACTGATTGCGCTTCCGTCTGTCTGGAGTGGCTACCAAGTAATCCAGGTCCGATAGCTTCTCAACCACCCTACAAGGACCAGTGTACTTCGCGGATAAGGGATGACCTACAAGGGGCAGTAGAATCAACACCTCCCGACCCACGTGAAACTCCCTGAGCTTAACCTTGAGGTCGTACCTGTCCTTCATGAGGGCCTGAGAGCTAGTCAAATTACGGCCAGCCAACTCCAGACTGCGCAACATCCGTTCCCGACTGTCGAGGACATACTTGAGCATAGAACAAGGTTTTTCTGCGCCCTCCCATATTTCTTTAACCATATGGAGAGGCCCTCTGACACGGTGTCCAAAGACGAGCTCATTAGGGCTGAACCCCAAACTTTCCCCAGGTACCTCCCGTGCAGCAAACAAAACATATGGCAGGCCAAGATCCCAACCTTTCCCACTCTCAAAGCAACAATAACGAAGCACAGATTCCAAGGCGCAGTGCCATCGCTCTAATACACCCTGGCTCTCCGAATGATACGCAGATGACACAACCATAACAATCCCATGCTGCGGCACTGCTTGAACAAAGAAGCTAGAAGTGAAGTTGGATTCTTGGTCTGACTGAATCCCCTGCGGGTAACCATACCGGGAAAAATACACTAGCAAGTTTCGGACCACCGTCTTCGCTGACCCATTTCTCATAGGGTACGCGTCAGGATACCTTGTTGCTACATCTCCCGACTGTGCATCACTGTCCTCCTTCAACTCGACAGCACCGGTACCACATTCAAGAACCTCCGGGTCTTCTAATTGCAATTTACGAATGTCCGAAGGAGCAAGCTTATCTAAGTGTTTGCGAAACAACTCATGCCCCCCTCCTACATTGAATTTAGCCTCCCGTTGCTCTCTCTCTGTGTATTGTTGCTGTCTCTTCGTCTTTTTAAGCCCATCCTCTGCCTTCTTAGTAACAGTTAATGGGTCTTCTCCAGACTCGAAAATTGGTCCTAATAATGAGTCCCCGAGAATGTCCGTTGATACTAAACTCTCAACCGCATCAACTTTCAACCCCTTCTCGGTACCTTTCCTCCGCTTGTCTAAAGACTGTTGACCAGAATGTGACTCCCTGGATGCAAGAGATCTGGTGACAACACACGCCATAGGTTGCACCGGACACTTCTCAACCAACTCCTGCTCCACCCTACTCACGTCGGCCGGCTTCTCGGCAACGACCAAGGGTGGAGCCTCAGAAGTAGGCCCCGCAAAGTCGTTGCCGAGAAGGAGGTCGACGCCCACAACAGGTAACTTCTCCACAATTCCTACATCCAGGTCACGAGTCACACCATCAACTTCCATCTTCATTCTTACAAGCGGGTATGACCTTGTTGCATTAACTCCCTGAACCACAACCACCCGCGCCGTATTTACAGGTTTACCAGTGAAATTCCTCAACAATGTTTGCGATGCCCCAGTGTCACACAAAATTCTCACCTCATGTCTTCTACCCCCCCCACTCCACACAACCGAGTCCCCTGTGGTCACTAAAGGCATCACGGACAGGGAATAACCCTTCCGGATCCTTCTGCACTGGCAGTGTATTTACCTCGGAAGAATTGCCTCTAACAAACTCCGAAGTCCTCTTGAACACTCCAATGCCGTGAGCAAAAGACACGGCTGCCGGAGGAGCTCGACTAGGGCACTCATTTGCTTTATGACCCTCCTGGTGGCACTTTAAACACATAAATTTCGGTCTCGGCTTATACTGTGATGTAAAAGGCCCCTGACTTTTCTTATACGGCGTGGTGTCAGGTTTGGATTCAGTTTTAGTTTCATTGCTCTTTTGTTTAAATGTGTCATTGCTACGGGCAGGGGGAGGATAACGGTCCTTAGCACTTGCATCGTACTTCTGTGAGGACCCGCAACCCCGAATCAACGACAGCCGTCGATCAGCCATTTCTGCTGCTTCGACTAGAGTTCTTGGGTTTTTCTCCTTTAAGTTCAAAGTTAGATCACCGCCCGTGCTCTTAAAGAACTGCTCCAACATCATTAACTGCTTAATTCCATCAAATGTTGTTACCTTCTCAGATCGGAGCCAGTTCCCCATAGCATCGGACAAGTCCCGGGCGTGTTCCAAAAAGGTGCTATCTCTTCCCTTGGTTACACCCCGGAACTTCAAACGGTACGTTTCTGGTTGCAGTTCGTAAGCCCTCAGGACAGCCTCCTTGAGATCCTCATACACAATACATGACTCCAAAGGTAATGCATCGTAGTCTTTAAGACCCTTGTCTATTAATCTAGAGGATACAAGTGCTGCCCATTTATTCTCTGGCCACTGGTGTTCCTGGCACTTCTTCTCAAAGCGTGCAAATTTTTTTGTTACACCACTCTCATCAAACACCGGAACCAGTTTCAATAAGTGCGGGAGAGATTGATCATGAGCACGGTTACCAGCCCCAAGTCGCTGTCCCGTTGTCTCTACTCGCGACTTCTCTACGTCCATGTCGGCACATTACCTAGTCGACTCTGAATCAGCTTGAATTTTTGCTAGCTCTATGTGGTGGTGACTTTTTCTCTCTTCTATCTTAGCTCTCTCTTCTATCTTGGCTAATTCTAATTGCTGCTGATGCTGAAGCTTAGGTAATTCGAGCTGAAACAATAATTCTGGAGTTAACCCTTGAGGAGGTGAAGGTGCTACAATGTTTGAAATTACCGGTGGTCCCCCCCGGGGCAACCCACCCTGCCAGTCACCACCCAACTGTGGAACCGTACTCGGGGTCGGCAAACTACTGGGATGGCTGGGAGTCGAGTGTAGGGGAAGCATGGCCGAAGGGCTCTGAGCACTCAACCTATCTCGCTCACCAGTCACCCTGCCCAGTACACACGTTATCAAGTTATCCCTGGTCATACTGCTAGTACCCGCATGACCGATAGCTGTGGCCAGGCATTGAAGACTGTACCGATCCATACCCTCCAACCGCTCGGCAGTAACAGGCCATTGCAAAAATATCCTAGCATCCTCCTCACAGTTCACCTGATTAACCATTTCATCCTGCTGCTGTTCTTCAGTTTCGACATTACGTACTGTGTCTCCATTCTCCTCTGATCCGGTATAAGACATGATGCTCACAAACATTTCCCACCTCAATATTCAGAAAAGAAGCACCCCCAAACTCTTTTACCTCAATATACACACAAAAATTCTCGGAAATACTCAAGGGCTATACTATGTTGCAAACAAAAATTATTCTTGCTGATCCCCGCAAAATATTCCCCAAAACAACAAATGTTCCCTGCTAATAAATGTAGGTTCACCAAATCCTGGCGAGGTCGCCATTTGTTACGACTGAGGTTTAAATATATCAGGGCTCTTATTCATTGGACTAGTAATGGCATAAATGCTACAACGGAAAGCGCTAGATCCAACCTCTGATGTATATTCCCAGTGAACAAAGAACACAAATACTCTCCAGAGTTCTATATGCAATAATAGGTTATTAAACTCTCAATAAATGTGCGTCTACTCTAGGCTTAATATTATGTGAAAACAGCCTATTACTACCTATAACCGAAGGTGCTTGGTTATGGTATGCAAAGTAAGGTGGTAAGAGAAGTTACAGCTTACGTTACTTTTATCAATAAATGTCAGGCACTCCTGCATGAAAGAAAGTGCACTAAAGTCCTTCAACACCAACAAGGAATCTTCTTTAAATGTTAGATGCTATCAAGATGCTCGAATCGGAAATGGAACCCAAAAAGGCAGGCAGCGGAACAATGCTCGTGCAGGCTATGCACACAAAAAGGCAGGAGATATAATGCAGTCGGAGCCAAGAATATCCTAAACGCTACAACACTAATAATAATCGCCACGACAATGCAGTATTCCTATCAACAAAAAGAGCCTAAGTCGTTTGTGTCTCAATACATCAAACTAGGCTGCGAAATGCTTGTGTAATCATAAACGGGTATGCATAAAAAAGAGTAATTGGTTTAATATACTTAATGTCTGCTGTGACTGATAAAGTCTAGCTAGAGTCAATGATACGAGATACTGGTGCGCATGGGATGCCGCATAGCCTAGTGCAAATCTCAAGTCTGTGCGTCAAGTATTACGTTAGAGTGAAGGGTAGCTCTCTTGAGAAACCTTAATACTGAAGTATTAAGCGTTCTTCTGGCGTACCTCAAAGACAAACAACGAGCTTAGAACAGTGCAGAATGGTAAAGGCAAAAAGCCCTCATTCGTGCATGCTCTACTCTCAATGGCACACAGACTAGAATTTACGCAATCAACTCCAGTTCTCAGGTATGTCGTGCAGCTTTTAACTAAAGCCAGCACCCATCGGAAACAATACCTTATAGTATCAGACTCCTAGTCTAGCATTATCTAATCCAGCAGAACACTAATAATTATAGGAAGCGGTACTGAACAATATGAATGCCAACCAATGCTTCGTGATCAACTTATCTTAACAACTAACATACATGGGTTATATAAGACCTTAACGCACAATACAACTGGCCAGCATGAAGCTGATTATGCAGAGTTAACCAGAGGGGGTATAATATTAATAAAAGGTGGTGAAAGATATGGAAAATGAGAGAGATAGGCAGAGGAAAAGGTTCTCCGGTGCAGAAAGGGGGACAGGTATCAAAGGGATAAGAGGGATGCGTTCTAGAAACCAGATCTGAGGGAGAGAGTGGCAAAAGAGCTGTATATATACTAGCACTAGCTCGCACCGCGTAGACAAAGCGGTAACAATTCCTTCAGCCAATGGCAAAGAAGCCAGCCAAACATGACGTCACCAAGCATGGTAAAAAACTCCTCCAACCAATCCCCAAGAGGCCAGCCAGCTGTGACGTCATCGAGCATGGCTAAAAACACTACGCGCCTCCTCTCACTCTGTTCTACTCTCTCTCTCTCTCTCTCTCTCAAATCCTATCATTACTACTTAATGATAAAACATATACTTTGCAATTAAATATAAAAAGCCTTGACATGGGCGAAAAAAAAAGAGCCTTTCTGGTCTGCCCATGACACAAGCTTTCATATGAAATAAAGCACACAATAATACATCAACTGTAGCCACATCCACTGCCCTGGCAATCCTAGCGAGTCACTGTAGGACAAGCCATGCGGTTCTAATGGAGTGGTTAACGTCACACCAGTTGCAGAGAGCGAAGGGGAATCAATATAGGTGTGTATATATTACGATAAGTGAAGGTTTGCAATAAACTTCCTTTCCATTTCGAGCTATATTATAGATTCCTTTAGGCGGTCTTCAAGCCCTGCAAGGTCATTCACCTCTAACATTCTTCATATTGCTAGAGAGGTCAGAGGGTAGGGAGAGAGCCTTCTTCTTTGCTATTTTTTCCCTCCACTTTCCCTTACTATCGCGTTTAATATCTCTACTTAAATGTTAAGGCCTTTAGTCCAGTTTCAAATTAGCTTATATTTCCCCGAACCCACCACTAATTGCAACAGAAACGAAACCTGTTGGGATTTGTTCAGTAGGGTACCCTTCATGATATACTAAAAGTCCCACACATTTTTTTGAGTGGATCAACATTTGTATCAGGGTTGAACTTTTGGATTTCTGGATTTTTTTGGATTTTATTTTTTATTTTGGATTTTTGTTTTTGGATTTCATTTTGGGTGTATGTATGACATCAGTATAGGTAGTAATATTCATAACTACATGTATGTTTTCCCATAAGGTCTGTCTTTAGGCCTATATTAATATTCAATCATTTTCTTTTCAGGGTCATCATGACAGACTGCGTCTTTTGTACATTTTTGTCTTTTGAATCATCTTTGTACCTGCAGGATCTACAACAGAAACTTGAGACACACAAGGACATGTTGGAATCGAGCTACCGTACTGCACGTCTGTGGCTGCAATACATGGAGATGATAGACATCATGAGATCATTCATGCGATCAGAACGAATCGGAGATTGGTCCCTCCATCTGGAGACGATGCAAACCATGCTTCCGTACTTAGCTGCCTCCGGCCATAACTTGTACACAAAGTCATTGCACCTCTATCTGCAGAAAATGACAAAACTAGAAGACACACACCCCAATGTCTACCAACAGTTCACCCAGGGACTACATGTAGTCAGGAGGAGTGACCGCTTCTGGGCAGGGTTGTCTCCAGACCTGGTGATCGAACAGGCACTTTTGAGAAGTCTGAAGACGAGTGGAGGTCTCACCAGAGAGAGGGGAATGACGGAAACCCAAAGACTGGTCTGGTGTCTTTCAAGGCCAGTTTGTGCAGAAGTAAACATGGCAATGCAACAGCTGACATCCATCACATACCAGACGAGTGAACAGCATAAAGACATATCACAAGCTCAGCAAACAAGGGACAGTAGTGACTGTAGCACATTGCTGTCCTCCATTGACTGGAGGTCTCCATTCGAAGCAGACTCATCCCTCCGCAACATAGTCAGCGGAATCTCGGCTGGTTCCGAGGTTAACCCTCCAGCCCCGGCTATGTATTATATATATATTCCTCGAAACCCGGGTGTTTTGGCCGAAAAACTTCTAGGCTAGGCTACCGTATATTCGTTAATCAGACTGCTTCCCGCATTCCTGCGCATCCCCAAGCGTAGCTGTGTTATTTACCTGTAGAATGGCATTAAGTAGAGCTCTCTAAGTCAACTGGTTGAGCTGTTATGATGATTTCATTGGAGATAACTTTATGGCCCAAACAGCCACTTTACACCACTTTTCGATACTTAACAACAACATACAGGCACACACGAACAAGCGACGCTCTCCTTCTTGTGGCCGGAGATGCGGGGCGTCGGTCCAGCCGGCTGTTGTTTACATGCGTCGGACCGACGCCTCGCACACGAAGCTCACAGGCTTTCAACCACTGGGCGTTCAAGAGGCCTTCCGGGCAGCTGTTATATGCTTTTTTATGGGCGTTCAAGAGGCCTTCCGTGGTGAGAGGGTTAATGTGGATGATGCAAAAAGGATCGGATATGACATTCTTATTAAAATGGTTGGACAACATGTGGTCAAGTACAGTTTCAAAAGGAAAGCCCAAGCTGTGACTTTTGACTCTAAGTCTGCAGTCAAGATAGGTGATGAGGAAGTACAGATTGAAGCTCTTCTTCTATTTCAACGACTCATCATTGCAGGATCTCAGGCAAATGATCTTCCGAATGCCCTCACCTATGAGCTCTGCAACTACCCGCCTGCCTTGTTCGAAGGGAAAGGAAAGCTCCTGAAAGCTGTGAAGGCACAACTAGCTGACGCCATCTGGTCCGAGGTACCACACAACCCAGCACCATGTCAAAATATCACATACGTCCTTGATGGAGGTGCTCTTCTCCATCGCATTCCATGGCAACTTGGTGAAACATACGACAAGATATTGCAGGACTATACCAGATATGTTACAAAACACTATGGTCAGGCAGTGGTTGTGTTTGATGGTTATGAGGCGGGACCTTCAACAAAAGACAGCACACATCAGCGTCGAGTGGAGTGTGAGGGTAGGAAGGTGACATTCCATCTGTCCACGAAACTCCAGTTAAAAAAGAAGGAATTCCTCTCAAACAAAGAGAACAAGCAACGCTTTCTTGAACTTTTGGGAGATGCCCTGGCCAAAGAAGGCTGTGAAGTTATCCATGCCAGAGGGGATGCAGATACTCTAATTGTCCAAACTGCAGTGAGAGTCTCTGAGGACAGAGAAACTGTGTTAGTCGGAGACGACACAGACCTACTTGTTCTCCTCATCCACCTTGCAGGAGAAAACAAACATGATATCCACTTTCGACCTGAACCAAAGATAGGAGCAGAAGTCAGGTGCATGGGTGTTAATTCGATCAAGCATAACCTTGGGGTCCAGGTTTGCAGGCATATTCTCTTTGTGCATGCTTTCTTGGGTTGTGATACCACATCCAGGGTTTTTGGGATCGGGAAGGTGGCAGGTTTCAAACTTATTCAAGACAGGGAGGCATTTCGGGAACAGGAGGAGGTGTTCAGGAGTAAAAGGGCAACAAATGACGACATCATCACGGCTGGTGAGAAGGCATTGTCTATAAGTGGAACCCCAGCGACTCCCTCGATGATGTTAGATATCGCCGATTCCAAGCCCTTGTCACCACGAGAAATAAGGCAGTTCTTCCTAACATGTTGCCACCAACATCAGCAGCTACGAAGTACCATAGCCTGCGTGTCTCCCACCAAGTCCAAGAGTGGCAGGGAAACACACTGAATGCTTAAGACTGGGGTTGGAAGCTCTCAGATGGAATGTTTAAACCAGTCATCTCTGACCGTGCCCCTGCACCACAGTCATTGTTGACTCTAGTGTGGTGTGCCTGCAAGTCAGGTTGTGGGACGCTGCGCTGTAGCTGCCGCCGGCATGGGCTTCAATGCTCGCCTGCTTGTTCTGGGTGCAGAGGTATATGTCAGAACAATGACTATGACAGTGCTGAGGATGGAGATAACAGCGAAATCTGACTGAAAAGGTAACTGGGATTAGGAGTTCTATTATATGCTATGTGTGTGCAGAAGGGGGTGGGGGTAGGGAGGTAACTAATTTTTAACTTTAGGGGGGGGGGGAACTCATTTTTAACAGTTTTATTGGAAAGATTAACCATGAAAACATAGGTAAAGATTTTTTTATTTTTTGGGATTATCTTGATTAGTTAAGAAGTTATGACCATTTGAAGTTGCGCCAAGTTAAAAAAAGTGGCAAAATAGTGATGCTTTTTCATTCTGTTATTTCACCATGTTCCACTCCGACGATTCTTTGGGACTTTTAGTATGTTATAACTGATAAGGAACCTTTTTCCAAGACAAATAACACTAGTTTCGTTTCTGTTGCAATTAGTGGTGGGTCATGGTGTACATTTACTGGACTACTTCTCATCTCGTTGAGATCGTAAGGTCAGTGCATCTATGATTTTTTTTTGTTCTCTCTCTCTCTCTCTCTCTCTCTCTCTCTCTCTCTCTCTCTCTCTCTCTCTCTCTCTCTCTCTCTCTCTCTCTCTCTCTCTCTCTCTCTCTCTCTCTCTCTCTCTCTCTCTCTCTCTCTCTCTCTCTCTCTCTCTCTCTCTCTCTCTCTCTCTCTCTCTCTCTCTCTTTCTTCCTATCATTAACAAACACAATAATATGCCCATTAAGAGGTGAGCCCAAACTAGCGTATGTACCCATGCTAATGAATTCTCAGCTGTCTGTGAATTACTCATTATATAACATTATCAAGTTAATATAATCTCGACTGTAATAGTGCTCTCTCTCTCTCTCTCTCCCAAAAATATCTGATTCTGTTACTCTAAAGGTGTTCTATGTAAATGCTCGTAGCATTCGCAATACGTTTCCAGATCTAGGGGAAATTGTGATTACATAATATTATGACGTAATCAGCATTGCAGAATCTTGGTTAAATACGGAAGACAGAGACTTTTCAGCAGAATATTCCCTTCCCGGTTATACAATGTTTGAGAAAAGTCGAATCAATAAAAATGGAAGAGGAGTTCTGTTATTTATCAAGGAAAGTCTTAGCCCCGTCTTACTGTCAACACCTCATATTGCAAATATTGACATATCATATGTACTATTAAAATAATCAAGAAACTAAAATAACATTAGCTTAAATATCCAGACCCCCAGCTCAATCAGTGCAAACTGACCGTTAAATTGCAAAAATAACTATCCTACAAGATACCGTAATTCTTGACAATTTTAATTTACTTGTGATTAAATGGGGCGATATGCTTACTTCACATTCTCGACCCCTATTCCAACTTGCAAGAAAATTCACTTTTTCATTTTTTTCAATCTCCGACCAGTGATAAAAATGTGCTTGACCTTGTACTTGCAACAAAAGAAGACTTGATAGAGATTTTGAATGTTGAAATAAGTAGGTCAGTTATGGCGGGCAGGACCCTAGAATCGTGTGAACTAACGAGATTCGTCATTTACCGATACTCATATATCTGCAAATGAATGGCCTAACCTAATTTATATACATACCAGAGGCAGTAATCGCTGTTATCCTGCTATGAGTGAAGACTAGAACACTGTACATTAAGCGGTTATTGGGTGAGGTGCGAAATAAAAGCCAGTGTTTTGTTATGATATTGAGAACTGTTCGAATGCGGGAACGCAGTAGCAGCAGCCACGGCTACGATCTATTTATATTCGTTCAACAATTGATTATTGATTATTTTTTATTTATTATGTATTACGTAATAATACTGATTATATTGATTATTGATTACTGATTTATTTCACCATTGTAACCATTCCTAAGTCACTGTCGTATGCTTTAATGCATCTTTGGGACTCAGGATAATCAAGTACAAACTTATGTTAGACCTCCAAGCAAGTAGAATATATTATCTTGATAACAAAATGGTAAAATCATTGCAGTTAGATGGTGTTGTGGTTAGCTAGGCCAGCCTTATGGGGAAATACTTAAGAAAATGTCATTTTCAACAGGCAATATCTCTGTAACGAGTAACATTTTGAATTCTGCGTATAGAACATTTTCCTGCTTACAATACTTATCCTAACCTAATCCCGAAGTTTGGCACGTCTATTTCGAGATAGCCTTTATAATTATATACTGTATACTTATACATACAGTATATATATACAAGTGTGAATATGGTTAGTTCTATATACTGGACTATATATATAAACTTAGTTGTATGTTACGTGATGTATTAATTTCGAATCAGTATTACGTTTTTTGTATTATTCTTTAGCTTACGTTAATTAACCTCTTCGCTGCGCACCCCCTATAGTATACAGGCACCCCTGTGCGGAGGTATGACGACTTGGGCGACCCTTGCAAATATCGATGAAAAGTACATCAACGTGTAGGGAATGTTCGTGCGCATCGAACCATATATATTTGACCCCACAAAAAAAAATTGGGGGGGGGGGGAGGCAGTCTGTAGTTGACGAAAGTGGAGCGAATGGCATCGCGCGGCCAGATTGTCATCGCGCGGCAAGATTTCCCGGGTGAATATTCGCGCACCCAGGGTGTAGAATGAGAGGGAGGAGACGGAGGGTTAGGGCGTAATCTCTCGTATTTATCATATTTTCATCACTTCTATGCTAGTGGAGTATGTGTAGGTATGTGTACGTATGTAGGCCACCCATATACCAAGGAATATGCCGCATATAGACCAAATATGAGACATATAAGCGAATTATGAGAGAGTTTAGAGGCGGGAACTGAGGTGAGAGAGTTTATGCGGGAGACAAGTGCTTATATATGTACCGCTTGAGTGAGTGCGGGGTGGCAGGGTGGTATCGAGAGTTGCCAAGTTATACAGGGTCTGTTGGCTGTAATATCACGTATATATCGTATTTTCACCACTGCCATGCTATATATAAAGTACGTGTACGTATGTAGGCGACCCATATAACAATGAATATACCGCATATAGACCAATTATGCGATATATAACCCTTATGAATGTGTTTAGGGGAGAGTTGGAGTGAGTGAGTGGGTGAGAGGAGTACAAAGGAAGTACAAAGGAAATCAAGCAACAACAGTCCTAGTGACCCTTCTAGGCTGCTTGTCCTCCAAAACACTGAGGATCCAGTGTCCAAACAGTGGTTTAGAGTGGGTAAGGGAACATTGGAAAGGGAACTACTGCCCTAGAACTAATGTCCGTGGCAGGATTAGGAAGTTAGTAGGGGACAGATGGGTTGGTAACTGAAGGGGGATAAAATAAAGTTATTCATTTACAAACGCAGTTAGTCGCGGGTTTGATGCGAGATATTTGTCTAGGCGGAGTTTAAATGAATCAACGGTGCTGCAGTCTATAACGTCTCGGGGAAGCCCATTCCACAAGTTGACAACTCGATTGAAGAAGAAATTCTTAGATTCGTGTGAGTTAAAAGATTTACCAATAATTTTGCAACCGTTTCCCCGCGTGTAATTAGATTGGTCGATAGTGAAGTACTTACTACAGTTCATATTGTCGAGGCCTTTTATGATTTTGAACACTTGAATAAAGTCACCTCTTAATCTGCGCTGGGTTAAAGGAAATAGATTTAATTCTCTAAGACGCTCTTCGTATGGTTTGTTCTTTAGGCTAGGTATCATTTTGGTAACTCTACATTGAACTCGTTCTAGCTTGTTTATATCTTTTTGGTAATAAGGGCACCAGGATTGAACGCAGTATTCCAGAAGAGGGCGGACTAAGGAATTGTATAGGGTTACGATAACTTCTTTGGATTTATGCTCAAATGACCTGCCTATAAAGCTAATTAATTTGTTTGCCTCTTAACAACTTCTGAACATTGTTGACTCGGTTTTAGGTTACTCGATATTGTTACTCCCAGATCGGTTTCTTTGTTTACATTCTTAAGCTGAGTGCCATTCATCGAATAGTTTGCTTTCTCATTTAGGTATCCGATATGTAGTACTTTACATTTATCCGCATTGAAACTCATTTGCCAAATTTCGGCCCAACATGACAATTTATCTAGATTGTGTTGCATATCGTCAACTTGTTCTTTTAAGAGTACGCTATTTGCAATTTTTGTATTGTCAGCAAATTTTGAGATTGTACAGGTGAGACCCTCATCTATGTCGTTGATGTAAATTAGAAAGAGAATTGGTCCTACTACCGATCCCTGGGGTACCCCGCTACTTACATTGGTCCATTTTGATGCCTTACCGTTTATGACTACTCTTTGCTTTCTGTCGCTGAGCCAATTTTCTATCCATTTCAACACACCGTCTTGTATTCCATGCGCTTTTAGTTTTAGCAGTAAACGTTTGTGGGGAACTTTGTCAAAGGCCTTTTGAAAATCAAGGTATATAATATCTACAGCTTTACTCTCATCGTAGAGGTTGAGGATATCGTGGAAGAAGTCTAAGAGGTTTGTTAAACAGGAACGTTTTTTACGAAAGCCGTGTTGAGTATCTTTAAGTAAGTTATTTGCCTCTAAGTGATTTACGAGTCTGTCTCTTATGACCGTTTCTAGCATTTTACATACAATTGAGGTTAAGCTAATTGGACGATAATTACTGGGTAGGGATTTGCTGCCTTTTTTTAATATCGGTGTTACGTTGGCTATCTTCCACTGATCAGGAATAGTCCCAGACTGCAAGGATTCATTGAATAGCAATGTCAGTGGTTTGGAGAGCTCATCCTTAGCGTTTTATTTACCTTGAGTTTATCTAAACAATTCAATACTTCTCTCTCTGTAACGGTGATATTGCTAAGAACATCTGAATTATCAATCTGAATCGGCGATGGTGTAGGGATATCACTGAGGTCTTCGGTTGTAAAAACTGATGCAAAGAAGGTATTGAGGGCATTACTCATTTGTACTTCGTCTTTGGTGTATTCTCAATTTTCATGGACTAACGGTCCAACAGTTGAAGTAACTACTTTTTTCTTTCTGATATAACTATAGAATTCTTTCGGGTTTGATTTACTTTGATTCACAACATGTAACTCCAGGGTATTTTTACTTTGCTTAATTAACTTTTTGGCTTTGCGTCGTAGCTCTACAAATTTCACCCGTTCTTCGTCATTTTGTGAGGATTTTAATCTATCATTAGCAAATTATTTAGCAAGCAGACAGTCTGAAATATCTTTATTCCACCATTTGGGCTTATCATTATGGCCTGGACGCCGTATTTTCGGTGGTATGCAGTCTTGCACTGCCTTAAGGTAAGTGGTTGTGAAACACTCCCAAGATGTATTTATGTCGTTATTGTTAGTCAGAAAGCTCCAGTCAGTTTTTTTAGCTTTGATTTAAGTTTATGAAAATTTGCTTTCTTGAAATTAGGGACTCTCTCAATGCTGCTATTTGATTTGTTACTAGTAAACTTTAAAGTGAAATTTATCGTACGATGGTCGCTGTTACTGAATTCATCACCAACATTCAAATTCTCTATTAATTCTTCTTTTGTTGCGAGTACAAGGTCAAGCACATTATTACCACGGGTCGGAGATTGTACAAATTGAAAAAGTGCCCTCTCTTGCAAGTTAGAATAGAGGTCGTGTCCAGAGTGTGAAGTAAGAATATCGCCCCATTTAGTCACGGGTAAGTTGAAATCGCCAAGAATTACGGTATCTTGTATGTTAGTTATTTCTGTAATTTGTTCATAAATTTCACTGTCAGTTTGCACTGATTGAGATGGGGGTCTGTATAATAAAGCTAGTGTTATTTTAGTTCCTCGTTTATTATTTAATAGTACGTAAGATATGTCTATATTCGCAACTTGAGGTTTTGAAATTAAGACGGGATTAAGACTTTCCTTTATAAAAAACAGAACTCCTCCTCCATTTCTATTGATCCGACTTTTCTCAAACATTGTATAACCAGGAAGCGTATATTCGGCTAAAAAGTCTCTGTCTTCCGTATTTAAATAAGATTCTGTAATGCCGATTATATCATAATGTTCTGTAAACATGATTTCCTCTAGATCTGAAAATTTATTGCGTATGCTACGAGCATTTACATAAAACACCTTAAGAGTATTAGAGTTGGATGTTACTGATTGTGCATTGTCTGAATTTTCAGTTCATATTTGACTTACACTACCCTGTCTGGGGTCTTGTTGACCCCGTTTTTTTAATGGAAATCCTTGACTGCATCGTTCAGCAGACGACCAAGACGTGCAGCTCCTACTTCATTGAGATGTACACCATCTCCTGAAAACAAAGATTTATCATAGTAAAAATGATCCCATGTGTCGACAAAGCCGATGTCCTCCACCCTGCAGAGTTTGGCTAGTCGGCGATTTGTACTGGTAGCTATGTTGTAGAATCGGTTTTCTACATCAATCTGGGGAACAATTCCTGAAATTAAGATTCTATTAGATTTTTCCTTGAAGGACCTGATCAGCCGCCGGTACTTGCAAAGTAGTTCCTCTGACCGCGTCCGTTGGACATCGTTAGATCCAACGTGGATGACGTACGTAGTGCTTGCGGGGGCGAGCTGGAAACCTCTTCCACAGCCGCAACAATGTCGTCCACGCCGCCACCTGGGATACAGAATCGCTTTCTGGTCCTGTGTGCCCTGGCGCAGAACTCGGTTAGTTGGCCACGGACCATGGAGTCGCCCACAAGCCGAAATTCTTCCGTTTCCTCTTCCTCATCAATAGACAGAATTTTGAAGCGGTTTTGGCATGTATATTGTTGTTCTCCCTATCTTCTTAATATTTTCATTTTTACTGTGTTGTATGTCTTTTTACTGATGTTGGTATCAGTTTTTAGTTTTTCTTTTAGTATACTTTTGACAATCCGGCGCCCTGTTTGGAGGCATTATGTCCAGGCCCCAAGTCCTCCTGGGAAGCAACTGTGCTCGGTATGCTGCCGGCCAGGACCCCCTCGGGGGTGGAGGAACAAAGCAGAAAAGTGGTGGAAACGTCGTTCGGGTGAAGGAAAGCGTGCTCCGTGTCTGTGCCTTCAATGCCAATGGCATAAATGATTTTAGCAAGAGAGAGTGTCTGATGCGAGAGCTTAAAGATGGATGTGTGGATGTGTGTGGGGTAGGTGAGACGCACCTGTTGGGTTCTGGAGTGTGGGATGGTGAGAGTGAGCATGATTTGTGGGGTGGGGAAGGATGGGTTGTCTGGTCTGGATTGGATGCAGGATACAAACGTAAGAAAAAGGAAGAGGTAGCAGTAATTTTGTCAGAAAGGTTGAGGAAGTGTGTGAAAAACTATGGATGCGTGGACTCAAGAATTGTATGGTGTGAGTGCAAGATTGGGATAGACAGGTATACTTTATGTGTGTCTATGCACCAGTCAACCAAGAAACTGGGAAAGGTGCGGAAGAAAATAGAAAATTTTGGAATAAAGTCAATAAATGTATAAGAGAAAGGCAAGAGTGTACAAAAGTAATATTAGTAGGCGACATGAATGGTAGAGTTGGAAACGAGGAGATAGAAGGTATAGTAGGTAAATGGGGTGTGGAGGGTAGGAATATGAATGGTGACTTCCTTTTAGAAGTATGTGCGGAGAGAGAGATGTTTCTGGCTAACACATTTTTTGAACATCGTCACATTCATAGATATACATGGCACAGAGGTGAAGGTGAGCAGGAACAGAAATCTCTAATTGACTACGCCATGATGGACTCCGGACTAAAAGGAAGAATTTTAGATTCAAAAGCTGTAAGAGGTATGCTGACGGGATCAGACCACTATACAGTGCTAACAAAAGTGAGGATAAGGAAAGAGTGGAAATATGAGAGGAAAGAGAGAAAACTGACAGTAGAGAGAATAAATGTGAGAAAATTAAATGAAGAATGTAATGCAACAAAATACAAGGACATCCTGAAAGAGACTATAAAGGACATGGATGTTATGATAGATCTGGGAAATACTGTAGACGAAGTATGGAAAGGTACAAGAGACTCCATGATTAAAGCAGCTGAGAAAGTATGTGGGAAGAAACCTTTAAAATGAGGAAGAAGAAAGGTAACGCATGGTTTAGTAAAGAGATAGAAGAAATAGTGAAAAAGAAGAAAGAGTTCAGAAAGAGTATGCTGCAAAAGAATATACCTAGAGAAACTAGAGATGCGAGGAAAGAAGAATATAAACATTTGAAACAAAGAGTGAAGAGGGCGATACAAAACGCTAAAAGGAAGACAGATGAGGCATATGGGAGAAAGATTAGTGAACAGTTTCTGAATGACAGGAAAGCATACTACAGAGCTGTGAAAGAAGCCAGAGGGAAGAAGACTGAGAGTGTCTCAGGTGGTAGGATGAGGGACATGAATGGGGAAGTGGTAGAGGGTGATGGTGTGGTGAAAGTATGGAAAGATCATTTTAGTAGCTTAGCTGTAAAGAGTAGGGGGAAGGCAAAGATCTCATCCATAGGAATGGAGAGAGGTAGAATAAACAGGGTAGTTGAAAGCCAGATAAGTAGAGAAGAAGTAAAAGAAGCAATCAATAGACTTAAAATGGGCAAAGCTGCTGGAGTAGATAACATCCCAGTGAAATGCTGAGATATGGAAGAGAAGAAGCTGTTGACATAATGCATAGGTTATGTAAATTAGCATGGGAAAAGGAAAGTGTACCAGAGGACTGGAGGAAAGCAGCAGTGATAGTACCCTTGTACAAAGGGAAGGGTAGTAAAGAAGAGTGTAAGAATTATAGGGGAATTAGCTTGCTTAGCATACCTGGAAAGGTACACGCAAGAGTAGTAACACAGAGGCTACAGAAGATAACGGATGACAAAATAGGCAAGGAACAGGGAGGTTTCAGAAAGGGCAGGGGCTGCGTTGACCAGATAGCCTCAATGCGATTGTTGGTAGAGAAGTATCTGGCCAAAAACAGAAAACTCTATGCAGCATTCATGGATTTGGAAAAAGCCTACGACAAAGTAGACTGGGAGGGCCTGTGGGATGTGTTAACAGTATATGGTGTGGGAGGAAAGTTGCTAATGGCAGTAAAATCTTTTTATAGGAATGCAATGGCAAATGTGAAGGTAGGGGATAAGTTAAGTGAAAGTTTTGAGGTCAATGTAGGTGTAAGACAGGGATGTGTCATGTCAGCTTGGTTGTTCAAATTATACATGGATGGAGTGATTAGGGAATGTATGGCTGTATCAATGGGTGTGGGAGCTAGACTGGAATCAGAGGGAAGAACATGGAAGATTTTAACATGCCTATATGCGGACGATGCAGTCCTGTTGGCGGAAAATGCTGAAGAACTTCAAAGAGTGGTCACTGACTTTGACAGGGTATGTGAAAAGAGAAAGTTAAAGGTCAATGTAGGGAAATGTAAGGTAATGGTGTTTGAGAGAAGAATGCATGAAACTATAGATTTTAAGGAAAAATATAGAATCAAGAAAGAACACAAGAAAAGTTGTAAAATGAAATTGAAAAATGAAGTACTAGAAGAGGTTGAAAGTTTCAAGTATTTGGGAGCTGTACTATGCAAATATGGTAAAATGGAGAATGAGATAAAAGAGAGAAAAATGCATGGGAGAAAAGTGATTGGAGAACTTGATAGTATTCTCAAAGGAAGAATGGTTAGCCAGGAAGTCAAAAAGTCACTGAGAAACAGTGTGCTGCTCCCAGCACTCTCGTATGGAAGCGAGACATGGACGGCAAGTGACGAGGACCTCTTCAAACTAAGAGCTGTGGAGATGAGCTTTTTCAGAAGGGCAGCTGGCATGAATAGGCTAGATGGGCCAAGTAATAGGGAAGTGTAAGAGTCCTTTGGAATGGAAGAGCAGGCTTTGGGCATTGATTGTGGTGTGGTTGAGTGGATAAAGAGAAGTACTTTGAGGTGGTATGGTCATGTTCAGAGAATGGATGAAGACAGAATGCCAAGAAAGATATATGGGAGTCAGGTGAGTGGAACTGCTAGTAGTGGAAGACCACCTATGGTATGGGAAAAGAAAGTGGAAAAATATATTGAAGAAAAACTTCCACGTAGTGGAAGGGGCATTGTGGCACGGGCAAAGGAGGCGTGTCTTGACAAAGTAGCTTGGAGACGTTTCTGTCATGGCCATCCTCTAGTGGGGGTTTCCCAGGGGGAAGCAAGGCGTCGGAGATGATGATGATGATGATTTGGCATGTTGTCGGAATGACCTTCCTTGTACTGGTACTGGGATGCACATTGTTTCTCACTAACTGAAAGTTGTCCTGGGGGGGAGTGAGAGTAGAGTCATTATTATTATCTGCAACATCTAAGGTAGCTGCTGGTGTGGGTACCGGTACCGGTACTGTATGCACTGGAATGGCGGTTGACATCGTAGTGGTTTCTTGGGCCGAGGGCACTCCTACGTTGAGTGTGGCAAATTCTTGAAGGGATTCATGCTTCGTAGTCAGGGCATCGATCTTGCGGTGAGCTGCATTCAATTCATCCACAATCTTCTCTCGGAGCTGGCAATATCTACAAATTTGGACATCAGTATCAACAAACATGGTAGGGCCAAATTTACCGGAACAACTCGTGCAGGTTCGTTGCGGCGCCATGACGATATAATCACAATATGCCTGAAAATCACACAAATTTATGTTAGCAAAATGGTACAATTAAAGCCGGAAAATCACAAACAATGTATGTTACCAATGTGATACAATTAATTCCTGAAAATCACACAATTTTTTTTTAGCAATATGATTAAATTAATATGCCTGTAAATCACAAAAAATATGTTAGCAATAGAACACAATTGATGCCTGAAAATAAAACAAAAATTGATGTTAGCAGTATGACACAGTTAAAGCCTGAAAATCACAAATGGACTTGAAATTTGTTACAAAATTTACTGGGAAAAAAAGTGGGAGAGGGTTAATGTAGTCTAGTGAAAACACTGGAAAACAGTATACAGTACAGTAACAAAAAATATTTGTTAGCAATATGGTACAATTAATGCCTGTAAATCACAAAAAGAATATGTTAATCACAAAAAGAATATTATGGCTGTAAATCACAAAAAATATGTTAGCAATAGAACACAATTAATGCCTGAAAATATAACAAAAATTGATGTTAGCAGTATGACACAGTTAAAGCCTGAAAAATGTAAATGGACTAGTAATTTGTTACAAAATTTACTGGAAAAAAAAGTGGGAGAGGGTTAATTTAGACTAGTGAGAAAACTGGAAAGCAGTATACAGTACAGTAACAAAAAATATTGGTTAGCAATATGGTACAATTAATGCCTGTAAATCACAAACAAAATATGTTGATCACAAAAAGAATATGTTAGCAATAGAACACAATTTTATGCCTGAAAATAAAAATAAAATTATGTTAGCAGTATGACACAGTTAGGCTAAAGCCTGTATATTAGTTTATACAGTGGTCGACATAATAATAATAATGGAGTTAGTAATATCCCTGGCAAGAATGTGAGAGGCCTATTAATATGGTGACAAGTATCTGAAATGCGATTAACCTAACAAGTGCGCATGGGGGTAATTGGAAACGTCCCCCTGTGCTGACGTATTTGAGGTGTTTCCGTCACTAAAATATTCATTGTACCATTAATAGCATTAATTCTTATCCATATGCGCCTATTATGGGTTGATTATAAAGGTATTAACCTGAAACAACAATAAAACGAGTGAAAACAGCGTTTGGATGGTCAAAATCGGAGATATAGCCCGCGAGTTGTATAATGTATGGGTGAGGCAAGCTGCTTTCCCGCCAATTTCCCCCAAGGCCACTGAGACACAGTCGATCGATACTCTCTCTCTCTCTCTTGCATTCGCTTGCTATCAGTGATGACCACACCCTGTAACCGGATTTCTAATGTTAGCATGAAAATATACCTCAGAATAAGGGAATAACAGGGAAAATAGGTGATAACTGAAGGAGAGGAGGAAAGTGGGGAAGGAGGGGAGATAGAGGACTGAGATTTTGCATGGCCCAGGGGCTAAAAAAAAAAAAAAAAAAAAAAAAAAAAATGATGTCAAAAGTTTCTCTGACTCTTAAGAGTCTCCCCACAGTCCGCCGGGGGAACTCTTAAGAGTCTCCCCGCAGTTCCCGGGTTAATAAATAGGTTATCAAAAAGTATTACAGTAACTAAATTATTCTAACCCAATATTAAAACTATCTTGACAAATGTTAGTGTGTGCGATTTATATAGATAACCAAGATAAAAAGTTCAACCAAGTACAGTACTGGCTAGACTTTGATATATAAAATACAAGAAGAGGGTTTGTTTATGCGTACACAGGTGGCGCTGGTATCGGCGGTGTCTCTACTAACTTGACAAATAGAAATTTGAAAAACAAACTTTTATCAGTCAAAACTACAGTACAATGTCATGCAAGATAACTACTGGGTGGTTTGCTAAGCACTTAACTACAGTGAGGGCTAAAATATCTACAATAAGTGCTAGAACTTTATAATATGAAACAAGCAAATAGTTTGTTTACTTTGGAGCGTCGGTCGTCACTAACCGGTACAAATGTAAACAAAAGCAATCTCGATAAACAAACGTTTATCAGTCAAAAACACACCAAAATTACATGCAAAGCAACTACAGGGCAGTTAAGCTAGAGCTTAGCTACAGCTCATGCAAACAAATAAGGGGATGAGTAATGGAGTACTCAAGTTATGGTCAGATTTCGAGCAGCGAGAGCGAAGTGCTGTTGGCGGGTTGGCGCGTCGGGCTCGGGAGGAGGGAGGGAGGGAGGGAAGTGTGTGTGTCGCTGTCCAAGGCCAGCCACGGCAGTCAGCTGTATGTTAGGGCGGCGTTGGCAGGGCCAGCAGAGGTCCTGGATGGCAATATTATGGTTGTCCCTGTCGCCGTTGTCGCCCTTCGTCCCTTTCTTCCCTTTGGCAAGGGCAGGGCCAGGGGCAGGGACAGTGACAGGGCAGAAGGGCCGGCAGGGGCAAAGGCGGCAGGGGCGGCTGGTGGTGGTGGTGGTGGTGGTATGCTGGTAGTGCCAGAGGTACAAGCTTTCTTACCCATGCCCTTCCCTGTCTTCCCAGTGGCCCCCGCAGGTCCTGCAGCCCCAGGGCGGCCTCCTGCGTTGGTGGTAGTGGTGGCAGTGGTTGCAGTGGTGGTAGTGGTGGTAGCAGTTGCCTGGGTGGTCGTGGCAGTGTCCCCGAAAGACAATGACCTCTGTGCACTGCTCCTGCTTGCACGTGTTTTACGTGCTTTATGTGCAGGTTCACCATCCTCGGAGCCACTCGTGCTTTAGTAATGGAAGTCCGGATCTTTAGCAGCCACTCTCTGCCTTCCACGGCCGCTGACACCACCAGAAAGAGGGCTGGTTGTGTCATCAGGGCGAGAGCGTGAGGGACGTCTAGGCTCCTTGACAAGTCCTTGGGTACTGCTTGAGTGGGTGCGGGGCGAGCGTGTGGCATGGTGGTATCGAGAGTTGCCAAGTTGTACTGCACCCACACCAATTTGTAGCCGCCTGGCTGTAAGACTGCGGTTTTGGGACGCGTTCAAAAACCGGGATTATATAAGGAGTTCCGCAGCGCACTGTAAAACTCTTATTAGTGTTTCAGCACTTGCCGGGTTAACATAATAAATGCAAATCCTACCGATGTTTGTAAAGTTTTTGCATTATATGAAGGCTGCTCGATTTGTATAATCGTATTCAACATTTTGGAAATCCACATGCATTAATATGAACATAATAATGTTATTTAGGAAAAATCATTGCCATTACAAATTATACGCACTTCATATACATATATACCAATGAGAGAGAGAGAGAGAGTAAGTGAGTGTGTGTGTGTGTGTGTGTGTGTGTGTGTGTGTGTGAGTAGAGAGGGAAAGGGAGATAGAGTGTGTGTGTGTGTGTGGAAGGGGGGGGGGGGGGGGGGGGGGGGAGGGGGGAGGGGGGGAGAGAGAGAGAGAGGGGTGGGGGTTGGGGGGGGGGAGGGAAGACCAAGGCTGAAAACCAAGAAAAGCCATCCAACCGTGCAACATTTCAGACTAAAAAAAAGAATCATTGATGCATAAATGAAGGCAATGCGAGAAACTTGGCTCATCAAGAATACATAATATAAACACAGACTTGGAAGTTGGAAAAATACTTGTCATAGTAAAGTTGTATTAGCTTTGCATACGAAGCAGAGAGAGAGAGAGAGAGAGAGAGAGAGAGAGAGAGAGAGAGAGAGAGAGAGAGAGAGAGAGAGCGAGCGCGAGAGAGACAGAGAGAGAGTGTGTGTGTGTGTTTAATCCATTCGTCCCCATTCAGTCTACTGTTTATAGACGCTTGCACCAATCCAGATGTCTATTTTTTTTCTTGGCGAGCTATAGTGAGTGTTATAGGAGTGTCTGGCTGCGCCAAAGATATGTTCTATCTGAAAATGTACATGTTTATCATCAAAGGGGTCTGGAGGTTGTGTTATATCTTTAAATAATAAGTTTTACTATATTCTATTTTATTATTATTATTATTATTTTTATTTTATTTTTGTTTTGTCATTGTTTTTCTGCTGTGTTGTGTTGTCCCTGTTCGGGCGCTGTCTCGAGTCCCCCCCCCCCAATTGGGAATGGGCCTGAGTAAATAGTAGTAATACATTATTGAAAACTCTTTGTAATACTCTCCTTCTAAAAAATATCATACACTAAAGAAATAGAAAATAATATGTATAATGTGGACACAAGGTTGGAACATAAAGAATACTTAGCATAGTTAAGTTGCATTAGTTTTGAATTTTGAACATGAATAAAGTAAATATAAAAAGCGAAATGAGAGATATACGAAAACTTATCTTGCTTGTTGGACCTAAGATTTGTTTTGATTTTTTAGCATTCTTTATGGTTAGGCAGGAGATATTCTGTATTGTTTTAGTTTAAAATATTCTTAACCCCTTCAGTTTAAGATTTATATATCATCACATTAGGTGGTCATGGATAGTAAAAGATGGTTTTACTCAGTACTGGAAGGCCACCTTGGAAATAAAGCGGTCATTTACATCTTAATTAACCCTTTAAGGGGGGTCACATGCTCTTTTCTATCCTTTTTTTTTCTCTTTCTCTGGCGTGTATCTATTCGGCCCCATTCAGCCTACTGTTTTAAGACGTTTACTCCCATCCAGGTGTCGATTTTTTCCAGGCGAGCGGTAGCGAGCCAGTTTATTTTTTAAACAGTTTTTGACAGCAGGCTAAATTTTTAAATTTTTCGATAGAAAAATGTCTCCGGCGAAGCCGAATTTCTCCATATAATGCTGGTTCGCTATCGCTCACCAGGAAGAAATTGACACTTGGATGGGGATAAACGTCTTACAACAGTAGGCTGAATGGGGCCAAATGGAGACAAGCCAGAGAAAGAAAGACAGAGAGAAAAAAAAGCCTGTCACCCCCTTAACTCCCACAACACTTTCCTAGACTGATTATAATCGATTAATGATAACCAAAATATATGGAAGAAAATCGTCATCGTGAGCTCAAAAGGTCAACTTTAATCATATCTGGGCGCTTGGTAAAGATGCATTAGTTTTGCTTAATTATTTAGAAAGTGGTATAAATAAGATCTAAATTGTACCAATGTAATCTTAAAGGGTCTGGAGAGTGTATTATAGCTTGAAAAACAAAACAAAACAAAAAGCAAAGTATCTTATAAACCTGTTTTATAAACCCGGACTAATAAACCCTTCCTTAATAAGCTTTTATAAAATACAGCCTTAACCCTTCCATTACCGGGAACGCCTTTTTCACTAGATGTCAGCTAGATTTAGACTATTTTATGAAGTTTGAGAAGGATATATGCTAACTAAAAGGATTAATTGATATAGTCGGTAGTTATGTAATAGGTAGACGTCCTTCCCAGGCTGAATAAAATCGTCTAATAATTGTCCGAGTATAATGGATAACATTCATCGGTACTGAAGGAGTTAATATAAACAAGCAAATCGTGGTCGTAAGCTCAAAGGGTCAATTTTAAGCAAGTCATGGCAGCGTAAAGTTGTATTAGTTTTGCATATGAAGAAAGTGGTACAAATATAATATCTCTGTGGAAGCTTATTTGGCTGTTCAACTTTATATTGACGTCATTAACATCTTTGATGCAATGACGTAATTTTCGTCTTATTCTGGTTACCATAAGACGATTTCCTGGGGCCCCTTGTTCGGATACCAAAATACTTATCAATAAACCCTCTGATTCCCAACATTTCTTGCTATGCAGAATTACACGCCTAATGTTAGTCATAATAATAGCTTACGATATACCTTTAGGACTCAAAGGGATAAATACTATCTCAATAGATCATGTAAATAACGCATTTGGAGTCATGCATAAAAGCGTGTATTGTCAACCAGATAAAAAGCTCAACAGAAAGTGACTTCATTGTTCTGAACACCTTTTTATTCCTTTTGTTTTTGTTTTGTTTTTTTGGGGGAAGGGGGTTATGGTATATATATATATTATATTGAAAAGGCAAATAACAGTTTAACATGCCTAACTAACTTGAAGCCAGCACCACACGAACACTTTTACCGACACAGTATCGGAGTCAAACACACTGAAAGTCCAATGTTCGATTATTTCCACCTTCATGTTGACGATGATAGATTACACTCTTAAATGTTCATAGTAAATACAAGAAAAAAGAGCAGAAATTCCTAAAAACGATAACAATACTTCGAACGGATGCTAGACTCCGATACAGTTCGCCGATAATGTGACCGTGTGACCCTGGCCTACAATATACTGCCGGTAGGTCGTAATCACTGGAGTAATTTACCAGGTCATTCGGGCTATAATTAGATGATTTCATGCAGTTTAGGAAGGATCTGTTGTAATAAAAAGGGTTAATATGGTTTCAATTAACCCTCCGTTTTCCATATTCTATCTTATACCCTTCTTAATCTAAATGAAATCGTCTACTGGTAGCCAGAATAAACTGCCAAATTGTCTCATAATCTTCAAGGGGTTTGTATAATTATTTAAATGACTAAATTATGTCCTTCATTATCACGATAAAGAACCCTTAGGTATAAATATATCATTGCATGTGGGGTAGAAATAAAGGTAAGTAATGGTAAATATTGTATTATTACTAATAAAATATAGCGTTGGATGTGAAGACAAAATTAAATATTGATTACTATATTTGTATAATGTTGCACTAAAACACATGTAAAGAAAAACAAATAATCCTGAGTATGACAAGAATATCTTAGCATTTATAAACTAAATATAATCGTACTTGGGGTACACCTAATTGAAATTGATGATTGGCATACAAAAATACAGTTCTTCTTTGGAATTTTGAAAGTTAACAAAACTATATATGTATATGCCTGAACTTATTCGATTGAGAGGAAAGGTGGCTAATAATATGAAAGTATGTGTGTGTGTGTGTGTGTGTGTGTGTGTGTGCGTGTGCGTGTACGCGCGTGCATGTGTGTGTGTGTGCTACATCCGGAGGACTCACCCCCTTAAAGTTGCCTTGCATCCGCTCTTACTTCTCTCTCTCACTCTCTCTCTCTCTTTTAAACACACACACACACACACACACACACACACACACATAGACATACACCCACACCCACACTCACACACACACACCCACACCCACCCACACCCACACTCGCACATATATAAAGTAACCCCAGACAGTATTTGAACCCAGGATAGAATGATAGAACCTACACTGCGTACAATTGTATACCCTCAACAAATATATTGGCGGTGATAAAACCATCATTGTTGTATTAAGACATATCACATGATTCAGAGGTAAATCACTCTCAATATACCCAGTTTCGTATTGTTTACAGTGTCGTAGTGTTGGTGGTGCAATGGTTTAGATGCTTATGTTCTGGGTGTGGTGTCCCGAGTTCGAATCCTGGGAGGACCATATGCTTTCATTAGCTTATTCAAGTGCATTGGGGTTTGTAATTGATGATTAATGTTAAGAACGGGGTGTTACTTATTTATATACTATATGAACATGCATTAATGTCTTCACCACCATGGCTGTCTAACACAAGACTATTTGACTTAGTGAATGGAAGATTTGTTTTTATATATATAGTTTTGTTTTATTCATATTAATATGATTGTTGTTATTATTGGGTTAGTTTCCTCCCTAGACATCCATCAAGCTTACAAAAATACCCTCATGACCCCCCTTCGAGACAAATCGACACCTAAATGGCACAACAGGTCTGAACATTAACAAAGAATGGATTTCAAATAGCCAGACTAATTGGGTAAACCAACCTAAAATCCCAAAACTAATGGGACTAAACATGAAGGGGGTTAATGGGGTCCGAAAACTCTCCCCCTTTTGTACTGAGCGGGTTAAAGCAATACACATGTAAGAGTAGAGAAACAATTGTGAACAGTGTTTATAATAACTCCGTAGTTAAGTCAACAAAGGCCTGCCAATTATTTCAATAGTCTGGAACACGACTTGGGTAAAGGAGTTATTTTTATCAAGATAGTTATATTAAGCGAGTATCATCAGTTTATTTGTTCAGGTTATTTATATGGAGTTCGTTAGATGAAGCTCGAATGGTTAATTGATCATATTAATCTAAAATAATAAAGACATAGTTTTGTTAAATAAAGCTAGTTTGATCAAGTTAGCTATATTAATTTAGTAATGATAAATAAGTAAAGTCAATTAGTTATATTAAGTTGGCTATTTTAATTACGTTTAATCAAGTTCGTTTTTTAAAGTGGCATAGTCAACACATACATGACAACGCTTACATGAGTTTGAGACACTAAATTAGGTTGACAGTACAACATAAGCTAAATTTATAAAACTGGTCTGGTTATATGAGGCTAGAATGATCAGGATTGATTTACCAAGTTAGTTATATCAAGTTCATTATATATAGCTAGAAACGGAAAACGAGATACAAAAATCTAGAGTTAAAGAGATAGTTATAGGAATTTAGATATTTCGACTTACTTTTATGTAGTTAGCTATATCAAGCAAGCTTCATCAAGTTATTTGCATATATTGTAGGTGTTAAGTCAATAAACTTTTGACAACGTTTACATAGGTCTGGAACATGACATGGGTGCCGATCCTTCTGGCCTAGAACACACTGTATTCATGTCGAAAACATGAAACGAGGTAACTTCTGTATTTTGTTCATTTTAACCCATTGACTGCGACGTCCCGCAATACCATGGCATTTTACAGCAAATTGCATGCATTTAATCCCTCTTAAAGCCTGTAGAATCGAATGCAAGTGAGCGGGAGTGTGACAGGCCACCCATCCTCTCTCCAGCCAGGCGGCCGCGGCACTGAGGAGTATGAGCCATACTTTCGCTAGACGTAGAGCACTGCCAAAGGCAAATGCAGCGCGAAATTAGCTATAATTGCTCAATATTAGCGAATGTCTATGGTAGCGCTGCGGGTGAAGCCCGCGAGCTACGAACATCATTTTGGTGTCGTTTTGAAGGTATTTTCTTCTAGTTTCTTAGCTGAATACGTTTTAATTACATTCAGACACTTGCTTAATCAATCAGGAGTGCCTGAATGAGCCCTAATATGGCGGAAATATGTCCGCAGTGTATGTGTTAAAATACTTCAATATTAGGGTAAAATCTATTTCCATTATCTTTTTACCTACCGCAAACTCTTCTCTTTCTAAACTTAATAATTACGCTAAATAATAGCGGGAATAAAATTTTCAAAACTATTCTGGGGATCCTGAAAGAGTTAAATGGCTGAGATGTGACAAGAATTAAGTAACATAATACAGCACTAACGTCTTAATACTTGAGAGTTTTAATATTTTCTCTCTCGGTTTTTAAATATTCACATACTTGAAGAAAATTTTGGATAAACCTTCGCCTACTTATAATTCAGAAAGTACAATTACAGTATACAGTATACTGTATATCCAACCAGAATAATAAAGGCAAGAAGATATACTGAAAATAAAATACAACTAGGCGACTTACATCAAACCAATAGACGCAAACAGGAAGACATAAATAAACCTCATACTTAGACGATACTAGCAGACACAGACTGAAAACCATATATCAATTATAAATACTATAGTTAAACCAAACCAACGCGCACAGGCACTTGCAAATAAAATACTAACACAAATATAATAAAACTATTATAGTTATATGAAACCAGTAAACCTAGACAGACAGGCGGGAAGATATACAGTATATACAGTATACTGTATATAACATAAACCCGGATAGCAAATAAAGCAGGTACTGAAAGGCTGAAATACATCAAAGAAATGTATCGGGTGGAAGAACGAACAAGCATCATGAAAAGAAATGTAACAAATATGAGGACATTGGCTCATAACCCTTTCAGTACGAGGACACATGTTTTTCATATTTAATTATTTATTTCTGCTAACATTTGACATATTTATTTAGCTTATGATGGTTATGTAACAGTCAAATAGATAATATAAATTATTCTTACCACTATGTTTCCTAGAGATATCTCTTAAGCTAGATAAAATCTAAAGAAATTGGGTAAAATATAATCAAAATCATCTCATCGTAATGAAGAGGATAACCCTTTCAAAATTTAATTCCATTTTCTAGTAGCAATCAGTAATCCATATAACCTCTTGAGGATTGTGAAGCGCCTTTGACAGTTTTTCTGGCTATTATCAGACGCTTTTATTCAGCTTAGGAAGAATTTGTAGGAGTTTGATACTTCATTGAGACAGTTGTTACCCCTTTGATTCCTAGAGATCCATCCTAAATTGCATATATCGTCTATAGATAATCAAAATAATTTATATAATGCGTCCTCGAATCTTGAAAGATTTAATCAGCTTAGGCGTAATCTGTGAAACTCGAAGGATTAATTGGGATATAACTTACCCTCTGAACTCTTAGACGCGTTCTCTTATATAAATGAAGTAATTTATTATTTGCCAAAAAAACAGAAGACAAAAATTGTACAGAAAAGGTTTAAGACAAACCTGACAACCGAGAGATAGATTATAATAAGTAACTGATGTCAATATATAAAAACTACATAATCAACTACAAACCTTAAGGTAGACAGAGAACACAACTGTGTCGGAAAAGGTCACTTCATAGAATTATAACAAATATTATACAATTCAGATGCTGGGAAAACTCTCTCTCTCTCTCTCTCTCTCTCTCTCTCTCTCTCTCTCTCTCTCTCTCTCTGTGCTTGTCATTGCTAAGTGACTGTACTTGGAGTGCTGTGTCTGGCGGTGGGGGTCCGAATCCACACACCAGAAGGGGAAGTTTCTCTCAATAACTTTCCCTGACCGTAAAGAATATAATTACCCGGACCAGTCGATAGTAGCATTACTATTATAAGCAAGTAGGCTCCAAACTGAATCAGCGTTTGCTTTCTCTGTGCATCACGGATGGGGATATTATAGGCACCAATCGAGCAGGCCAGTACCCAGGGGAGGCCACATAGGCATATGATAAGGAGTTGCTGGAATCCTGTTTCATTTGCTTGGCTTCCCCCACTGTTTCTATTTGTGCCTCACCTACACATAGAGTAATTCAGCACACTCGCGCAAAGACCTCCTCCTATTCATTTAACTACAATTTACAAGCACACCACGCTTCTTTACAACACACCTAAATTACCTCCAATAGACCTTGATTTTGTCTCTCTATCACTCTTTACAAGCTTGGGGGCGGGGGGAGAGGGAGGGGGGGACACTTGTTACAGGCAGTTTTTCCTTTTGACTCATTCATGCACATATAACAAATATTGAAATATATTATTTATGCTGGTTAGGCCATATTATTGCTGAGATATGAAGCGTTGAAGAACATGACAAATATAAAAATTGCCGAAAATTGCCCAGACAGTGAGGCCGGAATATATTTTTGAGGCGATAATATTAAAATTACGGACATCCCTTTTTTTCAACTTCCTACCATAAGCTACTTCTAACACCTTTCACTATTCATTAGTTTACTATTATTGAATAGTTTTAAATAGTGTAGGCCTACCCTGATTGTCTAAGTTTATAATCAAACGAAACAAAAATGTTTGTCAATATAAACACCAAGAGCAGTTTTTAAAAACCCACCAGCTGACGTCACGCATCATCAATTGCCCACTTGCGAGTTTCAGGCTATAAGGAAGGCGGTGCCGTAAACATCGATATTAAACAGAAATGCAATAATAATGTACGTTTCTGATAGATAAATGGTATGTTGAATTGTGTCTTATGTATTTATAAATGTTACTACGACCGTATTATAGCTGTAAATCCTCTTAAATATCGATGTTCACGGCTCCAACTTCCTTATAAAACGAAACTCGCAAGTGGTCAATTGAGGAGGCGTTGTGAACTGGGTATAAATTGTGGGCGGGGCTTAATAACTGGTACAGTTGGTCAAAGTTCCAGCTGACCCACCCTCGCTCTGGGGCTCGCAGAATTATCTGGTAATACTGGTGTAGGAAGGAGGTGTGTCTTACAAAGATTGGAATTGGTAGATCTGATTTCGGCTATATCATTGTTAGAACATATACTAAACAAGGGAAAGCAAGCCTATCTCAAATAAAAATGTATACATCGCTATGTATGATCCCGAACATTCACCCAAAGTTTGTAGATTTGCTTAAATATTCAAGTTATTATATCCACTGATTGGCAACGCATATAAAACCTGCTGGCTGCCACAACATACTTTACTCGATTTTATAAGTATACATATTTTTGTTTTATTGCTGGCTGCTTAATGAAGGAGCATTTAGTCTTCATAACGTGACCATTACATAGTCTAATTTGCAGTAATATACAGGACAGAGACAGGTAACACATTAATGGCAAGTGGTATCCCTGCACCACTACACCAGTATTGCCAGCTAATTCTGGGAGCCTCAGAGCGAGGGTGGGTCAGCTGGAACTTTGACCAACTGTACCTGTGTGAGAGCCTACCTGTAGTTAGTAATTATTTTACCATGGACCAATCTCTGAGGACCACAAAGTCTCCTGCCATATCCTACTCCTTCCAGGGTATGTACAAGCTCTCATTAGCAGCCAAGATCAGTCTACGAATAAGGAATAGATTAAGTCTAGGACGTAATTATGTATTTTCAGCCTCAATGGTAGTTGGCTCTAAACAAACCAATTATTATTATTATCATGATTATTATTATTATTATTTTTATTATTGTTATTATTATAATAATTGTTGTGTTTACTATTACTGTTTATATGCTTTCGGTTTTTTTCCATCCCGTTCGTTCTTGTATTTTAAGGTTCATATTTATATCTTCCTCTTCTAGTTGTTCTTCTTTCATTTGTGATTGTGTCCGCGCCGCTTAGTGTGTGCTGCCGTCCAGAAATACCCGATGTGTCTTTTGTTGTGAACGTCGTGTGCTTGTTAGTTCTTCAAAGGAGCCATTGTCTTTACTCTGGGCTCACTCAGTTTTTACTCTGTCGTTCTCTCTCTCTTTCTTATATATATATATATATATATAAATATTATATATATATAATATATATAATATATATATATATAATATATATATATATATGAGGGAGAGAGAGAGAGACTGGGATGTAGCATGATTGTGTGTTTGTGTTACTTATACAGTCACAGAGTTTTTAGGATGTCTTACTACAAATCCCTTTATCCCTGTCTCTTATCTTTCACCTATAATTATAACAACTTAAGGGATCATCATCATTATTTTTCCACATCCTCAGTGTTTTAGCTTGGTTAGAACACACACCTGTGTGTTTGTAATAAGAGTATTAATAATAATAATAATAATAATAATTAAAGTTGCAAGCAACATTGTGCGGGGTTCGAGCGGGGTTGCACGCAGAGTATTGTGTTGGATACAAGGGCTGTGCCACATATATCAAAATATCATGTATCTTATCGGGCATGAAGAAAGTACAGAAGGAATATAGTGTAGTCATTTTGGCTATGGCCACTTAGACCATTAACCCTTAAAGAGCGGCACTCGACTTAAGTCGTGCACCAATTTGCAGCAAGTTAGGAGCATTATTAAGGCTTTTAAAGGGTTAAAATCGAGTGCAAATGGCCGGGAGCGCAGCAGGCCACACGTCTGACACCCAGGGCTTACCGCCACCCACTGACTCACGCTCCCTCTGTTCTCGAGAGGCCGGCAGTGTTACCAGTAGGGGGAAAAATATGCCGCTATACGCTAAACTCCGATGTTGGTGGCACCACTGCATGAGAACCACGAGTGCTACGTAGCTCGTTCTGGTCTCCTTTTGAAGCTTTTAGCGCCTAGTTTTTTGCTGAATACATTTCTTTTCATGCAGATACTTGATTGATCATTCAGGAGGGTCTGAATATGCCCAAAATAGCCCAAAACACCCCACTAGACAAGGGTTAAGGAGTGTGACCATTTTGGTTAAAGCTATTAATCTGTACGAGTTGTTGTTGTTGTTGTTGTTCCCTAAGCTGCCTGGCCGAAGAGCCCCGAGTCCCTGAGGAAGGCCATGGCCACGATCGGGCTTTCCCACAGAGCTCTCATTGAGTGTAGATTGTGTTGTTGGCGTAAGTGGTTTTGTGAAAATTTGCAGTCTTCTATGATGTGTTTAATGGTATGGAGTGCTGTGTTACATCCCGGGCAGGCGTCGACAACCGAGTCATCCAGTCTCTTCTGATAACTCAGGAGAGCTGGATGGTGTCCGCATCTCAGCCTGGCCAGGTGGACTCTGTCCTCGCGAGGAAGGGAGGATTCGGAAGGATGGATTTCGGGAGATCGTGCTTGCATGTTGTCTGTGAGTGAGTGGATGGATCGGCGAGAGATATGAGTATGGATGTGCTTCTGGAAGTTGGTTCGGGGTGGGCAGGGATGGAGAGAGGACAGTAATTGTGTGTGATACCGTGTGCTGGGTGTTGTTTTGATATTTCTTGGTGTCTGTGGGTGTGTTGCCATGTAGTTTAGTGGGTGGTCTTGGTTCGTGGAGGCTGTGCCTCTCATGTCCAGATGGTCTTTGACTTTGAGGATTTTGGTTTCTTGATGTAGGTGATCTGTGGGTGCAGTAGCTGTGCAGCCTGTAATGATCTTCAGGGCTTTGTTTTGAATAGTCTGTAAGGTCTTATGATGTGTTTCAGCTAGGTTAGAAGCCCAGGCTGGGCTTGCGTATTCCATCACTGATTTTATGTATTGTTTATATACTGTGGTGGTAGTTTCTTTGTTGTGTCCAAATTTTGTGTGAGCAAGTGACGTGAGGGCGTTAAGTCTGGGTGTCAGTTTCTTTTTAATGTTTGTGGTGTGCTGTTTGAATGTCATATGAGTATCATTATGTTACTCCTAGGATTTTGGGTGTGTGTGTATGTGTTAGGGGTGTGTTGTTTATGGTGAGTTGAAGGATGTATTTGTGTTCTCCTGTCCATCTTGTGAGCAGGGTTGCGGTGGATTTGGCCGGGGCTAGATTAAGTCTGTTTGTAGTGCACCAGCCATGTAGTGTGTTGAGATAGGGTTGAAGGAGATCTGTTGCTCTTTTTGGGTCATGGTGTGTGCATGTGAGTGTTATGTCATCTGCATAGGAGGCTAAGTTTATTTGGGGCGTATTGGGTGTAGTTATATCGTGCATGTACAGATTGAAGAGTGCGGGCGATAGGACGGATCCTTGTGGGACTCCGTTTGGAAAGTTTCTGATTTTAGATGACTGACCGGCAAAAGATATGTGTGCATATCTGCCTGCTAGGAAGTTGGCCAGCCACCTTTTTGTGTTGTTGTGCATGTTTGTGTTGTAGATTTTGTTTGTTAGATTGTGGCGGGGGATGGCATCGAAGGCTTTACTAATGTCGAGTGTGGCTAATAGTGATCTGTGTGGTGGTCTAGCTGAGTTGATGCTGTCAACAGCTCTTTGTGTAAGGTCTGTGAGAAGAGTGTTTGTGGAGTGCAGTGGCCTAAAGTCATGTTGTGTTGGAGCTAGGGGTAGGTCGGGTGTAATTAGTTGTAATACTAGGTGTTCCATGACTTTGGAGGGGGAGCAAAAGAGTGTGATGGGGCGGTGCGAGGAGGGTAGCGTGGGGTTTTTGTTGGGTTTGGGGAATGTGGTGATGAGACCATGCTTCCAAATGTCTGGTATTGTGTTGTGTGAATAACTGTAGTTTGATATGTTAGTGAGTGCTTGTATGCCTTGTGGTCCCAGGTGTCTGAGGTGTATGTTGCTTATGTTGTCTAGGCCACCTGCGGGTGAGTGCTTGAGATTGTTGATGATATGCTTTGTCTGGTGATTGGTGAAGGGTGTATAGTCAGGGTCTGTGGGGAATTGTCTCTTACGTCGGATGACACGTCGGTCGTCTTTGTGAGGTTTTAGGTGGCTGACATGTGAGAAGTGATTGATGAGAGTGTTTGCTTGTTGTTTACATGAAGAAGTAGAGTCTGTTGTTGTGATTGCAGCATGTGATTGTGTTGTGTTGGTGTTGAAAAGTTTGATGCTGTTTAGTGTTTTGTAGAGTTTTTTGGGGTTTGTTTTGTGATCAAGTGTTTGTAGGAAGTTATTCCAATTTAGTTTTTGTTGTTCTTGTATTTTGTTGTTAGTTTGGGTGTTGAGTGCTTGGATTTGTTGTGTGATGTCTTGTGTGTGGGGTGCTGGGGAGTGTTTCAGTATGTCGCGTTGTCTGATGAGGTTTTGAATTTCTGGTGTGAAGTTGGGGTTGTGTCTTTTTCTGTTACCTCTTGGAATGTGTTTCTTGTCAGCGTTTTGGATAGTTTTATTGAGTATGTTTACAACATTGTTGATGTTAGTGATGGGTGTACTGTTTAGAGTTGTGAAGTGTTGTTCTGTCTCATTTGTGATTGCTTCCCAGTTAGCTCTTTTATAATTGGTGTATGTGTGTTTGTGGCTAGCTGGGGTGAATCTGGTTTTGGTGGTGATAATGATCGGGAGGTGGTCAGAGCTTAAGGTTCTGACCACCCTCCAGGATGTTGTGGGGGCGAGTTCTGGGGAGCAAAAGGTGATGTCTGGAGATGATGGGTTATAGAGGGCTTGGTGAGGAATATGGGTATGTTGATGGATGTCGTTAAGGATGATGAGGTTATCAGTTTGGTTTTGTAGTACCAGCCCTCTGTCTGTGTCGGGGTTGTCGACAAACCAGGCCGACGTCTTGGCGTTGAAGTCACCACCCAGGATGATGTGTGGGGTGTTTGTGATGTGTTGTAAGTGTGGTCTGTATTCATTTGGTACTGTAGGGGATGTATGTGTTTATGATGGTTATGTTGGAGTTGTTGCCAGTGCGTATTTTAATTGATTGTATTTCTGTTTTGTAATCATTTGGGGGAGGAGGGATTTGGTTTGTACACTGGTAACTATGTATAATATTTCTTTGTGTACCAGGGTGACGAGTCCACCGCCTCCGCCGACAGCCCGGTCTTGTCTGATGGTGGTGAAATCATGAAATGTGGGTGTTTTTTGTGTTGTGCGGAGTTTTGTTTCTTGTAAGATGGCAATGTGTATGTTGTGTTGTTTGATGAAGTGTGAGAGTTCGTGTTTCTTTGTGTTGATGCCATCTATGTTCACTTGGAGAATGTTAATGTTATGTGCACGATGTATGTTGGGTGCTGCTGCACGAGGATGGGGTGGGGGTGAGGGAGGGGGTGGGAGTGGGGGTGTGGGAGGGGCTGGGGGTTGGAAGGGGTGAGGTGGGGGTGGGGATTGGGGAGCAGGAGATGGGGGTTGGAATGGATTAGGATGGGGTGTGGTGTGTTGAGTTGAGGATGTGGATGGTATAGGAAGATTAGGGAGAAGAGGTGGACAGGTTTTAGGGGGGGGGAGTGGATGATATGGGAAGGTTAGGTGGGTTGGGGAGGACAGGTGGACGGGTTTTAGGCGAGGGATTTGACTGGGAGAGGGATGGGCATGAGGAACAGGTCCAGGTGTTCGTGTAGTGTTTCTTGGAGGCAAGTGTTGTGCAGGTGAAGTGGGTCCAGTTCCTGCATGAATTGCAGAGAACTGAACCCTTAGTGCGGTGACTCAAAGTGATGGGTTTTGAGCAAGTTGGACATATGTATGTAGCCGGAGAGTCATTTCTCGGTGTAGGAAAAACTGTGTGATGTGTGTGTGTGGTGTGAGAGGTGTGGAAATTCCCGGCGCGACCGAAGCCGCTCCAAGGACTCCTGTACGAGTAGGCATAATTGCCCGAAATTGCCTTCATTCCCTGCTCATTTTCATGCATAAGCAAAAGCCAGAGCGTAATACAATTATGTATTCGTGAAAGTACGGTAATAGCTTTCAAAATACTCCTGAATCATCCCTGTACGACATCTGGTTTTCTTGTAAGGATCTTGCAAACGAAGGGCAAAATTGCTAAAAATTACCAAATCCGATAGGCGAAATCGCTAAAAATTACCAATTATTTTCTGTTTTCGCTATGTGTGACGCTGCACATAAGTGAGCTCTCTCTCACACAAACCTCAGTGTCGTGGCGGGGCCTGTAGGCTCCGGCTGACGTCCATCCGTGCTGCTTGCAAAAGCTGGCCTGGCTCACAGGCTACAAAATAGCCGGAAAATCGTCTCTGTCATATGAGGGGCTCCGCGGGAATTGGGTTAAGAAGTGTGGTTGTTTTGATTATTTGATAGGGTCACCATAAGGGTAATGGTGTGGCATTTTTTCTGTACAGAAGCTTGGCCTTTTTGGTTGGGGCTTCTTAGGAATGTGACCTTTTTCGTTAGCCATGGAGAAACTGCAGAGGTACAAATTATTATAAGCAACCTCATGTTAAATATATCTTATATATTTTTGTTTTGCTTTACTTGGCATTCCTCTTCCTCTATGTATCTAGCAATTTAACCCCCTCAAACTCCTTATGACGCGATGGTGTGGTAATTACCCCGGGCCAAAAAGCTCTAAAAGACGATCGAGTGATAACTCAAGCGAGCTTGAAATACGCAGGCGTTTCGTTCATGGCCACCCCATTGGGGATCAAGGTGTCTGGCAATATATACCGGTAGGCTATAGATAAATTCATTTTTGGGCTATTTCTTCCATTTTATTTATCCTGTTAAAAGTGCTTGATTGATTTTTGTGCTAATGTAGTTAGTATTTGGTGTAATTTTACATATTTAAGCTAAATCTGAAGAGCACATGCAATTTATTTGTGCATGTTCAGTAAGTATTGCTGGGGAAAGGGTTAACATATTCATCTTTTGGGGTATTTATTCTATGTTTTTATCCTGTTTATGTGATTGATTGAGTTTTGTGCTAATGTAGTTGGTATTTGGTATAATTTTACATATTTTAGATAAATCAGAATTACACATGCAATATATTTGGGCATTTTCAGTCAGTATTGCTGGGGAAACGGTTAACATACAGTATTCATCATAGGAAGGGAAGAGGATGTGTAGATCAGATCTTTGCCCTGAAATATGTTGTGGAGAAATATCTTGAGAAGGGACAAAAGTTGTATGCTGCCTTCATGGACTTGGATAAGGCCTATGACAGAGTTGATAGAGAAGCTACCGGTATGTAGAAAGTACTTGGAATATTCGGAGCAGATAGCAGGTTGCTGAGAGCAGTGAAAAGCATGTATTAGGGTGCAAAGGCGTCAGTATGTGTTGAGAATGAACAGAGCGAGTTCTTTGATCTGAATTTTGGGTTAAATAAAGGGTGTGTGATGTCCCTGTGGTTGTTCAATATATACTGAACTGTATATGGATGGAGTCATAAAAGAAATGCAAGGATGAGCAGTGGATGTTGGTGTACCAGTAATAAGGGAAGGCAACGAGTGGAATGACAGGATTGATAGAGAAGGTATGTGGAAAGTACCGGTACTGAGAATATACGGAGTAGATGGCAAGTTGCTGAAAGCAATGAAGATCAGTATGTGTGGATAATTAACAGAGCGAGTTCTTTAATCTGAATGTTGGGTTAAAGCAAGGGTGTGTGTGATGTCCCCATGGTTGTTCAATATATACCGGTACTGTATATGGATGGAGTCATGAAAGAAATACAAGGAAGAGCAGCGAATGTTGGTGTACCGCTGATAAGGGAAGGAAACGAGTGGAAGATGCCTCAACAGTACAGTACCGGTACTACTGTTGCTGACAACACAGTTCTGATGAGCGATAGTGAATGGGAGTTGCAGGGTCAGGTAAATATGTTTGGAACAGTGTGTGAAAAATGGAATCTGGAGGTAAATGCTAGGAAGAGCAATATTATCGTTATTGAAAGGGGTACAACCATAGAGTGTGAAGTGAGGTTGAACGGCTATGAAGAATGTCAGCTCATTTAAGTATTTGGGCAGTGTGTTGAGTAAAGATGTGAGTAGGCCTATGGATGAAGAAGTGTGGGAGAAAGTGTAACAGGGGAAGAGCGTTGAACTCTGAAAGCAGTAAGAAGAAATAGGGTGGTCAGCATGGAAGTAAAGAAGTCCTTGCATGACAGTGTGGTAATCCCGACATTGACTTATGGGAGGGAAGCATGGACTGACTGGGATTGATCATTGATAAATCATCGGTTATGCTAGTTGGAAAATTAGTGGGGTAGAATGTAGAGTTCGGGTGTACCGCCAGCCTTGTTTACACTACGCGGAGCGGCGGCGGACGCTGGCCATCATGTTCCCGTCTATTTGAATGCTTTTGGATACAATAATAGGTTGAGGGGGGTCACCCCCCCAATGACATATTGTCATCATCATATATATTGCCAGCAGGAGGCAAATAACCGAAAAAAATTCCTTCAAAATAGATGCGAACTAAAGGCTGGTTCACACATAGCCGAGTCGGTGCGCGAGTCCAACACGAGTGATGAAATTTTGCTAGTCAGCAATGACTCGTCGATACTCCTCAACACTCGTATAGACTCGTGCTATACTCTTTGTTTACTCGACAAACTTGTGGGTACTTGCCAAGGGGTCCAAAAATGTCATGCATGCATGACATTTTTGGGTCCCGTGGCGAGTACCCACGAGTGTGGCCTAAATACGTGTAGACTCGTGTACATACGTGTTAACTCGTGTTTGACTCTGAATAACTCTTCGTTATTCGTGTTAACTCGTGTTGACTCGTGTAAACCCGTGTAACACTCTTTGGTGATTCGTCGCTTTTCGTCATCATTTCGACGTTGACGAAGCAACACGTGTCTACACGCAACAACACGTATGTACCACACATGCAACACGTATCAACAAGAGTAGAAAGCACGAATGTGAGTGCCAAAATTTGGTACCCCCATGATGCCAGAGTTTACACGATTCAAACACGAGTGAAAACACGAGTAAACAAGAGTAAACACGATCCACTGAGAAAAAAACACGAGTGTAACACGAAAAAGCAAGTGTCATTTGAAATACCGTTATTTAAAAAATGTAGGACGAATCAACGAGTTTACACGAGTTTACACGGATGTAACACGAGTCAACACGTGTGCAACAGAGATCCTACGAGAGTCAACGCGTTGTTTTTCGTGTTGATCCGTATAACAATTGTGTTGATCCGTGTAACATTCGCGTTGACTCGTCCATACTCTTTGTTTACGTGCTCTGGAATGTGGCCATTATTTTTCAAATTTTTGACACTCGTGTTGGGTTCGTGTTACGCTCGTTTTGACTCTCAGTTACTCGTACAGACTCTTGCATGAACACGTGTTGACTCGTATTGACTCGAGTTAACTCGTGTTACACTCTCCTTGACTCGGGAGCAATTGCTACTCGCGGCCGACTCAGCCTCCAGCGACGGCGATAATCGACGAGTGTGACTCGTGTTAGACTCGCGCACCGACTCGGCTATGTGTGAACCAGCCTTTAACCACGATGATCGACATATGTAAACATGACGGCGGCGGTGTCGGCGTCGGACACTTGCGATAATGTTCCCGTCTATTTTGAATGCCATTGGATACAATAATATGTTGAGGGGGGGCTTTGCCCCCATGACGTGTTGTCATCATCATATATATTGCCAGCAGGGGGCAAACAACCAAAAAAATTGCCACAAAGCCCTCCCCTCAACATATTATTGTATCCAATGGCAGTCAAAATAGACGGGAACATGATCGCAAGCATCCACCGCCGTCATGTTTACGTGGTCGATCGCCGCAGTTACTGTAAGTTCATGTTTATTTTGAGTTTTTGACAAATTTTATTTTGGTTAGGCCTATTTGACCCCTGCTGGCAAATTATATGATGATGACAATATGTCATGGGGGTGTTTGCCCCCCTCAACATATTATCGTATCCAACGGCATTCAAAATGGACGGGAACATGATGGCAAGCTTCCGTCGCCGCTCTGCGCAGTGTAAACAATGGTGGCGGTACGCCCGAACTCTACATTCTACCCGGCTAGGCCTATATTATAGGCTACAATAAATAAGTAGGCTAGGCTATTTTATCTATAGGCTAGGCCTAGTCTAACATTACAATTTAAGGTAGCATTCAAGTTGACTACAGCAGGATTTACCCTTGACCAGGTATAGGCTATCCTAGTGTTTACTAGGCCTATACCCCTTTGAAAGGACATTAGCCTAGCCTAACCTAACAACCTTACCTAACCTATTATAGTAGGCTATTATGGGTGGGGCTGCCGCCCCCACACCCCAATTTTTGGTGTATTTGTCTATTTTGTCTGTGAAGTGGGAATTTTTTCAATTTGTCGATAACGAAAATTCTCCATGCGGACTATAGCCTATGGAGAAAAATATGGCGAATCTATTGATGCCTATTATCTCTAATAAATTGTTTCTCATAATGCTGCAGTAGTGTCGTTTAAAATACCACCATTTAATTGTGTGCCTTTAAAAATGACCTAAATTAGGCTACAGGCTACTGGAAGATTAGAAGAATCTTTAAGAAAGACTAGGTTAGGGTTATTGTCGTGCCAAAGCTAGATTATAGCCTAAATATAAAAGGAAGTGAATAAAATTAAATATGCCGAGAAAAAAAATCGTCGTCAAAATAGACGCGAAGTTAACCGCGACGATCGCCCTATGTAAACATGACGACCGTACATCCGGTAACTACATCCATCCCATTAAAAGTTACTGTGGGACACAAAATATCTTGAGGGGGTCTCTGCCCCCTCACGTCGGCCCGTCACGTATTATGATGTACGGTAAGTCATCATCATCTGTGCTAATTCATAGGATCCCCAATTAAGGACAAAGTCAATCAACAGATGAAATAAGCTCCCAAATTACAATAACATAGCGGCCCGCCGTTTATGGGCGACTTTTTACACGTCATTTTAAATGTTACTTTCCTGCCCTGGTCTAGGCCTAATAGATTTTTCCAAAGAATCAAACTTCAATTAAAAGGAAGTAGCCTAGCCTACAGTATATAGGAAGGCTATTCCAACATGCATTCCAGAACTTAGGCTAGCCTAGGCCTAGGCTATATGAAAATTTGTGGGTGGTCTGCCAAAAAAGAATCACTAGGCCTATTAGGCTATGGGTAGGCTAGTATGGGGTGCATTTTGCAAATCTTCTGAACTCTTAGGCCTAGGCTAGGCTAAATTAAAACTCACAAAATCTGAGTAAAACCAGCAATAGAATTTTGTCTTGTCTGAGGGCAACCTCAGGCGAATACTCGCCCGCTCCGGCCCTACCGTAGTCGCGGATATCCTATGTCACAATTAAATTAGTTTATAGTTAAGGTTAAAATTGACCACCGTGTCACTTTCACTCTAGGTCATTCGTAGAACCGTAACACTGTAAAGGCAACAACCCAATAGCAGGTCATCAGGTGGCGAACCAGAGACCTACAAACCACGGTACTAGGGCCAGAGCAATGTCTTGAAGCGAGGTGCCCTTATCAACCAACCCCAGACAATCCAGTAGGAGCTGTCGGAAGGAATCCAGCTTTGAAGCCAGAAAGGGACGCCCATCCACATGCTCAGTGACGGGACGAGGCGAGGCTTAGGAGGCATATGTAGGACGACCAGATGTAGGATGTGGAGGGGAAGAGGTACCGTACGACGATACATGGGATGCGGAGACTGCGGAGGGAAGAGCTCGTCAAAGGCATACGGTTCCTCAGGACCTCAACAATAACTGGGGTACGGCCGGTGCGGGCAATGGTCGATCGCCGGAGTTAATATAAGTTCGCGTATATTTTGACGGCGATTTTTTTTGTAGTTAGGCTAGGCCTAGGCTATTTTCCCCCTGCTGGCAATATATATGATGATGACAATATGTCATGGGGGGTGATTGACCCCCTCAACATATTATTGTATCCAACAATCTCTAACCGCTGTATCTCAAAAAGGGCTAGAGCAAATTGGCTGTAAATTTCCACATCTAGGCTATTCCTTGACAGATTTGCCAGTTCACAATGAAACCTATTGCTAACTTCCTTGTTCTTCAGCATCTGCGGCGGTGTCGGCGTTGGACGCTTGGGATAATGTTCCCGTCTATTTTGAATGCCATTGGATACAATAATATGTTGAAAGCCCCCCCTCACCCCCCCATGACATGTTATCATCATCATATATTATATTGCCAGTAGGGGGCAAACAACCAAAAAGATTGCCGCAAAGCCCTTCCCTAAACATATCATTGTATCCAATGGCAGTCAAAATAGACGGAACATGATCGCAAGCGTCCACCGCCGCCGCCGCCATCATGTTTACATGGTCGATCGCCGCAGTTTGGTTAGGCCTATTTGCCCCCTGCTGGCAAATTATATGATGATGGCAATATGTCATGGGGGTGTTTGCCCCCCTCAACATATTTTTGTATCCAACGGCATTCAAAATGGACGTGAACATGATGGCAAGATTTCGTCGCCGCTCTGCGTAGTGTAAACATTGGTGGCGGTATGCCCGAACTCTACATTCTGCCCGGCTAGGCCTATATTATAGGCTACAATAAATGAGTAGGCTAAGCTATTTTATCTATAGGCTAGACCTAGTCTAATATCACAATTTAAGGTAGCATTCAAGGAGACTACAGCAGGACTTACCTTTGACCGGGTATAGGCTATCCTAGATAGGCTATCCTAGTGTTTACTAGGCCTATACCCCTTTGAAAGGACATTAGCCTAGCCTAACCTAACAACCTTACCTAACCTATCATAGTAGGCTATTATGGGTGGGGCCCCCCACACCCCGATTTTTGGTGTATTTGTCTATTTTGCCCCCTGCTGGCAATATGACGATGACATGACAAGTTTTTCATTCCTCTTTCTATGTTTTTCCCCTTCTGTTCTTATTCTGTCTCATTCGGCTGTCCTCCGGATGGCCTATATCATATGCCACCCTGGCCTGGCTAGGTTATTAGCTCCTGATCTGATATGTGTCGGTCGCTGATGCGGTCGAGCTGACTCGATTTCCCTCGGTGTGTGTATTTTTTGTGCATTTCGGTGCGATATATTTTTTCCATAGACCTGATCTCTCATTCTTCGCTTTTGATCACTTCTTAATTGGTGCTGTGCTGAAGTGTAGCAGTTCTTGCCTCATCTTTCGGCTCTACCCTATAAGAGTTTTGCTGTGGAACTCATGTGGTGCGGCTGAATTGGTGAAATGGCGAGAAATGTCTGCGTATCTTCACCGTCCTAGATTTGTTCACCTGCCCTTCCCTACCTATCATGTCTTGATTGGTTGTCCATCTTGATCTAATTCTTCAGGCCAGCCCTATTAGAGTATTTTGGGGGAACTCAGTGGTGTGGTTAAACTAGTTTTAATATATATTTGTTTAAATATGTAAGATATGCAATAAATTATGTAAAATATATTTTTTTACTTTATACCTATACATATAATTGTCATTATTAAGGAAATTCCATTGACTATTTACATCGCTAGGCCTAGCTTCCTTATTTCTATTAATTTCCTCCAGTTCACAATGAAACCTATTGCTAACTTCCTTGTTCTTCAGCAGCCGCGGCGGCGTCGGCGTTGGACGCTTGGGATAATGTTCCCGTCTATTTTGAAGGCCATTGGATACAATAATATGTTGAAAGCCCCCCCCTCAGCCCCCCCCCCCCATGACATGTTATCATCATCATATATTATATTGCCAGTACAACCAAACATTTGCCGCAAAGCCCTTCCCTCAACATATTATTGTATCCAATGGCAGTCAAAATAGACGGAACATGATCGCAAGCGTCCACCACCGTCGCCGCCGTCATGTTTACATGGTTGATCGCCGCAGTTTGGTTAGGCCTATTTGCCCCCTGCTGGCAAATTATATGATGATGACAATATGTCATGGGGGTGTTTGCCCCTCTCAACATATTTTTGTATCCAACGGCATTCAAAATGGACGGGAACATGATGGCAAGCTTTCGTCGCCGCTCTGCGTAGTGTAAACATTGGTGGTGTACACCCGAACTCTACATTCTGTCCGGCTAGGCCTAAATTATAGGCTACAATAAATGAGTAGGCTAAGCTATTTTATCTCTAGGCTAGGCCTAGTCTAATATTACAATTTAAGGTAGCATTCAAGGAGACTACAGCAGGACTTACCTTTGACTAGGTATAGGCTATCCTAGTGTTTACTAGGCCTATACCCCTTTGAAAGGACATTAGCCTAGCCTAACCTAACAACCTTACCTAACCTATCATAGTAGGCTATTATGGGTGGGGGCTGCTGCCCCCACACCCAATTTTTGGTGTATTTGTCTATTTTGCCCCCTGCTGGCAATATGACGATGACATGACATGGGGGGTGGCAAAGCCACTCCTCAACATATTATTGTATCGATTGGCATTCAAAATAGACGGGAACATGATTGCAGACCTCCGCCGCCTCCGTCATGTTTACATTTGTCGATCGGCGTTGTTAAGTTCGCGTCTATTTTGACGGAGATTTATTTTGGTTATTTGCCCCCTGCCGGAAATATATATTATGATGACAATATGTCATGGGGGGGTGAAGGGGGGCAAAGCCCAACCTCAACATAGGACTATTATTGTATCCAAAGGCAGTGTAAATAGACAGGAAAAGGATGGCAAGCGTCCGACGCCACTACGCATACGCGTAGTGTAAGCAAGGCTGGCGATACACCCGGTAACTACATCCTACCCGGCTAATGTCCTTTCAATGGGGTAGCCTATAAATTAGTAAACACTACGATAGCGTATACAACGCAACTCTTGCCGATAGGCCTAGCCTAAAGGCTAACCTATTCATAAAGGTGTCTATTTTGACGGCAATTTTTTCGGTTATTTTCCCCCTGTTGGCAATATATATGATGGTGAAAATATGTCATGGGGGGGGGGGGGGCAAAGCCCCCCTCAACATATTATTGTATCCAATGGCATGCAAAATAGACAGGAACTTTATTGCAAACGTCCGCCAGCTCCCCGCCACCGCCATGTTTACATGTATCGATCGATGTGGTTAAGTTCGCGTCTATTTTGACGGCGATTTTTTTCGGTTATTTGCCCCCTGCTGGCAATATATAAGATGATAACAATATGTCATGAGGGGGGGGCCTCAACAATGACCTCTAACCTCTGTATCTCAAATAGGGCTAGAAGCAAAGTGGCTGCAAATTTCCACATCTAGGCTATTCCTTGACGGACTCTTCCCAAATGGTAGACATATTAGCTTGATCACTCTAGGCCTAGTTGTTTTTTAGTTACAGAGGTTATAGCCTAGGTCATGATTTCTTGCCTACTTACAGCGAATAGACTAGGCCTATTGTAGATTGGTAAAATATTTGCTTAATAGGCCTAGGCTAGGCCTATGTTGGTTGTGCAATTGTCTCGTTTTGACTATTTTTACCTAATTAGGCCTAAAGCAGCCTGAGTCTATTCCCAACCCCCAAACAGTATCCCATGTTAAGCCCTAGGCTAGGCCTAGGCCTAATCCCACTCTCAATCAAAATTCGAACTGATAAATTCGTACCTACCGGTAGCGCTGCCTAGCCTAGGCCTATATTTTTCGTGAATAGATATAGAAAATAGTTTAAAGGAAAGAGCATCCTATATTATGTTCAAATAATATGTAATAGCACTGTGTATGGTTGTATTAAATTTAAATAGTGATAGATGTGTATATTAATGGGATAAATACTCCGAAGTTCGCATACGTTCAGACAATTATATTGCAACACTGTTGCCAGATACTAATCAATCCCATTATCATTATATCATAATGGATTTTACTCATTTGCATAATTTCAAATACCTAGGACATTAATATAATATTTTCCTATCTTTTTGTAGTGATATTTGTCTGATTTAGTGGTATATTGGTGTCTGTCTAGGGTTATAATGCATTGTGAAAGTTACCTCTGCATTTCTGACTTGGTAACAGTTCGGTATGGGCCGGCTTAAGTACCCCTGCTTTCTTTGAGTACTACACGGCAAGAGAAGCTTTCGGTACTGTCATTACTGTTCAAGGTAAACAGCAACTGCTAAATTCGACATCATGTTCAAATAATATGTAATAGCATTGTCTATGGTTGTATTAGACAACAATCGTGATAGGTTTCTATTTTATGTGGATAAATAGTATTAAGCTGAATAAACTAAATACCGAAAGTTCACTAGAGTGGTAGTTTATACATTTGCTAGATGAGGGAGGAGGGAGGCAGTGTTGCCAGTTGTATCGCTACATATTACCGCTAGATGTAGAGCTATTTACTTCAATTTAGAAGCCATTTTTTCATATCTAGAGAGATTTACTAGGGATAATTTAAAAATTTCAGACATTCTAGTCATATTACATTGTAAAATTTGCAAAACAAACAAACCAAAGCTCTTTAGAAATTGCAGCATTATTCTAACATTGTTTGACTATGTAGCAACATACTAGCGACTTTTGAGAAAGGATCTATAGTCAAACAGATCTTAACAGGCGGTCCTACCCGCGGTTACTCCCTTTACATTGGTGCCACATGTATAATCCCTAACAACGAAAATATATTATTTTCGGTATTAAGTACCTTAAGTCGGTTTGAAATGCTCAGGCTATTTCTACAGGCACAAAAAAGCTTTATTGTTTTTATAATTAATTCGCTTATTAGTAAATTCAATGGACATTGTATACAGTTTGGCATCATGGCTACCGCGACGTTGTCAGACGTCGGCCAAAAAAACTCATCACAAATTTCACTTGATGGCGCGCTGCCAGACGCACAAAATTTATACTCTCACTTCATTTCATCCCTGACTTTGACACCATCCACAATGGAAGCCGCTCCAAACCGCCCCACCACTTGCATAGTCAGACAAAACAGATGGTACAGATGGTACAGAGGGGAAACGTCTTAAAACAAAAATGCGCCGAAACATTTACCTCTTGGGTGGTGAGGAAAAAATTAAAAAATACACCACGGCAGACTGCCATGGTGAAATTGATTAAAGCGTCGGCTAACGTCCTGATGGTCGACGGTTCAATCCCCACTGAGAGACTAGAAACATTTAGTGGCTCATGTGTATTTGTGATATATTCTCAATATATATATATATGATAGAGCGAGAGCGCCACAAAACTGGGTTGGGGGGGGGGGGGAATAAAGTGGATGCAAGTGTGGTGTGGTGTATGCGGGGTGGGGGGGGGGGGTGAGGGTGGTAGAGTGGTGTGGTGTGTGTGGGGGGGGGGGGGGGGTGAGGTGTGTAGGGTGAGTGAGAGAGAGATAAATAGTAATATAATTTATTATAGCAATAATAATCTATGCATTCATGCGGGCTACACAGTCTTACACATACAGTATATAGAGAGAGAGCCGATCTCCCTACATTGACCTTGAACGGGGGGGGGAGGTAGCGACAGTAATTTGGAAAGGTTGTCGTACGGAAAGAGTTAAGTGGACAGGTGGCACCAGTGTAAGGGTAGGTGACCGCGCCCATAACCGCCTGTTTAGGCCTGTAGGACTATAGTGGTATTTTGTAGAGACATACTGGGAGGGTGGGAGGGAGGTGGTGGTTGCAGTGGTGCCAGTTGTAAAGTTACACATTACCGCTAAATGTAGAGCTATTTTCTTCAATCTAGCAGCCATTTATTTTATATCTAGAGACATTTACTAGGGATAATTTGAAAATTTCAGACATTCTAGTCATACTACATTGTAAAATTTGCAAAACAAACAAATCAAACCTCTTTAGAAATTGCAGAATTTTCCTAACATTGTTTGGCTATGTAGCAACATGCTAGCGACTTTTGAGAAAGGATTTAGCGGTATTTCGTGGTAACACTTTAGAAGGGTTAAAATACGAGTCACACGGGCAATTGCCAAAACTTTAAAGGTCCATATCATTGTTATTAAACTAAGCATTTGGCAAAGGAAGGAATTGTTAAAAACCTTAGCCAATACTCTGTCATTCACCAAAAATAAATTTGAATTTATCATTATTATTTGGTAGGGTAGGTATGTATAGGTAGGTTGGCTAAATAATTGCTGGAATTCGTAGGGACTCGAATTGTTTTGAGAGAGTTAAATAAAAACAAATTATAGATCTGAATAATAAAGAGATTATGTTATTAAGCAAAACTGGGGGATGCGTGGAAGCCTATAGACTGTAGACGGTAAACTTTGTGTGGGTAGCGAATGCGGTTTTAAAGTAATTTATGAATAGACAGTTTTCAATGCTGCGGCCAAACTATTCCACCCATTTATATTGTTTTGGTATCAAAACGTTCGGAATCGCGAGCCTCACCCAACTACGCAAGCATGGCTTTGATCATCGGTGTAGTTTTCAAGATGTGGAATTTTAAGTGGAATTCAAGTTTTTTTCAAGATTGCCGGAAAAAAACCCACGTGCAAAAGCAAAACCTTCTCTACAAAATTTGCGGAGCATTAGTAGGGGAGTGCGTATGCCAAAGCCCAGTCGTTTCCTGTGAGTGGGAGAGACGGTATTTAGGCGTCATATTTTCCAGGAAATCGGCTGCCACAGACCTGTTTGGCCACCATGCCGGATGTTTAGCATATCAAAAGTTGCCCAATACAAAAACGCACCTCTTGTGAAAGTTTGATCCTGATCCAAGAAGCGGTTCTGGAATTATTGCGTCGAAACCGGCGCGTAAGAAGAATTTGGATGAAAACCCAGGTTTAATGATTACAATAGGGGTTCCCCGTAGGGGACGAACCCCTAATAATAATAATTAAAGTTGCAAGCAATGTTGTCCGGGGTTCGAGCGGTTTTGCAACCAGGGTATTGTGTTGGTTACAAAAGCTGTGTCACAGATATCAAAAGATCATTTAACCCACTGAGCCCCAGCTAGTTTATAATAATTGTACCACTAGGTTTTGATTTTTTGTTTTTTCCAGTTTAGGAATGAAGGAAAAACCACAAAAAAACGATCCCCTAGGTCAAAAAGGGGTCCTACGGTGCGCCCGAAAGTCGATTTTACAAGAGGGGAAAATTGAAGGCAAAAACACCAAAAAACAGGTTTTTGCGCGCTCATGCGGACGAGGTTGGACTTTGAGAGTGTTCAACCATCGGCATCGTTGCGTGGGATACTTACACAGTTCCCATACAAATCTGAGCCCTCTAGGTGCCATAGGACCGGAGTAATTAACAGGGACGACACGTTGTCGTCGCTGGGGTTTAGCGTTACATACATTGCTGACGACAAAGTGTCGTCGCTGGGGTTCAGTAGGTTAACTAATCAGGCATGGAAAAACTACAGAAGGAACAGATTATGCAAACAAACAAGAGTGAGAGAGGGAGATATTGGCTGTGTAAGGGATCTGCCTCTATTCGTTTAGTAACAGAGTTATAGATATGTGGAATAGGCTACCGAGTGCTATAATGGGATCAAGAACAATAGAGCTTCAACTTGAAATTAGATAAAACGAGATGGGTTGGGTGTGAAAGGGATCTGCAATATGTAGGTCAATCGGCTCTCTGCAGACACCCGTTTTCTTATTTTGTATGTGCTCATTTGTGAGGGAGAGAGAAAGAGTATGGCAAGAGAGAATAGGATTCGGAATTACACAGGAATTGGAGCTTGTTCAACACTCCTGGGCTACTTGGACCTTGGTGGCAAGCCAAGGAAATTTTACCCACCCCATGTATGTGTGGCAATATCTGGTGTGCCAGGCGGTCACCCATCCAGCTATTGACCAGAACCTACGCAGCTTAAACCTTTCGCTGCGGGTGACGTTCTGGAATGTTTTGGCAAGTTACAGCAATTTCCAGGTTTTAAAAGCCTGTAAAAACCGTAAAAATCGAGTGTCAGTGGGCGGGAGCGTGAGGGGCCCACCTCCGACCCTCAGAGCACCGAGCGGCTCACTGAGGTTGACTGTGTCTCGTGCGGGTCTCTCTCTGTGTCTCTCAGCAGTGTAGCTAAGCGAGCGAGTGTTACATAATAGCGGGTTTCCCGCCTTTCACTGGCACCACTGCGGGTGAACCAGACCACGTACAGGGCCTGTTCTGGTGTCATTTTGAAGCTATTCTCGCCTAGTTTTCGGCAGAATACACTTCATTTAATGCAGATGCTTGATTTAGCATTCAGGAGTGCCTGAATATGCCTTAAATAGCCCCAAAATGGCCGCAGCCAAAGGGTTAAGGAGACCGACCGCTTTTTGGACGTGATTATGCTCAAAACGGCAATTTTTAGCAACCCCCTATATGGCATCATCAACCTTCCCTCTGTACTCAGTGAAAGTCCTAAGGCGATATTCAGTCTGGAAGCATATTATTTTTCTGCTTGTTTCAAACTTTCGCGGGTCGCAGGTCACGTAGCGTTGTAGGAAATGCATTATGGTTTTCATACATGTAAAAAAAAACTAGTCAAACCATGCATTTTTTGTGTATTACCTTCGAAGATATTTTTCCTGGCAGTATCTGCTATCCCTACTCTAGTAACAGCTCGGGTATAGGTACACGAGGGAGAGAGAGGCAGTGTGCTTTGAGCGGCGAGTGAGGTAGGGTGCTGCTGGCCGGCCCGGTTGCCAGCCGTCTCTTGGCTTATTACCTCACGTAAGATAGCGCGCTAGTTGGTGCAACCATGAAGTAACCAAACCAGCTACAACAATGATTCTGGTGTCATTGGAAAGGGCATACAATTCCCTACAACTCAAGATTTTCCGTTTTTTTTATTTCTTTCCCATTTCGACACAGCACCCCGAGACAAATGTCAGCTAATTTGTACCTAATTGTAAACGCCCTCATTCCAAGATTAGATGCAAAATATAAAAAATAGAAATGTTCATTTGAAGTTCAACCTATTGTGAGTACCCTCAATAGAATAAAACAATCATAAAACAAAATTTGTATGTGCCTTTGATTTTTAATAAAGTCATAAATTTACACACTAATTCTTACCTAACTCAAAAACGAATTGCCCTAGAGAATTAAGATTACATGAATCTCTCTCTTTTTAGGTCCCCTATAAGTGTTCCAAATAATATTGAACTCAGACGAAATTCACTGACACCTTCAGGAGTAAAAAGCGGCCGGTCCCCTTAACCCCGCGGATCAAAACCAGCGTTGCCAACCACGCAGGCCAGGGTTGCCATTGAGGGAGGAGGGGCGCTATTTAGGCGGTGAGCTGGATCTGGTTTCCGGCTATACTCAACTGTGATTGGCTGTTGTGGTTAGGAGAGTCCTGCAGCCGCTTGTGGCTAGGTAAGGCCTGTAGGTCCTCTGGCTGTACATTTAATTTGGGGTTCATTTCTTTTATGAATAGGGCTTCTAGTATGGAAAGATGTCTTTTATCTTCACATGTTGTTAATATTTCAGTGTTTTCTTCTATTATTTTTCTTGTTAATTTAATTTTATGTTCCTGTTTGAGATGATTTTTAGGTGCTCCTGCTGTAAGGTGGTAGCTCAAACGTCGAGACATTTTCATAGTCGTCATGCCAACATAGGCTGAGAGGAGGGCTTCACAGTTTCCTCGTTTTCAGGTAGACCTATATACAACATTCGTCCTTTGAAGTGTGCCTTTTTCCTGACAACGGCTGTTTTTTAGAAGTAGGCGACTTGTCTTCTTGCTCCTGTAGTATATTATTAGGTTAAGTATTTTGTTCTGGGTTTACTGGCTTAACATTACGCTTTATTATTTGCTTAATAATTCTTTCGTCTTCTTTATAGGCCCTGTAGTAGAGGTTGATGTCCTCTTTCTGGTCCTTTTTGAAGTTCGTGCTATACCAGCTATTGATGATTATATTTATTTGTCGGTTGATATCCTTATTAGAGAAGCCGTTGTTGGTTAGTACTTGTGTGGCTCTATCAATGTCTTTGTGAACTTGTTGCTAGGAGTTACAGTGAGTGAGTGCTCTTCTGATGTAAGCACTTATAGTAGAGTCCTTATATCTTTGTGGGCACTCACTGCAGACTTACACATAGCAAAAACCGCTCAAAACTGCAAATTTTTAGCAATTTTGTCCGATTTTGCATGATCATTGCAAGACAACCAGACATTGTACAGAGATGATTCTGATTTCATTGGAAAGCTCTATTACTGTACATTTACGAATACATCATTGTATTACGTTCTTTCTCTTGTTTATGTATGAAAATGTGCAAGGAATGAAGGTCACTTAGGGCTAAAACCCTTGCCGGTAGGAACAGTAATTATTAATATTTAAAAATCACTAGAATACGAGGTTTCACGACCGGGTGTTGTTGTTCACAGTGAATTCCTGCTATTGATATATTTTTATTACATTGACACCAGAGTGTTCAACTGTAGTACTAAGAATATCGGATATCGGAAACCAGGGCTAGTAAGTGTGTAGTGTCTTCCTGAAGGGCAAAATATATTGTCACAAGAAGAGACATTAACATAGAGACAACACAACGTTAATTTAATTCAGTGACTTTTCGTGTGTAGGAGGCGGACCTAGCGATTATTCACGTTCAGTAGGTGTTTGGAACTTATGTCTTGTCATCTGAATTGGGGTTTCATTGGACGGTCTCATACCACATATTTTAAGATTTGTAGAGGTGATTCATTTCTTAGATGCCAGTCTTGAACATGGCTGGTGAGCATCAAGCCTCACAGGTGTGCCAGTCTCGATGTTGGCTGCGACCAAACAATAGTGGAGATTGTACTGATCCATATATAGTTGCCTGCCATGGTAAGAGCGTTGTCTGCATTGCCCTGTTTGATAATAAAGTTAATAATGTTGTTGTAAGTTATTCTATGTTATTTATTTTAATTAGCTAACATAGGCGGTGATATTTAAAGTTGATTAACCAATTTAGCATACAAGGAGACCTTGTGTTAATCTTATTAGGGTTATTATTAGACTATTATATTTAGCTTAGAAGGAATTGTGGTAGTGACAGCGTTAATTAGATAGACATTGACCATTTGATTTCTAGGGAGCCTTCTAAGCCTGAGTTAAATTGTCTAATGTTAGCTGGAATAATATGAAAAAGGCGTCCTAATCCTAAGATGGTTAAACTATCGTCCAGCTATTTCTGCAAAGCTAGTGTGTCGTGTCTATTTTCACTAATGTAGAGAGCCGGGTTCTGGATAGGTTGATCAATGTTGTATGTCTTGGCTATTCAACCTTCTCAGCCTTCGTGGACGCTTTTTCACTTAATAATGGCTAACAGTATACATTTTGTTTCAGGTTTGGAAGGCCCTCTAGCAATCAAAGGGGTATTATTTCAGTAAACCTTCCGGCACTCAATATTCTTTCCCAAAGTGAATATAATCGTCAACTAATAGCCAGATTAAAAGGAAACAATACGCCCTTGAATAATGAAGCAGTTAAACATAGTGCCCGTTTGTTAAAGGAGCCTCTGTAAGCAATAAAGGAGAGCGTGATGAACAACAAAAGAGTACAAGACAAAAAAAAATAATATAAAACGAGAAACATTATGTTAAAGTCACGAACAGTCTTGCAAGAAAGAAGGAAAGGCCGAAACAATAATAAACAATGTATACAGACAAAAAAACGAACATACACAACAACAAATATTAAAAACGTGAAAATAGATACAGCGAAAACATAGAGTAAAATAATTAGATAAGGAATGAAGGAAATGGAGACAAGCTGTCTGATAGTGAAGAGAAAGAAGCAGCAGTAAGACATTGGGGGGATATGAAGAAATACAGATATGAAGACAATGAAAGTAAAAGAAAAAGGCTAAAGCAAAAAATGAAGATGAGGGGTGACGTTGATAATGAAAGGGGGAGAGGAGAGGAAACAGGAGGAGGAAGAAGAGGGATGGGGTGGAGGAAGAGGTGAATAGGGAAGAGAGGAAAGAGGTTGAAGAGGAGGAGAAAGAGACGAAGATAGGTTAGAGGAGAAGGAGATGGGTTGGAGGAATAAGAGGGGCGGGAGGAGAATAATCAAGAGTATGCGAAGAAAGAGGAAGACAAAAGGGTATGGGGAAAATAAGAGAGAGGATAAACAAAAGGTAAATGAGAGTGAATGAAGAATAAACCAGTAAAGGTTGAGGAAGAAACTACACTTTAATAAACTATAGGTTTATAAAAAGGTATGGACAGGATATTTAGAGTGTCCATAACGTATATGGATGTGGTTAAACCTACTTAACCCCTCCTGTACCGACGACGTCTATATATTTTATTTCAGCTACAAATAGACGATTTTATGAAGCTTACGAAAGCTGTATGGTAGCTAAAATAACTAATTGAGATAGTTTGTACTCCTTTCATTGGTAAACGTCCTTCCCAAGCTGAATACGATCGTATAATAGTTGCCAGAATATAATGAAAATAGTACAACAGGGTTTAATAGAAGGATTAATAGGTTTATCAAATAATCAAAGGTAAATTGATCAACTTGACCAAATTCTTTATATTTGCCTTGTATACTGTATACTTATGACTTTTTACTTAGTGTAGTAGGAGAGGAAGATAGGCAGAACAAATACTATTAATGAAAGCAGAACCGGAAACTGACGCATGCAGGTTGTGTTGGTGCTAACACTGCAACATTCATCCAGCATGCATGCAGATTTGTATATCATTATATTTGCTTTTTATATTAGTTTAATTTTATTTAGTTTTATATATTTATTATGTATTTTTTCTGTTGTATTTTTCATTTATTTATTTATTATTATTAGGAGGAGGAAGCACACCCTACACAGTGAGTGCAGCTTTGAGTCTAAGGCCAACATTTTGTGTGTTTAGGATTGTGGGGTCTGCAACATAGGGTGTCTTAGATAGTTCATGTTTACCACAACAAATTATATACAGTATACGGCATTGTTTTGCAAAAATACATTAATTTATTATAGAAAGATTTTGCAAACACATACACACACACACACACATACGAACACACACACAGACAAAGTGGATATTCTACCCCACAACACGGTCAAGACAGTCAGGCAAGAAAAGTTAAGACCAGACTCAGAGAAACATAGAGACACAGCTAGCTAAGGTAAATGGTCAGGAAGGAGAAGTTTAATCAGATAAAAATATATGAGGGGGAAGGAGTAGGGGAAGAAAGAGGGCGAAGAATAATAAGATGATGATAATAAAAGGGAAAGAAATGGCCGAGCGGGTGTATATGACAGAGGAAATTCCATGTTATTATAATTGAAAGAGAGAGAGAGAGAGAGACAGTGGGGGAGAGGGTGTATGTGTGCAAATGGAGGACCTAAGAATAAGAATAATAAGATGGTGATAATGATAACAGTAAGAAAATGGGCGAACAGTGTAAACAAGAGAGAAAATTCCATGTTCTTATAATTACATGAGAGAGCTACATAGAGCTACATAGATACACAGACCACATAGACCTCAAGGTCCTTACTAGGCAGTCTGGCCTTACAAACTATATATGCATATATATATATATATATATATATATATATATATATATATATATATATATATATATATATATATATACATATATACACCGGTACATACATATACACACACACACACACATATACACATACATACATACACACATACATACATATATATATACAGTATATATATACATACTGTACAGTGCACACACATACACTTACATACATTTTTTTTTTTTTTTTTTTTTTTTTTTCATATCACCCCAGCCCTCTGCAGATAGAGGTCAAGCCTTCCCTTGAAAGCGTTTATTGTGTCGCTCTCCACCACTCTCGCTGGTAGTTTATTCCACTCTGATGCCACACTGTAGGTGAAGAAACTCTTTGTGACATCTAGGTTTGCCTTTTTGGTTTTTAATTTCATTCCATTTCCGCGAGTTTGATTAGTATTGTTTAATGTGAATAGTACATTTACATCGACTTTGTCGAAACCTTTTATTATCTTAAAGCACTCAATAAGCTGACCCCTCAACCTCCTCTTTTTTAATGAGAACAGGTTCAATCGTTTAAGTCTTTCTTCATATGGTTTATTTCTTAATGAGGGTATCATCTTCGTCACTCTACGCTGTACTGACTCGAGTCTTACAATGTCCTTGATCAGATAAGGTGACCAGAACTGCACACCATATTCAAGGTGGGGCCTCACCATACATTTGAACAGTGGCACTATTACGTTTTCATGTTTATATGTAAATTTTCGTTTAATAAAGCCCAATGCTATGTTTGCCTTATTTGCAGCTGCTATACATTGGTCGGAAGTTTTTAGGTTTTCAGATATTAGTACCCCTAGGTCTTTTACTACCGTTGCGGTTTTTATTTGTTTGCCATTCATTTCGTATTTGTATTTCATATTTCTGCTACCAACCTGCAGCACCTGACATTTATCGACATTGAAGGGCATTTGCCATTTTTTCGACCACTCTGATATCTTGTTTAAATCAGATTGCAACGCATTTCTATCATCTTCGTTCAGGACTGTATTTCCTATTTTTGTATCGTCGGCGAATTTGGAAATGGTGTTGTTTACCCCTACATCAATATCGTTAATGTAAATGAGAAACAGGACCGGTCCAAGGACTGAACCCTGTGGAACTCCACTAGTGACAGGCTCCCACTCCGATTCCACTCCATTTATCACCACTCTCTGTCTTCGGCCTGTAAGCCAATTTTTTATCCAAGAATGAATTTCACCTTTGATACCTATCCTCTCCAGTTTAGCCAATAGTTTTCGGTGAGGCACCTTGTCGAAAGCTTTTTGAAAGTCCAAGAAGATTATATCTAGTGATTTCGTCATGTCGTTATATGTGAATAGTTTGTTATAAAATTGAATCAAATTTGTTAGGCATGACTTATTTGATCTAAAGCCGTGTTGACTATTTTTGATTAGGTTGTTTGATTCGAGGTAATCTACTATCTTATCTCTAAGGATTTTTTCCATGATTTTTCCTACAATTGAAGTTAGACTAATTGGTCTGTAATTACTCGCTTTGGCCTTGCTACCCTTCTTGTATATCGGCGTAATGTTCGCATCTTTCCATTCACTCGGTACAATCCCCTGTAGTAATGATAAGTTAAATAGTTGTGTCAGGGGTTTTGCTATTTCGTCCTTAACATTCTTAATTATTTTCGGGTGGAGCATGTCGGGTCCCGGGGTCTTATTTACATTTAAATTACTCAATTTGCTTTGTACTTCGCTAACACTGATGGTGAAATCTTCTATCACATGAGTTGAGGTGTTATTTTCAAGGGTATGATCGATAATTTCTTCTGTGAAAACTGAGCCAAAATATTTGTTGAGCAGATTTGCCGTGTTTGTGTCACCTGTTATTGGTCTGGCCATCTTCTATTAGCGGTCCAATTCCGCTTTTGATCTGTTTATTTTTATTTACGTAACTGTAGAATGTTTTGGGGTTTGTGGCACTTTCTCTGGCAATAGTCATTTCATAATTTTGTTTGTTCGCCCTAATTATTTTTTTCACTTCCCTTCTACTATTTTTGTACAAGTTTTTAATTACTTCAGTGTTTGTGTTATTTTTTACAAGTTTGTGGAGTTGATTCCTTTTCCTTATTGCCTTGCCAATGTCTCTACTGTACCAAGGGGGCATACTTGATTTCGTATTACGTTTTGGTTTCATGGGTACAAATTGTTTATGCGCCTCTGTTATTGTAGACTTAATATGTCCCCATTGTTCATTTACTTTGTTTATATTTATGAGGTTTGAGTGTATGTTTGATAGCGATTCCTTAAGTCCGTCATAATTTGCGTTTTTGAAGTCCGAAACCATTCCTGTTGTTTTTACTGAGGAATATTTGCTTATAACGTTGATTCTTAAGATTTTATGATCGGACGTTGCCAGATGTTCACCTACATCCAGGTTTGATAATAGATTTTCTTGGGTAGTGATTACGAGGTCTAATATATTCCTGTCTCGCGTCGGCTGTTTTACGTGTTGAGTCAAAAAATTGTCCTGGATGAAGCTTGTCATTAGGCGTGACTCAGCATTTTTTCCGGTCGTGGTATTCCAGTCAATTAGAGGGAGGTTATAGTCACCTAGTAAAACTGTTTCGTCGGAATTAAGGGTTTTCTCTAGTATTTCATAAAAAATTGTATCATCGGCAACAGTTAGTCTCGGTGGTCGGTACGCTGTAGTGATATTTAAGTTCATGTTTTTTTTATTTATTTTGACGCACACTATTTCTGCATTACTTTCGGGGAGAGTCACCTCAACTGGGTTTAAGTAGGTTGCAACGTACATTGCAACCCCCCCTCTTTGTTTTCCATTGTTACGGTCTTTATGAAAATATTTATATGGCTCTATGTGATATTCATGAAGTAGATCTTTATTTTTAAGGTTCAGATGTGTTTCCGTTATACAAATAACGTCAACTTTCTCATTTAATAACAGACATTTGAGTTCGTCTATTTTGTTTCTTATTGAGCAGGCATTTATGGATATTTTTTTATATCATTTCTCTCAGCATGCGCTGGATTTGTTTTTCTTATTGGTGGGGATGGGTTTGGGGTTGTGACTTGAAGCCGCGGCGGGTTGTCAAATTCATTCAGTTGGTTGGGTTGGCTTGGATGGGGTTGGGTGGGGTTGTTTAGTTTGTTTTGTGGTTCAGGTAGGTAAATTTTCGCAACTTGTGGGCCATTGGGGTTGACGGTTTCGTTTAAATGGTTGTGATGGACTTGGAAGGGTTGGGCGGGGTTATTTATTTATCTTAACTGTGCGGGTGGAGTTTGATTGGGTAGGGTTGTGGGAGGGTTTTTCCGGGGGTAGCGATGTCAATACTCAGAGGAGTCTATTAGCATAGTTATCTCTCGGTCCTGACTGGCGTTGTTTTCATGGGCAATGTAGGTTGCTTGATTTAGGGTGTCACTCATGTGCTGAACGCCTTTTTCTGATCAATGAATGCCATCTCCGCTGTACAGGGACGAGTTCCCTACAAAGGTGGTCCAATTGTCCACATACAGTACCTTCTCTTGTTCGCACATGACCTTGACTGCGTTGTTAATTTCTATGGCTCTATTTTGTCCGTATGAGCTTGTTTTTATCCGGGGTATGACGCCGCTTACCACACATTTCGTGGTCTTCCTTTTCATGACTTTAATTAGGTTCTCGAAATCTTTTTCTATGGTCTTGATTGGGGCCTTACCTCCGTCAAAGCAGTCATTTGAGCCAACATTGACGACTACACAGGTGCCCTCTGGTATGGCGGAGTTAGTTATGTCTTTCAAGATATGTTCGACTTTACCGCCTGGAATGACCTTTACTGACCTTTTTTCTCTGTTCTTGGTGGCAAAGGCAGCTCCTTGACCTCGCATGAGACTGTCACCATAGACTAGGGTGAGTTTCTCCTTCCCGCTGACTCAGTGATTTGATGGTTTCGTTGTTTTCCTGTCAGGAATTTTCTTGCCTTTCGAGCTTGCTTTCACGTGGTCAGTTACCTCGTGTGCAAATCTGTTTTTGATAGGGTTACCTGGTGTCGCTTTCCCATTCCCATTCCCATTCACGTGGTCAGTTACCTCGTGTTCATTGTTTTCGGCGAGAACAGCAAATCTGTTTTTGATAGGGATACCTGGTGTCGCTTTCCCATTCCCTTGGGATTTGTTCTTGTTACGCCTGTTGAGAGAGAGAGAGAGAGAGAGAGAGAGAGAGAGAGAGAGCAAGAAAATCGTAAATTACATTGATATACTAGGAAATTAGGTGAAAAAGTTATATAACACACAGATAAATGTAATGGATATGATTAAAAGACATTAATTGGCAAAATGTTCATTATATAAAATATGAATGACAAACTCTCTCTAAACACACACACCCACACACACATATACTATTAGCATTTAGCATATCATTGTGCGTATATGCATTACTAAATGATGGTACGGCAATACTTAATCGAGCGTGCATATGGACGGTAATAATACTAACAAAACAAAACCCACCTACACTTCCACAAATTACACCCACAAACTCAGATAACCCTTAGTAAACGTACTCAGGCGTACAAACGCGTGTTATTTGATTGGTCGATAGTGAAATATTTAGTACAGTTCATATTGTCGATGCCTTTGAAGATTTTGAACACTTGAATTAAGCCGCCTCTTAATCTGCGCTGGGTTAAAGGAAATAGGTTCAATTCTCTAAGACGCTTCTCGTATGGTTTGTTCTTTAGGCAGGTATCTTTTTGGTAACTCTACGTTGAACTCGTTCTAGCTTGTCTATATCTTTTTGGCAGTAAGGGCACCAGGATTGAACGCAATATTCCAGGAGAGGGCGGACTAAAGAATTGTAAAGTGTTAGGAATACATCTTTGGATTTATGCTCAAATGACCTGCCTATAAAGGCAATTGTTTTGTTTGCCTTCTTAACAACTTCTGAACATTGTTGACTCGGTTTTAAGTTACTCGAAATTATTACTCCCAAATCAGTTTCTCTGTCTACACTCTTAATTAAGCTGGATGCCATTCTTTGAATAGTTTGCTTTCTCATTTTGGTTTCCGATATGGAGGACTTTACTTTTATCTACATTGAAACACATTTGCCAAATATGAGCCCAATGTGACAACTTTTCTAGATTATTTTGCATTTCTTCAACATTTTCATTTGAGAGTACGCTATTTGCAATTTTTGTATCGTCAGCAAACTTTGAGATTGTACAGGTGAGACCCTCATCTATGTTCTCAATGTAAACTAGGAGGAGAATTGGCCCCAGTACCAATCCCTGAGGTGCCCCGCTACTTACATTGGTGCATTTCGATGCTTTACCGTTTATGACTACTCTTTGCTTTGTTACTGACACAATTTTCTATCCACTTCAACACACCGTCTTGTATTACATGCACTTTTAGTTTTATCAATAAATGTTTGTGGGGAGCTTTGTCAAAAAGGCCTTTTAAAAATCAGGTTTTATAATATCTACAGCTTTACTTTCATCATATAGGTTGAGGATATCGTGGAAGAAGTCTAAGAGGATTGTTAAGCACGAGCATTTATTACAAAAACCGTGTTGAGTTTCTTTAAGTATGTTGTTTTCCTCTAAGTGATTTACGAGTTTGTCTCTTACGAGTGTTTCTAGCATTTTACATACAACTGAGGTTAAGTTAATTGGACAATAGTTACTTATATAAAGATGTGTTGCCTTTTTTTAATATCGGTGTTACGTTGGCGAGCTTCCACTGATCAGGCATAGTCCTAGATCGTAAGGATTTATTGAAGAGCAATGTCAGTGGTTTGGAGAGTTCATACTTAGCTTCCTTTAGAACTCTAGGCGAGATCATATCAGGCCCAGGCGACATACTGTATTTACCTTGAGTTTAGCTAAACATTTCAAAACTTCTCTCTCTGTAATGCTAAAACTGCTTAAAACGTCAGAATAATCTATCTGAACCGGCAATGCTGTAGGGATATTACAAAGGTCTTCAGTTGTAAGAACTGATGCAAAGATGGTGTTGAGACCATAATTTAATCATTTTTGCTTCATCTCCTTTCTCATTGACTAACTGTCCAATCGTTGAAGTCACAACTTTCTTCTTCCTGATTTAACTACTAAACACTTTAGGGTTTGTCTTATTTTGATTTGCAACATGTAATTTTAGTGTGTTTTTGCTTTGTTTAATTAACGTTTTGGCCTTGCGTCGTAGATCTACAAATATCACTTTATTGTCATGGGTGTCAGAGATTTTTAATTTATCATGAGCATTCATTTTAGCAAGCAGATAATCCGCAATGTCTTTAATTCCACAACTTAGGTCTATTATTATGTACTGATTTTCGGGTTTTTAATGGTGTACACTCACGTGCTGCATTCGAATAAGTGGAGGTGAAAAATCTCCATGATTGGTTTAGATCATTGTTAATCATAGAACTCCAGTCGATTTCCTTGAGTATTGCTCTAAGTTTACAGAAGTTTGCTCTCTTGAAATTTGGGACCTTCTCTTTGCTGGTATTGAGTTCGTTGCTATTGCATTTTAAATGGAAAGTGATCGTACGATGGTCACTATTACTGAATTCAGCACCGACATTCAAATTTTCTATTAGTTCTTCTTTTGTTGCAAGTACAAAGTCAAGAACGTTATTACCACGGGTCGGGTCGGGTAGAATGGATGGTGTTGCTGTGGAGAGTATCATCAACATATCTCCGATACAATATGTTGATGATACCCTAGTCATATTTAAAGATCGCAGTCACGCCCAGCCCTATTTCAACTACCTAAATTTGCAATATAACATCATTAAGTCCTCAATTGAAACTGAATCCGACAATAAACTTGCCTTTTTAGATGTACTGATAAACAAATCTAATGGTAAACTCGCTTTCTCAATATTCCGCAAATATACATGCTCAGGGTTGTGGGCCAGTTTTTTCAGCTATTGACAAACTAAATTTTAAATTAACGTAATGTAAAACGCTCCTTGACAGAGCCTATTCACTGACCTCAACTTATCAACTTTTTCATCAAGAAGTTACATTTTTGAAGGATTACTTTCTAAATAATGGTTATACTGCCCATTTGTTTTCATAGAATTGTAAATGTTTTTTGTTTATGTAAGATATATCAACCGAAGCATTGCGTGCCTACATCAAGAAAGATGTATTTGGTCATTCCGTATTAACCCTTAACTGGCAGTGCGCGACCTATGTCGAGTGAAATAAATTTGGACTATGTGGCGGTGCACGACATCTGTCGACGCCATTTTCAGCACGTAATATTGCTGAGAGAGAGAGCTGAGCGGTGGGACGAGCGTAGCAACCCTATGACCGCTCCCCACGACCACCGTGGACATTCTGAACTGTATTCTACTTTCCACCCGCCTTACTCACTCGCTACACAGGGAATTATGTAAGGAAATTACCTTATTTCAGGGGTTTTGCACTCGTGTTGCACGATCGTTGCAAGAGAACCAGTGGTCGTACAAGGATGATTCGGGTGTCATTGGAAAGCTCTGTTTACACCCTTTCAGGGATAGATACTTGTTTTACACTCTGGATCTTATTTAGGCATGAAAATGATCACGTAAACAACCCTATTTAGGGTAAAAAAAAACGCTGTGCGGTACGGTCAAATAGACCGCCTAGGCCGCCAATAAGGTGTTAAGGTGATGTTTCGAGAAAAATCGAAAACAATTTAAAAAGCTATTTACTCAAATTCTACCCCCAGATCAACTTTACATTCATCCATAAGAATGCATTCTAAATTGGCTCATGTTTTGTTTTTGTTTTTTTTAATTTTAAAGATCGACTGCCCACTGACCTACGATGTTAATTGTGTATTGCTTCACATGCCCTCGCTGCCAGGCAGGGTACATTGGAAGTTCATGCAGAGCTTTCAAGATGCAAATTGATGAACATATACAGTACATGTAGGTCAGTCCAGCAGAACCGGTCTTCCCCTTCAGTACCCTTCGTATTCAGCCGTACAGGAACATGCAGTGTCTTGTGAATTTGCTGTAAAAAACAAAATATATATACTGTATATACAATTTTTAACAGTTGTCCACGTAATGATATTAGAAGTTTAAAATTTCTCTACATTTCAAAACTAAAACCGTCCCTCAACTCTACAGTGTCGTCGTATCCTCTACATTGTGTAAAAATTATTCATTTTGTAATGTTTGCTTCATTTAATTTCGAATTGATTGTGTTTATATTCATGTACCCTTGTAAAAGTTAACTTCATATTTGAATTACTCGTGTTTTGCTTAACATTAGTCTAGTTATATATAGAACTTATCATTTTTAACTTGACTTAGTGTGACTCGTGTACTAATTTGTTACTAGTGTTTGTCTTAACATTATGTCCTATTTGATATAAAGAGTTTAATGCATTATAATTGTTGATATTAGACCACTTAAGATGACCTAAGAAAGTGTTGAAACGTCTGGCTAAAGAAAATTAAAATATAGATGGTACTGTTCGTGTCTTCCATTATTTTACTCTTCCTCCTCAAGATCCAGTTCCCCAAGAACACTCCTTTCTCCGAAATTAATGGAGAATGCTTGTGAATAGATGAGTGATAACGCAGTCATTGGGAGAGGGGGTCGGGTGCCAGTTGGACTAGATAATAGTCCGTCAGGCGCCTGGCCTGGGGAGCCAGTGTATATGAAGGGTCTTGCCTGGATGTGAGGTGGGCGAGCATTGTGGTGTGCTCCGCTGCGTGTCTGCCTGCTGAGACCGGAACCTCTCCGGGATATCTGGGGTCGGAGGAGTGATAGAGGCCCTTAGTGATCCTTGGTCTCTAGGTCTTCTCCTGAGTGACCTAGATGAGAGTGAATTTGTATTTTGTTTTTTGTATTGTGTTGTGTTGTCCCTGTTCGGGCTCTGTCTCGAGTCAGCCACCCCCAGCTATCGGGTATGTACCCGAGTACATCATCATCAGCATCATCATCATCAATATTATTTTTCAAAAGAACAAGCAAGCACATATAAGCACGCCCTCAAACTGATATATTAACACTCTCAAGTGAACAGAGATCTAAGAAACAACTTCAACTTCCTTCAAATATACACACACACACACACACACACACACACACACACACACACACACACACACACACACACACACACACACACACACACATATATATATATATACACACAGCTAATCATATAACCAATGTCCCCAATATGAGACACCAGAATATTTAAACGCCATTATGCAGGGGTCCGAAAAAACAAGAGACTAAACAAGGGGAAAAATATGGAGCCAAAAATCGTAGGAGCGGTGGATATTGTTGGTAGTTTTGTTGACATACAGAGAAAAGGGTGGGCATTCGTAGGCTGTGGACGATATACACATGGGTTATACAGTCACACACACACACACACACACACACACACACATCATTCATCAGTTAATCAAATGTTGAATAACTAATTTCTGTTAATCTAGCGTTCCAGATATTTACCATCTTTCATTGAGCTGCACAAACAACCGGACAAGTCAAACACAACAGTTGTTTTAAGCCAGTTTTCAGAAAGGTATAAACTGGGAGGCCAATTCATTGAAGTATTTTAAGGGAGCTCAGACGGTGTTGTGCAGCGTAATTTACTGGTGCGGCTCAATGGTTTAAGGAAGGGGTTTAGTTTGCTCTCTAAACCTCTATCAAGCTTAAAAAAAAAAACCCACATGACCCACGTTCGATATAAATGTGTACCTTTTTCGGTAGAGAAATGTCCTGGCCGAAGGCCGATTTCTCTTTATATACAGGCTCGCTATCGCTCGCCAGGAAAACAATCGACACCTAAATGGCACGAAAGGTCTTAATATTGGCAAAGTAATGGGGCAAAAGGTCTGAAAATCTCCAAACTAATGGGGCGAATGTCTTGTAACCTCATAACTATTAGGGATAAACATGATCGAGGAGGAGGGCTCGAAAAAACAACTGCCTTCCCTTAAACAACAAAATAGGATTGATTATTTGGATAACACTGAAGTTGTTCGCCTCAATACGAATATAACATATACACATAGCTGACAGGTAGAGCTAAGGGGGTCACTTTTTTTTTTTTTGTATCTTTCTCTCCTTTTCTCTCTTTCCCTGGCTTGTATCCATTCGGCCCATTGAGCCAACTGTGTTAAGACGTTTATCCCCATCCAGGCGTCGATTTATTTTATTGTATGGAGAAATCCGGCTTCGCCGGAGAAGTTTTTCTATCGAAAAATGCACAAATTTAGCTTGCTGTCAAAACAAAAGTATAATATGCTGGCTTGCTACTGCTCGCCAGGAAAATATTGACACCTGGATGGGGTAAACGTCTTAAAACAGTAGGCTTGAATGGGGCCGAGTGGATACAAGCCAAAGAGAGAGGAAGAGAAAGAGAAAAAAAGAGAGGTGGGCTCCCTTAAGGAAAACACTTTCACGGTCTATAAGATTTGTTCTACCTGGAAATTACTTCTTAGTTTTCAGTACACAACAGTACTTCGGAAGAGACCATAACATACAGTTGTGAGAATATAATACAAGGTTGCACCAATTCAAGACATTCTCTCTCTCTCTCCCTATATCCCCCTCTCTCTCTCTCTCTCTCTCTCTCTCTCTCTCTCTCTCTCTCTCTCTCTCTCTCTCTCTCTCTCTCTCTCTCTCTCTCTCTCTCTCTCTCTCTCTCTCTCTCTCTCTCTCTCTCTCTCTCTCTCTCCACTACTCTTCCCTCCCTAATTACATGCATCAGACGCAAAGTTCTAAAGCATCCAAGCTATATAAATCACTATATTGTTTGTTAGTGTTCAGTAGTGCTTCAACTGAGTGGGTCAACATTTATGCTCCGGAGTGTACTTCGCACACTGTACTGTACAATGAGGGAGTGGACTGAGTTTGAATCTTATACTTCCTTCTTGAGTATCTACCTTGAACAAACCACAAAAATCTTGATGCTAACCATTCCTTTTAGCTCCAT
>CM064496.1:25098912-25135714 GCA_032716605.1 Paralithodes platypus | reverse complement strand
ACTAGTTAAGTACATAATAATAGCGTTAACGTTAATTCCCAATCAAATAGTGAAGTACATAATAGTAGCGTTAATGTTAATTCCCAATCACATATCTCACTAACCAACATTACGTAAGTGTTTACACCGAACACACTTAACACACACTTAATAATCTAACTGACAGTCACAATCCCATTATAATACTTCACCTCGTCTTCCTCCAGCTGCAAGTTCACCTTCCCCAACTCCAAATGAGACTGATTTGAATGCCCACCACTCGGGTCTTATATACTGAACAATGATGGTGTAGGAACGAATCAGGAGGTGGGGGGTAGTGCCCGCTCCAATCACAGCTCATCGAGTTGCATAGCAGGTGCATGGTCCAATGGGATCTCCTGGCGTCGATCATACGTCATAGCGTCGGGTCATCGAAGTAGTTTGCAGGGTCCCCTATGACGCACGCAGGTGTGAAGGCTTGTTTGCTGGTATGCGGGCGAGCTGGTTTCCCACTCGCTAGTCTGCTTCGCCGCTTGGGTAGTTTGACTCCTTCAACTCTAATTCTAACTCTTAAATTAACATACAGGGCTCCGTATGTCAGAATATATATACCCGGTATATATATATATATATATATATATACACACACACACACACACACTCCCTCTTTTTCTCGTCTTGTTATTCCGCCTACACATAGAATATTGCATGCAATAGTTATCTTGGTGTCCATAATTTCAGTAGAACATAAAAACTATGGAAAATGCAACTGAAAATAGCAAACATTATTCGTAGACTAAGACATTCGTCATACGAACGTCTAAATAATATACTTGTTTTGAAATCTAACTCGAGTAGCAAAACTATCAAAGGCCTTGATACTATGGATGTTCCTAAATACTTCACAGTCGATCATTCAAATTTCACTAGAGTAAATGGTTGTAATATCTTTGGAAAGCCTTCTCTCTCACATGAAGGAAAACATATATTGGTATTAATTGAATGATAAGCTAATCGAATTGACGTCTTACCATTTCTGCTAACTTCTACTAAATATGTCTTTTAACCTCCATCCAATATACGGTACATTAACAAACTGATCGCATTGTTTTCCTCAATCATGAGGATTAGAAGCTCTGTTGTTGCTTATTTTCCTTTGTAATTCTATGTATTCCATTGTTATCCTCCTCTTTCCTCCTCCACCACCACCATCACCTCCTTATTCTCCTCCTCCTCTTATTTCTCCTTACTCCTCCTCCTCCTCCTGCCAATTAATCATGTCTGGCGGTGAATCTGTTATGCCCCAAGTCTTCTAAAGTTTTCTCTCTTAATTATTTTATCTTGACAAGTAATCTGTTTGGAGAGAAACGAGTAGTAGGAGGTGGTGGTGGTGGAGGAGGAGAGTGAGGAGGAGGACGTGAAGGGGGAGGGGCAGGGGAAAGGAGGAGGAATGGGTGGAAGAGGAGGTGAATGAGGTGGTGGTAAATGTCAAAGAGAAGGCTGGAAGAAAAGGATGATAATAGGAATAATCTCTCTCTCTCTCTCTCTCTATCTCTCTCTCTCTCTCTCTCTCTCTCTCTCTCTCTCTCTCTCTCTCTCTCTCTCTCTCTCTCTCTGTTGACGACGGTATTGTGGCCAGAACTCAGAGATGTATCCAGCTTTCAGGCAAATGAGGTAGCTAGTATCACACGAGCAATGTTTCGTTCAACTTTTGTTCGACAATTCGGGATTGACAGTTTCTAGATATAGCTAAATAGTAATGCATCTACCTAAAATACTATACTTTCACCTTACTTTCTGATACCAATATAAACTATCAGAGAGATGCTGACGGACAAAATCTCTCGTGTCACACCAACATAACGAATACTGAAGTCTGTTCCAAAAAAATTAGGCAAAAACTCTTGAACATTAACCTCTATAACGCACATATAACTAGCGTAACCAAGTTAATGTTTCTACCATTTTGGCAGGGGTAGCCAGGGAGTAGGCGTGGAAATGTACAGCTCATTTGCTCTAGCCCTTTGTGAGTTACAGAGGTTAGGGTTCGCGAGTTCTGGCTTACCTACTTGCAACAGGGTATAGCATCATGACCTCCAGAAAAGTCCATATTTATGCATTTCTGTATTATGGATTATTAATCTTAACATGGTTATTATACGATTATAATTAGCTTTTAAGAAGAACATTAATATGCCTAGGGCTTAATAAAGTAAGTAATGTAGATTTTGTATAACAGGTAATTATTTTATTTTCCATATACACACACACACACACACACACACTTCAACACCAAATACAACGGATTTATATTTATGTGTGTGTGTGTGTGTGTGTGTGTGTGTGTGTGTGTGTGTGTGTGTGTGTGTGTGTGTGTGTATGTTGTAGTATGCAAAGTTTATGTTATAATGTTGAATCATGAAGGAGAAACTAACTCGAATATATATTATGTCTTGCCCATTACAGGTAGACGACAATTTGACATCCTTTTGTAGAAAAGGTATTGATGTATAAATATAAAAAAATAACGTAATTATATACGGGTTTAGAAATGGTATGATATGAGTAAGTAAAGAGTCCATAATAATCCACTTTTATATTGTAAAGTTATATATGTAGTTTTAAACCCATCTAATTTTGGGACAAACAGTAAAATCATTATCAATACATTCAATGATTTGTAACTTATACCTTTGATATATTTGTCAGTGTAGGGACATACAATGTTTCACTTGGTTCAGATGGATAGAGTTTGGTGATGCCGAAAACGTTCTCTGCAAAAGCCAGTATCGCACGAGTATTGTTTATTCCTCAATTGTTATCGGCAACATTTGCCTGAAAGCTTGTGATACACATTCTAAATAAGTGTTACCCAAATTTATCTATTTGCAGTTTAGTTTCCGATACCAGGACATATTATCCGAAACATTTTGCCCTTAACCTAATGATCATCGACTGCTGACGATAAAATCTCTCGTGTGATATTCCACTTAACCGTCACCGTTTTGTAATGTTTGTCACCAGAACCCGCCGGTTTTAAGGACCATGTCACACTGTAACACCTTAACTCTTAAAACAAACAAATCATGTAATCCCGTCGTAATGGGTTTATGTAAACCTATATATTGCATTTTCAGTTATACATTCCGATTGTCAAACAACAGTCACAAAACGTATCAAAACAAAATACGGGTTTTATAGTTGTTCAAGTAATTCATCTCATTAATGAATATAATGTTCAAACGCGATCCATGTTTTATGTTGGTTTTATTTATTTGTTTTAGAAAGCATACAGGACGTAAACGAGTTGAGGGTATAATAATAATAATAATAATATTAAATAATCATAATAACATCAGCAACAGCACCATAAACAAAATAAGTATTGAATAAGGACAGTGACATAACATAAGAGACACCAAGATTGACAGTGGGTGTAGCATAAATATAAAAACAGTTCTGAGGAAATGACAAATGAAGAAAGTTGGACAGAGTTTGGACAGATATGGAGAATTAATAAAAAGAACGAAAGATACACGAGCAGACTAATTTGAAAAAAGTAATAAAAAGCGAGACTCCTATAGAAGACTGTAAACAGTCTAGAGTATAAATGTTATTAATTGCATATCGAATCATCATATGTATTAATAGATATTTCTGGTACATTTCTCCTTTTTTTGTTTATGGACATACCGGTATTACTACCAATACACAAACTAATTTTAAAACGGAACTTAGGAGATAAATAATTTAGACTGATAATAATAACAATAATTATAATAATAATAATAATAATAATAATAATAATCTATCCATATATAAGATACCTTTTTAAGGGTATATTATCATGGAAACTTTAATGATCCTGTTCATGTCTTCTTTAAAACTCAAATTTATTTGTGTATGACAAATAAAGATGTATATTCGCTTGAACGTTTCCCATTCCTTCTAGATATCATTAAACGTTTTTATCCAAGTTAGGAAGTTCCTGTAGTAACTGAACAACATAAAGCTACAACAAATTAAATAATATACGGGTAGTACGCAATAAACTAGAATACACATGAAGTACAAACATATTTACCCTAATTTATGGAATTACACAAAGGTTAAAGAAGTGGGAGAGCCCACTGTAATAGGAATAGAACATATGACATTAATAGTATTATGAAATACAAACGTGACAAACATGATAGAAAAATCAGAAACATACTACAACTGTAGAAGGTACAGTAGGTACAGATAAATAACAGGTAGTTACCTAAATATAATCACAAAATAAAATATATCAATAAGAAGGGTAAAAAAGGTCAACAATAAAACAAAGGCATATAAATAAAAACTAAAAATAATACGAAATGGATGAAAACTTTACGATAATGAGTAAACCGAGGGAGTAGAGCTGTACACAAAGGATTAAGAATACATATATGTAAACCGAGGGAGTAGAGCTGTAAACAAATGATTAAGAATACATATATGTAAACCGAGGGAGTAGAGCTGTAAACAAAGGATTATGAATACATATATGTAAACCGAGGGAGTAGAGCTGTAAACAAAGGATTAAGAATACATATATGTAAACCGAGGGAGTAGGGCTGTACACAAAGGATTAAGAATACATATATGTAAACCGAGGGAGTAGAGCTGTAAACAAAGGATTAAGAATACATATTTGTAAACAAGAAAGGTTGCATTTTCGGCATTTTCGATAAGTATCTTACTTGTGAACATATTTGGAAAGTGTGTATGTTTTCACCTGTCGGACAAACTAACACCTTAGCAGCTAAGTTGTCTATAATACATGGAATAATTTAACACCACTATGTCTCGGTATCATATTAATTTCAGGTTGGCATTTTTAACAACATTGTTTCTCTACACAATCTTAGTAATAGCTGAGCAATCAATTTGTGGGGCTACGACAATCTACCATGAGTTAAAAAATATGCAGACTATAGACTGAAGCTATATCATTATAGGACAGATGAAATGTATAAATGTTTCCTTCAAAGGAAGCCAGATCAGAATTACCAAAATATGCCTGAAGCATATAATTTAGTATTAATAATATAATTAAATAATAGAAAACTAAATACATTTTATATGATGAGAAATTATAAAAATGAAAACAACAATTAAAAAGAGGAATAATGAAACATAAATGGACATAACATAACGACAAAAGAGAATGAAACAATAACAAAACGTGGAGATAAGAAATGTGAACACATCAAGACATAAAAGTGAGGGAATTAAACGATAAACCATGAAGCAAAGGAAAAACAAATAACGAATTAAAGGAGATAGGACGAAACAAAAATAAACGAAAGAAAGACGTATAAAAGAATGCATACAAAAAGAATGAAGTGAGCAAGAATGGAGAGAGAAGGAATAAAGTGCAAAAGAATGAAGAGAAAAATAATGCAGAGCAAGATAATGAAATGAGGGAAGAAAAAAGTGTGGAAGAGTGAATATAAAAAGAATAAAGAAAGCTAGATGGAAGAGAAAAGGAGTAAAGGTAGAATTAATGAAGTGGGAAGGAATTAAGAAAAAGTAAGAATAGAGAAAAATTGCATAAAGACAGAATAAAGAAAGATAGAGTGAAGATAAATACAGTGAGGGGAGAAAGCGTGAAGAGACAATGAATGAAGTAAGAATGAATGAAGTGAGAACGAAATTACTGTAGACAGAATGAAGAAGAAATAATGAAGAGATAAAGAATTAAATGAGAAAGAGATATACTGAAGAGAAAGAGTGAAGAGGGAAATAATGAAGTTCGACAATTATATAATGAAGATGATAGAATAAAACAGAAACAATGAAGTGAGAAAGAATTAACTGAAAAATAATGAATGACAAAAGAATGAAGACAGGGAGAATGAAGAAATAAAATAAAGAGAATATATGAGGTAAGAAAGAGAAAGAATTAAGTGATAAATAATGAATGAAAAAAGAACGAAAAGAGCAAGATTGAAGTAAGAAACATGAACATTAAGAGAGAAAGAATGACGTAAGAAAGAGGACAATTGAAGCGAAACATAATGAATACAGAGATAAAAAAGAAAGAAGAGAGAGAATGAATGTATAAAGAATGAAGAGAAAAAGATGAAAAAAAATGAAGATACAGAATGGAAAGAGAAAGATCTGAAGATATATAGATGGATGAAGCAAAACATATAAATGAAACAAAATAATGAAGACACAAGAAGTCCACACAACTAAAAGGAAGATATAAAAGGAGTTAAAAGAGACGAATTAATGAGAAGAAAATAAGTCTAAACATATAAATGATTAATATGAACAGAATAGGGGAACATTAAAGGAAAACAAAGAACACTGAAATGGAGAAGAAAACTAAAAGTCTACACAAATACAAAGTTTGGTGAGAAATGAATGAATTCATCAATTAATGCATATCGTAGATTTAACCAATAACACAGACATAATGAAAGCACATCAACAAGAATGAAGTGACAAAGAATGAAGAGAGAAAGAGTGAAAATATAAAGAATGAAGTGAGACAGGATTAATGGAGAAAGAATAAAGTAAAAAAACATGGATAGAGAAAGAATTAAGTGAGACAAATGGAAAACGAAGGAATGAAGAGAGAAATAATGAAGAGAGAAAGAATGAAGAGATAAAAAACTAGTAGATAATAAGTGAAAGAGTGGACAGAGAAAGAATGAATATATATATAGAATGAAGAGTGAAAGAATGAATGGAAAAAGGGTAAAGAGAGACAGAATGGAGAAATAATGAATATATAAAACATGAAGAGACAAAGAATGAAAAGGCAAATTGAAGAGATGAAGAATGAATATAAAAAGATGGAAGATATAATAAATGTGGTGAGCAGGATGAAGAGAGGAAGAATTAATATAACACAGGTTGAGAAATACAAATAAAAGTGAACAGACATTAAAGATGTTAGGTAGGAAGAGTGCATGCAAACTATGTAGTTGAACATAACATAATGGTTTGATAAATACATACAAATTGAACGTAGGAAGACTGGTATTGAAAAGAGTTACATAGCTACACAGAATGTACACTCATAACTAGCCAGTCCGGCCTAAAATATAAACAAACGTCGAGGCAATCAAATGTCTGATAGGAAACAGGATCTCTCCAATCCTACCCCACTCCCCTGGCAGAGTGGAGAACATTTCTACTAATAAATTAAATGTAAACAAAGCAATAGAAACAAGTTACAGATAATTACCTTTCTTTTAGATTACTCCAGCCTTCGAAAGAGAGATAGAGAGATAGAGGGATAGATAGATAGAGATACATAGATAGATAGATAGATAGATAGAGAGAGAGAGAGAGAGAGAGAGAGAGAGAGAGAGAGAGCAAATATGCATGTAACAAAGGAGTACAAAGGAGTACAAAGGAAATCAAGCAACAACAGGTCTAGTGACCCTTCTAGGTTGCTTGTCCTCCAAAACACTGAGGATCAAGTGTCCAAACAGTGGTTTAGAGTGGGTAAGGGAACATTGGAAAGGGAACTACTGCCCTGCCACTAACGTGGCAGGACTAGGAAGTTAGTAGGGGACATATGGGTTAGTAACTGAGGGGAGGATAAAGTTATTCATTTACAAACGCAGTCAGTCGCGGGTTTGATGCGAGATATTTGTCTAGGCGGAATTTAAATGAATCAATGGTGCTGCAGTCTATAACGTCTCGGGGAAGCCCATTCCACAAGTTGACAACTCGATTGAAGAAGAAATTCTTAGATTCGTGCGAGTTAAAAGATTTACCAATAATTTTGCAACCGTTTCCCCGCGTGTAATTAGATTGGTCGATAGTGAAGTACTTACTACAGTTCATATTGTCGATGCCTTTGATGATTTTGAACACTTGAATTAAGTCGCCTCTTAATCTGCGCTGGGTTAAAGGAAATAGATTTAATTCTCTAAGACGCTCTTCGTATGGTTTGTTCTTTAGGCTAGGTATCATTTTGGGAACTCTACGTTGAACTCGTTCTAGCTTGTTTATATCTTTTTGGTAATAAGGGCACCAGGATTGAACGCAGTATTCCAGAAGAGGGCGGACTAAGGAATTGTAAAGGGTTAGGATAACTTCTTTGGATTTATGCTCAAATGACCTGCCTATAAAGCCAATTATTTTGTTTGCCTTCTTAACAACTTCTGAACATTGTTGACTCGGTTTTAGGTTACTCGATATTGTTACTCCCAGATCAGTTTCTCTGTTTACATTCTTAAGCTGAGTGCCATTCATCGAATAGTTTGCTTTCTCATTTAGGTATCCGACATGTAGTACTTTACATTTATCCGCATTGAAACTCATTTGCCAAATTTGGGCCCAACATGACAATTTATCTAGATTGTGTTGCATATCGTCAACTTGTTCTTTTGAGAGTACGCTATTTGCAATTTTTGTATCGTCAGCAAATTTTGAGATTGTGCAGGTGAGACCCTCATCTATGTCGTTGATGTAAATTAGAAAGAGAATTGGTCCTAGTACCGATCCCTGGGGTACCCCGCTACTTACATTGGTCCATTTAGATGCCTTACCGTTTATGACTACCCTTTGCTTTCTGTTGCTGAGCCAATTTTCTATCCATTTCAACACACCGTCTTGTATTCCATGCGCTTTTAGTTTTAGCAGTAAACGTTTGTGGGGAACTTTGTCAAAGGCCTTTTGAAAATCAAGGTATATAATATCTACAGCTTTACTCTCATCGTAGAGGTTGAGGATATCGTGGAAGAAGTCTAAGAGGTTTGTTAAACAGGAACGTTTTTTACGAAAGCCGTGTTGAGTATCTTTAAGTATGTTATTTTCCTCTAAGTGATTTACGAGTCTGTCTCGTATGACCGTTTCTAGCATTTTACATACAACTGAGGTTAAGCTAATTGGACGATAGTTACTGGGTAGGGATTTGCTGCCTTTTTTGAATATCGGTGTTACGTTGGCTAGCTTCCACTGATCAGGCATAGTTCCAGACTGCAAGGATTTATTGAATAGTAATGTCAGTGGTTTGGAGAGCTCATTCTTAGCTTCCTTTAGAACTCTAGGCGAGATTGTATCAGGTCCTGGCGTTTTATTTACCTTGAGTTTATCTAAACAATTCAATACTTCTCTCTCTGTAACGGTGATATTGCTTAGAACATCTGAATTATCAATCTGAATCGGCGATGGTGTAGGATATCACTGAGGTCTTCTGTTGTAAAAACTGATGCAAAGAAGGTATTGAGGGCATTACTCATTTGTACTTCGTCTTTGGTGTATTCTCCTTTTTCATCGACTAACGGTCCAACAGTTGAAGTAACTACTTTTTTCTTTCTGATATAACTATAGAATTCTTTCGGGTTTGTTTTACTTTGATTCGCAATATGTAACTCTAAGGTCTTTTTACTTTGCTTAATTAACTTTTTGGCTTTGCGTCGTAGCTCTACAAATTTCACCCGTTCTTCGTCATTTTGTGAGGATTTTAATCTATCATTAGCAAATTTTTTAGCAAGCAGGCAGTTTGAAATATCTTTATTCCACCATTTGGGCTTATTATTATGGCCTGGACGCCGTATTTTCGATGGTATGCAGTCTTGCACTGCTTTTAGGTAAGTGGTTCGAATAACTTCCAAGATGTATTTATGTCGTTATTGTTAATTAAAAAGCTCCAGTCAGTTTCTTTAAACATAGCTCTAAGTTTATGGAAGTTTGCTTTCTTGAAATTAGGGACTTTTTCGATGCTACTATTTGGTTCGTTACTAGTAAACTTTAAAGTGAAAGTTATCGTACGGTGGTCGCTGTTACTGAATTCATCACCAACATTCAAATTCTCTATCAATTCTTCTTTTGTTGCAAGTACAATGTCAAGAACGTTATTACCACGGGTCGGCATTCGAACAAATTGATAAAGCGAACTCTCTTGCAAGTTCGTATACAAGTCATGTCCGGAGTGTGAAGTAAGAGTATCGCCCCACTTGGTCACAGGTAAATTAAAGTCGCCAAAAATTACGGTATCTTGCGAGTTACTTACATCTGCAATTTGTTCGTAAATTTCTCGGTCAGTTTGCACTGATTGAGCTGGAGGTCTGTATATTAACGCAAGTATTATTTTTGTACCTTTATTATTCTTTATTAGCACAAAAGATGTGTCGACGTTCACAATTTGAGGTTTTGACACGAGGGTCGGGTTAAGACTTTCTTTGATATAAAATAAAACGCCACCTCCATTTTTATTTATTCGGCTGTTCTCAAACATTACATAACCGGGAAGTGAATACTCTGCTAAAAAGTCTCTATCTTGTGTATTGAGCCAAGATTCTGTTATGCCACTCACATCATAATTTTCTGTAAACACTAGTTCCTCTAAATCTGAAAATTTATTGCGTATGCTACGAGCGTTTGCATAGAAAACATTCAAAGTTTTGGATTTGGGATTCAAGGAACGGTCTTTATTCAAATTATTGGTTCTGGTCGGATCTACATTTACATTCATGGCTGTCCTCGGTCCTCGGTCGTTATCCCTGACGGTTTTGAATTTGGGTCGTGTTGGTGGAGCTTTATCCAAATTCGCGGTTCTTGACGGATTAGTATTTAATTCCTTTGTAGATTGCCGTCCTCGCTGTCTTCGGTCCTCCTTCCTGGTTGTCCTGTGCTGAGTCGATTTCTTCTCCGAAAATCCTTCACCGCATCGTTGAGAAGACGCCCAAAACGCGCTGCTCCCACCTGGTTCAGATGAACTCCATCGTCCGAAAACAAATAGTCATCGTAGTAGAAATTATCCCAGGTGTCGACGAATCCCACGTTCTCCTTCCTGCAGAGGTTTGCTAGACAACGATTTGTGCTGGTGGCTATGTTGTAAAATCGGCTCTCTACACCGAGCCGGGGGACGATTCCTGAGACGATGATCCTTGATGACTCCTTAAACGACTTGATCAGCTGCTGGTACTTTAAAAGCAAATCTTCCGACCGGGTTCGCTGTACATCGTTGGATCCAACGTGGATGACGTACATTGTATTAGCTGGGGCCAGCTTTGATACTTCGTCAACTGCTGCAACTACGTCATCCACACCACCACCAGGGATACAAAAACGCTTCCTGGTCTTAGGTGCCCTGGCGCAAAACTCTGTGAGCTGACCACGTATCATCGAGTCTCCCACGAGCCGGACTTCTTCTATTTCCTCTTCGTCATCTGAGTCTGCGAGTATCTGGAAACGGTTTTGACACTCGGTAATCGGTATGTGTTTCCTGGTCTTGGGGCAAACGTTGTTCCTCACGACACGGAAGTTGTCTTGAGGGGGAAGAGAGTCGCTATTTGTATCTTGAGTATCGGAAACATCAGATGAAATGGCTACTGCAGGCTTTGAATTGTTGGCAGTTGACGTTGGGGCGTTGGTGGCTGCTGGAGTTGCGGTGACAATTGAAGTTTGTGGCACTCCAACGTTGAGTGTTACAAACTCTTGGAGTGATTCCAGCTTCATGGTGAGGACGTTGATCTTGTTGTAGGCTTTATCTAATTTCACTGTAAAATTCTCTCGTTGCTGGCAGAGCCGGCAGACTTGAAGATCGATAGTAGCAAACATGGACTCACCAAACCTACCGGCGCAGTTCGCACAAGCGCGAGGCATGGTGACAGTCACTTTCTTCAGATCACTTCACTCACTTAAAAACAATTTACTCACTTTACAACACTTCACTCACTTTAAAAACACTTCAATCACTTCAACCGAAAACAAATATGCTGAAATACGCAGAAATAGGTTATCAGGGGTGATAGCCTAACCGAAAACAAAAATGTTGAGATACGCAGAATTAGGCTTCCAGGGGCGATAGCCTAACCAAAAGTTTTTTTTTAAAAATTGAAATACGCAATAATAGGCTACCAGCGTTGAATAGCCTAACCGAATATAATAAAATTGAAATTCGCAGAAATAGGCTACCAGGTGTGATAACCTAACCTTAAACAAATATATGTATAACAGAATATGTAACTAAATATACAATTCACCAAATAGAGATTATATAAAAATAAAGTGTGACTGCACACAAGGGGTTAATATACTGTGTCAACAGATGACCCTTGTGTCACTGTAGCCTAGTAAAGCAGTAGCCTACTCTTTTTAGATAAAAAAGTGTATCAGTCAAAGGTTATTACAAGATCGTAACAATAACGAGTGAAGCACCAGAGGATACCATTCCCAGGAAGGAGAGCGGGAAGAAAGCGAATGTATATAAAATAATAAACCCAAATAAAGAAAGAAACAATATGAAGAACACAAAAGGAATATAGGAACAATGAAGGAGAAAATATGAATGACTGAAAACTAGATAACAAAAGAAAGGGGAAATATTAAGGAATTATAAAGAGAATGAAGAAAAACTGAAGAACTATACACAGGTGAAGAGAGAATATTGAACACAATTAATGAAGAATAGAGGACTAGAAATGTTGAAGGATTAAATACGAAACAAGTAAAAAGAGACGAATGAATGATGAGAGGGAAATCTTTCTGCAAAATAAACATTATTGATTAAAGGAATCTATATAGAACAATAAGGAAGGAAGAAAATGAAACTAATTGTATACAATTATAATAAGCTGTGAAAAGGTAATATAGTTCATTATAATAAGCAGTGAAAAGGTAATATAGTTCATTATAATAAGCAGTGAAAAGGTAATATAGTTCATTATAATAAGCAGTGAAAAGGTAATATAGTTCATTAAAATAAGCAGTGAAAAGGTAATATAGTTCATTATAATAAGCAGTGAAAAGGTAATATAGTTCATTATAATAAGCAGTGAAAAGGTAATATAGTTCATTAAAATAAGCAGTGAAAAGGTAATATAGTTCATTATAATAAGCAGTGAAAAGGTAATATAGTTCATTAAAATAAGCAGTGAAAAGGTAATATAGTTCATTATAATAAGCAGTGAAAAGGTAATATAGTTCATTATAATAAGCAGTGAAAAGGTAATATAGTTCATTATAATAAGCAGTGAAAAGGTAATATAGTTCATTATAATAAGCAGTGAAAAGGTAATATAGTTCATTATAATAAGCAGTGAAAAGGTAATATAGTTCATTATAATAAGCAGTGAAAAGGCAATATAGTTCATTATAATTAGCAGTGAAAAGGTAATATAGTTCATTATAATAAGCAGTGAAAAGGTAATATAGTTCATTATAATAAGCAGTGAAAAGGTAATATAGTTCATTATAATAAGCAGTGAAAAGGCAATATAGTTCATTATAATAAGCAGTGAAAAGGCAATATATTTCATTATAATAAGCAGTCAAAAGGAAATATAGTTCATTATAATAAGCAGTGAAAAGGTAATATAGGTCATTATAATAAGCAGTGAAAAGGTAATATAGTTCATTATAATAAGCAGTGAAAAGGTAATATAGTTCATTATAATAAGCAGTGAAAAGGTAATATAGTTCATTATAATAAGCAGTTGAAAGTTAATATAGTTCATTATATTAAGCAGTGAAAGGGTAATATAGTTAATTATAATAAGCAGTGAAAGGGTAATATAGTTCAATTTAATAAGCAGTGAAAAGGTAATATAGTTCATTATAATAAGCAGTGAAAAGGTAATATAGTTCATTATAATAAGCTGTGAAAAGGTAATATAGTTAATTATAATAAGCAGTGAAAAGGTAATATAGCTCATTATAATAAGCAGTGAAAAGGTAATATAGTTCATTATAATAAGCAGTGAAAAGGTAATATAGTTCATTATAATAAGCAGTGAAAAGGTAATATAGTTCATTATAATAAGCAGTGAAAAGGTAATATAGTTCATTTTAATAAGCAGTGCAAAGGTAATATAGTTCATTATAATAAGCAGTGAAAAGGTAATATAGTTCATTATAATAAGCAGTGAAAAGGTAATATAGTTCATTATAATAAGCAGTGAAAAGGTAATATAGTTCATTATAGTAAGCAGTGAAAAGGTAATATAGTTCATTATAATAAGCAGTGAAAAGGTAATATAGTTCATTATAATAAGCAGTGAAAAGGTAATATAGTTCATTATAATAAGCAGTGAAAAGGTAATAGAGTTCATTATAATAAGCAGTGAAAAGGTAATATAGTTCATTATAATAAGCAGTGAAAAGGTAATATAGTTCATTATAATAAGCAGTGAAAAGGTAATATAGTTCATTATAATAAGCAGTGAAAAGGTAATATAGTTCATTATAATAAGCAGTGAAAAGGTAATATAGTTCATTTAACGATTAACAGACGAATACTCGATTCTTATTGACATAAATTAAAGTCTACATAATTAATAGAAATAGAAGATAAATACAAAAGGGAAGCAAATCACAATTTAAACGATTACAAGAGCACAATCAAGATCAATTTATGGAGTACAAATGGCGAATGAACCGAATAGAAATAAGGCAGCAGAAATGAAAATAAAAGATTGAATGAATTAAGTGAAAATAACCGACCTAATGGACTGAATAATGGAGATAAAAATAACACATATATATATATATAGTGTAGATGCAGAGATAAATGCAGAAATAAAATGACTAAAACATAAATAATGATGGAAGTAAATGAAAAGAAGGTCAACATAATACAACTAATTAAAAGAGAAGTATTGAGTATCATAAATTGAGTATAAACAATAGAACAATAATAAACAATAATGCGAGATGAGAGAAAAAAGTCAAATAAAGAAAGAAGAAGTATGAAGGTGAAACAAGCGACATTAGGAACCCAGCCTCGCCGAGGCAGTACGGGGGCAATGCATCTAAAGAGACCACCAGAGAGAGAGAAAGAGAGTGAGAGAGTGAGAGGGAGAGTAAGTAATTTACATAGAGTTACATTAATACACAGAATACATGGACTTTCCAGTCCCCACTAGGTGGTGTGTCCCTAAGTCTAAAAAAAAAATGTATACTGTATACTAGTGTTTAAGACAGCTCTCTTCAAACTCACCAATATATATATTTATATTATACTCTCTCTCTCTCTCTCTCTCTCTCTCTCTCTCTCTCTCTCTCTCTCTCTGTGTATATATATATATATATATGTATAGTGTAGGCTAATATCAGTGTATCATATAACTCGTTTGAATTTCAATCGTTTACAAATCCTTGGAATCATGTCTGATGAATGCGCATATTTAAATATTTGTATAAAATCAAATATTAGAAGTAGGTTTTTTGTGATTGTTTTATTATCTTTCTCATATAATGAGCTATACGTTATTACTATGATTTAAAGCTCTAGAGCACCTTAGAACAACATAAACCAAGAATTGGATACAGTCATATGAGTGCGAGAACCATGAGTGTATAGTCTTGTGTTATTATATTTATTTAAAATAAACTATTGAGGATAGACACATTCTGATTAGATTTTTGGAATTTGCGTGAAAAGTGGATGTTATTAAAACCTATTTTCTTCACTGACAATTTGTATTTATGTCGATGCAAAGTTGAATGATTTGAAAATATAAACAAAATTGTGTCTGTATCACTTATATAGATGATTATTTTTGTTGTTGATATTAAGGTTTAATATATTGTAGTAAAGGTAATTCTTGGTGTTCAAAATTGATGTAGAATGAATAGTTTGGTTATGCATGGATAATAATTACTCGCCAATGTTTATTTTATTCGTATAAAAACAACTATTGACTTTGAATTAATTCTGATGACACATTTGGCATGGGCGTGGAAAATGCTTCATATGTCATATACAAATATTTGTTGCTCAGCATATAACATAATTATTAAAGTGTAAACTCAAAACAAAAATAATATATTTATTTTATAGGCATTTTCAAATGGGATAATTATATCTTATGCGGGTTTATAATAGCATTGGTATTGCTCAATCTATGAATGTTTAATACATTACGTGTAAAGGCGATAATTGTGAGTTGAACAGAGCGATAGCATACACGTGTCGTCTTCCTGTAATGTAAATAGCGCTTGAGATTAAACAAAAGTGGTTATTACTAACCCAAAAATTTAAGCGAGGATGAGAGGGTTAATTTCAAGTTTTGAAGCATATGGGTTATGATACATTGTATCATCTCGTTTGAGCTTGTTACTTATTTAAAAGGGTGCTTCAACATTTATGCTCGTAACTATATGTACACATTTATCTGCTTAGCTATCAGTCAGTTAGTCAACCTACCTATCTCCTTACCTTTAAGATAATATGCAAAGAGAGAGAGAGAGAGAGAGACAGAGAGAGACCCTACAACTGCGTTAAAAGGACTAGAAACTTTCACAGCCAACCGACTCCCACACATTTTTTCCGTCTTTCCTTCCCATATTGGGTTTGCCTAAAGTTTCCCTCTTCGATATCCATTTTGAAAGGGTCTTGCATTTGTTGTCTCTATATTTATATACAGTATATTTATTTTGCATCACCTGATAATTTTATTATAATTATATTTATCACTATTATTATCATTATTATTATTATTATTATTATTTTTCTTATTATTATTATATTTTTGTATTATTATCATTATATACATATACATGTTTTAAGGAGACACGAGGAGCAATCTTCGAGGCTGTACGATGTCGGTAAGACCTCAGGGTATCGTTCACAAAGAATCTACCTTAGGAGGTAATACAGTAGATCGCCTGTTTCATTCTCCGGTACTAACTTCCCATATTATGGTTCATGCAACTTGGACTGATATTCACATCATTCTATCTTGTTCAGTCATGTCAGCAGTCTGAGCTAAGTTGTCAGCTAAGCAAGGTTCAGGGAGACGGAAATTTTGCAACACCCAACTAGCAAGTAGACTCACTCAAAGACCCCCAAGTCTCTGATGCCTTCCACCTTGGGCCAAGTGCAGCGCGAACGAGGCAGAGGGCATCCACAAGGGCGGGGTTCTCATCGGGTAGGACAGAACTATCCATGAGGGGGCAAATCTAGTAACTTCCCACAACAGTACTCTAGTGGCCGAACATCGGGCCAGTCTCATACCACCCATGATTCCATGAACCAGATCTCTCCAACGCTTACTAGCAGGCTCCAATCAACAAAAGATTTCTAAAGTATTTGGCCATTCAATACAAAGACAAGGAACTTCCCACAACAGTACTCTAGTGGCCGAACATCGGGCCAGTCTCATACCACCCATGATTCCATGAACCAGATCTCTCCAACGCTTACTAGCAGGCTCCAATCAACAAAAGATTTCTAAAGTATTTGGCCATTCAATACAAAGACAAGGAACTTCAGTTTCAAATCCTTCCCAATCTGGCCATAGCCTTGTGCCAAGGGTCTTTACTACTACTTCCTCTGTGGTCACAAGGTATCACCATTCTCTGCTATCTCAACAATTGGCTGGTAACAGCAAACTCTCCATCCTTCGTAATAGAACATACTCTCACTGTCTTTAAACACGCTTCACGATTCGGATTGGAAATATACTTTTGAAAGTCAATTATCATCCCCAGTAAAAAACTGCAGTGGGTAGGTCTAGTTGGGACTCTGAACAGTTAACAATTCAACAGAGTCATGACAATGCGACCAAACTTCATCGCAAGTTATACATACATACATACATAAAATGTTAAGACTGAGTGTTCCACACATAAGTGCAGTTTCAGTCTCTTGTCCTAATGGCGGCGTTCCAGGCAACCCTGTTAAGGGCTGCTTCACTTGTCAAGTTCTTGGATTTGAGATCGGCGCATATAGTCCGATCCCAGGTCTTCCTCGGTCCACCCCTTGGTGCAGCTCCCTCCACAATCACAGACCTGCATTTTTTCACCCAATTTTGTTCATCCATTCTCTCCACATGCCCATACCATCCCAGTCAACTTGTACGCATCACCTCGCTAATACTCTTTATACCTAAACGTCTCCTCAGCTCAACATTTGTTATTCTATCCTGTAGCCTGGCCCCACACATCCATCTCACCATTCTCATCTCATTACGCTCCATTCTGTTGACATCCTCTATTTTAACGGCCCATTTTTCTGAGGTATACGTCATTGCACTTCTAACACATGAGGCATACACCTTTCCCTTCAGGGGGAGAGGCATTCTTGTCATGGTCAGGATTGACATCAGTTCTCTGAACATCCCCCAGCCACACCTAATTCTAGTTAGTTGTTTTATTTCATATATTGCCTGACCATCACTTGTCGGCAATGGGAGTCCCGGATTGGTACACTAAATTGGATCCAGTTTACCATCACATTAGGCTGCCTTTGCCTCAAAAGACTAATTTTAGCAGGAAACAGTGCCTTTCCAATCTGTCAACAAGGTCATCTCTGTCCTGTGCCTTCCCTCATCACTCAACTACTGACATTGTGTTCAATTTTAACCTCAGTACAATCGTGATTAGATTCTCCATCGACAGTATGGGTGGACACAGATGCATCCGGGACCCTCGGCTAGGAATATTGACCCACCGATGGCCATCAGGGTCAGGGTCAATGGTCCAAACATCTCAATTAGCACATCAGTGCAAAAAACTGTCTGTCCCCCTCAAGGTTTTTGTCTCACGGCTCCTCCCTGAAAGGCAAGTCGATAGCATTCGGAATGAACAATCTGAATGCTGTTTCCTGCAATCAGAAACAAGGGTCGGCAAGGTCATGAGTTTTTCATCATCTATCGGAAAGAATATTCAAATTAGCTCAAAAGCAAAGAATGACAATCCATACAACATATCTGTAAGGTGTAGTAAACCTGTGGTCAGATGCTGTGCTGAGACGACAGAGCGCACTATAGAGTGTAGCCTGAGGCAAACTGTCTTCCAAGAGATGATTGCTCTGAAATACCACCCACAAGTAGATCTGTTTCCATCCAAACAGACAAGCAAGTTACCCCACTACTTGACTCGTTGGACACATCCCTGGCAGGAGATCTCAACGCGTTCTCGGAGCATTGTAACAGGTGGACATCTGTCTATCTGTTTCCACCTCCAGTTGCTTCACTCATGTGTCAGGTGATCAACCAAAGGCAGAGCTATCGGAGGATGGTTTCACTGATAACTCCAGTTTGGCTGGCACAAGCATGGTATTCACACCTAAAGATATTGTGCCTGAACCCGGTGTCGCTCCCAGTTACAAGTTTACACTTCAAGATGATTGGAAACCTCAAGACCTTCTTGAACTTTGCCTTGTGGACATTTAGAATGCCATGTAGCTTGAATTGTATGATGGTAGCGTCACTAACAAACTCATGAGTAGCTATACCGAGTCAACAAGACTCCAATGCCATTCCCATTGGAGAGCTTTTACATTTTGGATTTTTAAGTCTGACCGACGGATACTCACGGTAGTTCTTATCTTTAATTATCTTGATTACATCTTTGAAGAGCGACAACTCTCTGTTATTACACTACAAAATCACTTAACAGCCATAAGGGTCCTTATTTATGAAATGATTAGTGTATTCATGCCTGAGGATGCCATGTAGGGGATTCATGCGAGCACGTTTCAGTCTTCGACCAACCCCCCAACAGTTGATACCTATTTCGTCACTAGATCGCATGTTGCTAGCGCTAAAATCACCTCTGTATTCTCGACAGCCTACTGCACAGACCCGCTTCAAGAAGGTCTTAATTTTTATGGTACTAGCAACAGGCGATCGGGTGTCGGAACTGACTGCCATGTCGCGTGCTGCCTGTGATTTGCTCCTAATATTAATTATGTTAGTATCGCCCATGAACCAATGTTTATTACCAAGAACAAGCACGCAGAACATGTTGAACATGTTTGAAGGGAATTCACGGTCTATCTATCTATCTATTGCCGGACGCCGTGATCGCCAAAGGGGTGGCCACGAACGAACCGCCCCCATCCACCTCTGTCCCCAGTCAGTCGACGCCCCTCCTCCCAACCAGCACCGCCTTCATCCATATACTTCCTCACTCCATCCTTCCATGTCTCTTTCGGTTTACCTCTCACTCTTTGTCCTTCCACCTCATTCTTGTACACCCTCTTAGTCATTCTCTCGCTTCCCATACATTCCATATGGACGAACCATCTCAAGGTGTTCCTTTTCACACCTTCCAGCACATCTACCTCCACACCACACCTCCTTGTTACTTCCTCATTCGTCTGGCTATCCCTCCATGTAACTCTGCACGCACTTCTCAAGTAACTCATTTCCACCACTCTCACTCTTGGTCTGAGTCTCTCCACCAACGCCCATGTTTCGCTTCCGTAAGTCAGACTCGGGATTACCACACTGTCATGCAAGGACTTCTTCAATTCCATACTGACCACCCTATTTCTTGTTACTGCTTTCAACGTTCCTACAACCCTCTTCCCCTGTTGCACCCTCTCCCACACCTCTTCATCCATAGTCCCATCTTTACTCAACAAACTGCCCAGATACTTAAATGAGCTGACAATATCCATATCCTGACCATTCAACTTCACCTCACACTCTGTGGCTTCACCTCTTTCGAAGACCATAACCTTGCTCTTCCCCTCATTTACCTTCAGATTTCGTTTTTCGCCACTGTTCCAAACATATTTACCAGACCCTGCAACTCCCATCCATTATCGCTCATCAGAACTGAATCATTAGCAAAGAGCAGTACAGGTAGCTTCCACTCATTTCCCTCCCTTATCAGCGATACACCAACATCCACTGCTCTTCCTTGTTTTTCTTTCATGACTCCATCTATATATACATTAAACAACCACAGGGACATCACATACCCCTGTTTCAACCCAACATTCAGATCAAAGAACTCGCTCTGCACATTCACGGTACCTGCCTTTAAATGTGGGAATACTCATCATTTGATGTGCCCTGTGAAAACACTTAGGTATTATTTACTTGTTTGTAACTCCATAAATCCAGCACATTTATGGGTGCCCCCTGACAATATTATACTCGGTTGAAGAAGAACCAAGTTATTCCCATATCGTCAAAGTAATAAGAGAGCATAATCCTGGTGTTCTCTGTCAAGCATACGATGTTCGCAAGTGTTCGGCCTCGCTCCACTTTCTCCACAATTTCTCCTTAGACGATATTGTTTCCAGAAATCTCTGGTCATCAACTCATACCTTTATCATCCAATATCTGTCGGTACATCTGGAACACCCCCATGTAAAACTGCTGATAAATGTTTGTGAGGCTTGGCAATCATCTTTCTTCATATATATTCCCTCTTCCTATGACTTAAATTGCTTCAAACTCTGTGTGTCCAGGCATTTTGGCTCGAACGTCCCTTGATTTTGGCCATGTCACTCTTTCAACTATGGGGGAGGCACTCGCTATAGGCAGTTCTGCCTTTTGCCTCCCTCAATCACATAGAACAAAAAATAAAATAAAATTGATGTTCAAATTAAATTAGCTACAAATTAATGAATAAATATTATGAACATTACGTTATTCATAATGCAGTTGGGTCTAAATACATGATTAGATTAATATGCAGAATTCGAAAATGGATATTAATCGTGATCGTGTACTTAACCTTTAACTGTGTTGGTGGTGTGATGGTTTAGATGCTTATGTTCTGGGTGTGGTGTCCCGAGTTCGAATCCCGGGAGGATCATATGCTTTCATTAGCTTATTCTAGTGCATTGGGGTTTGTAATGGAGGATTAATGTTAGAAAAGGAGTTAACTTAATTTCTATAGGATCAGTAACTATAGTCTAGCGGGGCCGGTCCTAGTGATCTTGGCCCCATTCATTGTTCTTCCCTTTCACTAAAACATTGCGTTATCCATAATGCAGTTGGGTCTAAGTACGTGATTAGATTAAAATCCAGAATTCAAAAAATGATATTAATCATGATCTTGTACTTAACCTTTAACTGTGTTGGTGGTGTAATGGTTTAGATGCTTATGTTCTGGGTGTGGTGTTCCTAGTTCGAATCCTGGGAGGATCATATGCTTTCACTAGTATATTCTAGTGCATTGGGGTTTGTAATTGAGGATCTATGTTAAGAGCGGGATGTAACATAATATATATATATATATATATATAGTATAATGAAATATATAATGGCTTCTTCAATACATGCCGATTGTATAATTGGATTAACTTTTAAAGGCTGGTGACAATATATTGTCTACCTATCAAAATATAAACGAATATGTGTAGAACAAAATAAAATGTGAACTGTTGAATGCCATATCAGATTTGTAGATAATTGAATTCAAAACGGAAACCACACACACACACACAAACACACACACACATTACACACACACACACACAGCCACACACACACACAACCACTCACACACACACACATTCACACACACACACACACACACAGTCACATTATTAATCAATCGTACATACATGCACAGGAAACCAATTGTATTGTTGTTCTCTTTCATATCTGTTGTATTTAGAACGCGAGGGAGAGAGCGTAAGGAAAAATAATGCACACACAAAATTCACCAACCTGTTATAGTGATCTTCACACACACACACACACACACACACACACATGAGCACACACACAAACACACACACATATGATAGAGAGAGAGAGAGTAAAACAACAATATAATAACAAAAAGCGTTACACAAATAATGACCAGTTATCTCTTTCTCCCCAGCACAGAGCACAAACAGGTCATCCAATCAGCTTAAGCACTTAATCTACAATATAGCCGGGATTCATTGGTGGGGTGGGAGAGAGTGATGATGGTGGTGCTGGTGCTGCTGGTGCTGTTGGTGCTGTTGGTGGAAACATAGTACAAAGGAGTACAAAGGAATACAAAAACACTAATGGTCAAGTGTCCAAACAGTGGTTTAGAGTGGTTAAGGGAAAAATGGAAAGGGAAGACTGCCCAGGGACAATTGTCATTGGCAGGTTTAGGAGATGTTAGTGTGGGACAGTTGTTAGTAATAAAATAGAGGGAAAGAAATAAAAAACAATTGTTAATCAAATACAAATGCAATCAGTCGCGGGTTTAAGGCGAGGTGTTTGTCTATGCGATATTTAAAGGAATCAAGCCTATTCCAAAAATTGACGACTCGATTGAAAAGAAATTCTTAGACTCGTGTGAGTTAAAAGATTTACCAATAATTTTGCAACCGTTCCCCAGCGAGTAATCTGATTAGTCGATAGTGAAATATATGTTACAGTTCATATTGTCGATGCCTTTGATGATTTTGAACACTTGAATTAAGTCGCCTCTTAATCTGCGTTGGGTTAAAGGAAATATATTTAATTATCTAAGACGCTCCTCCTATCGTTTGTTCTTTAGGCAAGGCATCATTTTGGTAACTATACGTTGAGCTCGTTCTAGCTTGTCTATATCTTTTTGGTAGGATTGGCACCAGGATTGAACGCAATATTCCAGGAGAGGGCGGACTAAGGAATTGTAAAGATATATATGTAAAATATAATTATATATATATATATATATATATATATATATATATATATATGAAAATAATAGAACATACACCCGTGTTCATGCAAAGACGTGTACAAGTAATTATGAACCATACTGGTCATCTAAGAGTGCGTACGTTTGCAGTTTACATGTACAGTCATGCAATGGAATAACTGTGCAATATATGGGGAACACTTATGATTCAGTGACAAAAGATATTGAAACTTTGATTAAGGCACACAAATCGGTTCATTGATTTACATTAGCCAATGCTCACTTCCTCATTTTATACACTCAATCATCAACATCAAAGTAAATAATGATAAGCTATTGAATTGTTAAATCCCACTTCGAATACTTAAACAAACTACTCGAACTATATATAAACCTTTGAAATATTGAATATTGTCACTTACTCACAGCACTTGTCCCAGCTACATGTGTTGGTAACTATGTCAGTAGCTTGCCAGTCTCCATTTCCTCGTCTGTGCATACGATATCCCGAGTATTGGCGTGACTCTCTATCTCAGCTCATGTGCATATCATTGCATCTGTGTGTGTGTGTGTGGGTGTCAGCTCAGGTACATATATTATCATATCCGAGTGCGTGTGAATGTAAATGTATTAACTCATGTACATGGGCCGGGGGAGTGCTGGAGCGACCTTTGTAACCCTGCTCTCTGGGTCTTCTCCTGGGTGACCTGGATGTGTGAGAGTTTGTGTTTTTTATCTGTGCTTATTTTTTGTTTATGTTGTTTTTGTGTTTTCCCTGTTCTTGCTCTGTCTTGAGTCGGCTACCCCAAAAATGGGGATTGGGCCTGAGCATATAGATAGATAGAGATAGACATAATTATATTATCCTATCCGAGTCTGTATTTCTTGTATTAATAATAAAGTAGATGGGCAGTTTTCGTAATTACAAAAAACAAACGAATAAAAATATGAATTGTATATACACAACTGCATACCCAACTCTGCGACCTAGAATTCTTAAATTAAATATATTTATATATATAATATATACATATATATATATATATATATATATATATATATATATATATACAGTATATATACAGTATATATATATATATATATATATAATATATATATATATATATATATATATATATATATATATATATATATATGTATATTTTATATATACTGTATATATTTATATATATAGAAAGAGAGAGAGATAGGGAGAGAGAGGGTGTCCCAGCCTCACATGGGGAAAACAACAAATTGCAAGAATCATATCGCACACCCGTTTATTTACTTACACTTGAAGAAAGAAAAAAATGGGCGACATTTCATTGACCTATTATGAGGGGAAGGGTCCCCTCATCGACCTTGTTTATTCGACCCTATATGAAAAAATTAAAATGCTCAGCATTAATAATAATAAAAATAATTAAAGTTGCAAGCAACGTTGTCCGGGGTTCGAGGGGTTTTGCAAGCAGGGTATTGTGTTGGATACAAAACTTGTGTCACAGATATCAAATGATCATTTAACTTATCGGGCATGGAGAAACTACAGAAGGAACAGATTGTGCAAACAAACAAGAACGAGAGAGGGAGAGATTGCCTGTATAAGGGATCTGCCTCTATTCGTTTAGTAACAGAGTTGTAGATATGTGGAATAGGCTACCGAGTGCTATAATGGGATCAAGAACAATAGAGCTTCAACTTGAAATTAGATAGAATGAGATGGCTTGGGTGTGAAAGGGATCTGCCATGTGTAGGTCAATCGGCTCTCTGCAGACTCCCGTTTTCTTATTTTGTTTATGTTCTCATTTGTGAGAGTGAGAGAGTATGGCAAGAGAGAATAGGATGTCATAAATGTAAGGAAGATAGCGATAAATATGAGAGAGAGAGAGAGAGAGCGCGGGATGGGTTGCGTGTGAAAGGGATCTGACATGGGTGGGCCAATCGGCTCTCTGCAGACTCCGGTTTTCTTATATTCTCATTTGTGTGAGAGAGAGAGAGAGAGAGAGAGAGAGAGACTAGGATGTCATAAATGTAAGGAAGACAGAGATAAATGAGAGAGAGTTGTTATGAGATGGGTTGGGTGTGAAATGGATCTGTCTTGTGTGGGCCAATTGGCTCTCTACAGACTCCCATTGTCCTATGTTCCTATTTCTTACAATTGTGTTATGGTTGCAGGTATATGATAACATGGGTGTATAGTAAGTAGTGTAAATAACAGGTAACGTTTAAGAGATGGGTTGGGTGTCAAAGGGATCTGCCTTATGTGGGCCACTTGGCTCTCTGCAGACTCCCATTTTCATCTTGGTTGCATGTGTGAGGGATCTGCCTCATTTGTACCGGTGTGCAAACCAAACAAGAGCGAGAGAGAAAGAGATTGGCTGTGTAAAGGATCTGCCTCTATTCGCTTGGTAAAAGAGTTGTAGATACTGTATGCGGAATAGGCTACCAAGTGCTATAGTGGGATCAATAACAATAGAGCTTCAACATAAAATTTTATAGGACAAGAGGGGTTGGGTGTGAAAGGAATCTGCCGTGTGTGGGCCAATCGGCTCTCTGCAGACTCCCATTTTCGTCTTGGTAGCATGTTTAAGGGATCTGCCTCATTTGTACCAGTGTGCAAATAAGAGAGAGAGAGAGAGAGAGAGAGATTGGCTGTGTAAGGAATCTGCCTCTCTCGTAACAGAGTCGTAGATATATGAAATAGGCTACCTAGTGCTATAGTGGGATCAAGAACAATAAAGAATTTCAAGATAAAATCAGATAGACATATGGACAAAATGGGTTGGATGTGAAAGGGATCTGCCTTTTGTGGGCCACTTGTCTGCAGATTCCCATGTTCATCTTAGTTGCATGTGTAAGGGACCTGCTTCATTTGTACCGATGTGCAAGCAAACGAGCGACAGAGAGAAACTGGGTGTGTAAGGGATCTGCCTCTATTCGTTTAGTAACAGGGTTGTAGATATGTGGAATAGGCTACCAAGTCCTATAGTGGGATCAAGAACAATAGAGTTCAATATCAAATTAGATAGGACAAGATGGGTTGGGTGTGAAAGACTGCCACGGGCGTGTCTGGCCACCATTTACAATACCTCTACAGATGGGACCAAGAGAATCACCTCTACAGTACCTCACTAGAGGAGTGTAAATAATAGAAAAGGAATTAGGAGGAACAAAAGCATGGCCTGCAATAAAGAAAAAATCAAGAAGAGTGAATCAAAGAAAAACATTTATCATGCAGCCATGCAAGCCTTTTATATAAAGAGTATAATCTTAAAATATAGAGAATAACCTGGTACATGTATTATTAGGGTAAGTGTTTTTATAGAATAATGATTGCCTTCACAATAAGGAAAAGAATGAAATTCCCATACTACTGAGATACTGAGATAGGTCAAATTGAGTTCAAATTATCATCCAAATATAGCCTGACTGAAATTGAGGGAAGGTATGCAAACACGGGTAATACCTTCCACTGGTTCAGCTTTTAGTGGATAGAGAACAGTGTTAGCTATACTTTTCTATAGGACAAACCTGTCCCTATATACAAACCTATTTCATATGGACTTAATTATTTTAGAGTAAATTTAAGTAATTTGCTAAATGAACTAGACAAATACTCAATTGGTTGCATTGTGAACACATCCAAACTAACTCTTCTATTGCAAATTTAATGGAAAACCGTGGATACTCTCAACATGTAACACAACCAACAACTGAAAATGGCACCCTAATTGATCATGTTTATGCTAAGAGATGAGGAAATATGAAGGTGAAAGTTATTCCCACATATTACAGTTATCATAGTGAATTTCCATTGACATTTGAATGCCCCTTTTTGTATGTTTTCCCCCTTCTATTCTTATTCTGTCTAATTCGGTTGTCTTCCGGAGGGCCTTTTTTTTTTTTTTTTTTTTTAAGAGACAATGAACGAAGGAAGGAAAAACACAGATAAAACAAACAGGTCCATGTGCCTAAAGGCATCCTCCATTCATAAAATGTTTGTAACAACTGGATTAAAACTTTTGTAGATTGTAAGTTTGTGGAAAGCAACTCGAGGGAAGTGAATTCCAAAGAGTAGTAGTTCTAGGGATAAATTAATTTTGATAAGCAGAAGTTCTGCATTGTGGAGGAGAAAGTGTAAATTCATGGACGCTCTCAGCTGCCCTAGTTATACGGGGAAAGATGTGGAGAGGCGGAACAATTGCTGTGAAAATATCTGTAGAATAATGCAAGGGATGCAACGTTTCTTCGTATGGATAATGTAGGAAGGTCCCGTGTGATTGCAGGGGTATTGATTAATCTAATAGCTTTATTTTGAATTTTGTCCAACTGCCTCAATGCAACCACTCCACTTCCACTTCACAGAGGTGAACAGTAATCCATCTGAGAACGCACATGACTTTTATATATTACGGCCAACTGCTCGTCAGTGAAGAATTCTCGAACTCTGTACAGGAGTCCCAGTTTTTTAGAGGCATTCTTAGCAATGCTTCTAACATAATGTGTCCAGCTCAAGTTAGTAGTTAATGTTACACCGAGAATGTCAATACTAGGGGAAGTGGGAATATTTACATCATTAACAAATATATGGGAGTCAGTGAGATTCTGTCGGTTAGAAAATTGAATGTACTTGGTGTTCTGTGTATTAAAGGAAACTAGATTCTTTTGTCCCCATTCATTAATTCTAGAAAGGTCCTGGTTCAGAGGAATTGCAGTGTTTATTTTTGAATTTATAAGATAGGGTTGGGTGAAAGAATTGGTAAATGTGAAGGAACTGTGGAGTGTTGAGTCATCTGCGTAGGAATGTATTGGATTATGAGTGGTAGATATGAGATCATTGATATTATGAATGAGGAACAAAGTTGGGGCCAAAACTGATCCCTGGGGAACACCAGCATTTATTGAGTGAAATTGAGAATAAAGGCCATCTACCATTACACATATTTTTCTGTTATGAAGATAAGAAGAAATTAGTGGAACTTATGATGCAAGGCCGTAGTGTGACATCTTCGACAATAAGGATTGATGCCAGGCTCTATCAAATGCCTTTGATATATCCAGTGCTATTGTATGTGTTTCACCATGTTGGTCTGTAGCTTGGTTGATTTGATGCGTAAGAAGGCAAAGAATGTCTGCAGTTGATCGACATCGTCTAAAACCATATATATTGCCTATCACTGATAAATATATCACTGGCCTATCACTGGCCTATATCATATTATGCCACCCTGGCCTGGCTAGTTTATTGGCTCCTGACTTTATTTGTGTCTATGGTCGCTGGTGCGGTCAAGCTGACTCGATTCCTCTCAGTGTTGTATTATGTGTGCATCTCTGTGTGATTTATTTCTTCCTTAGACCTGATTTCTCATTCTTCGCCCTTGATCACTTCTTATTTGGTGCTGCAGTGTAGCAGTTCTTGACTCACCCTTCGGCCCTACCCTATAAGAGGAACTCTGGTGCGGCTGAATTGGTGAAATGGTGAGAAATGTCTGCGTATCTTCACCTTCCTAGATTTGTTCACCTCTTGCCCTTCCCTACCTATCATATCTTGATTGGTTGTTCATCTTGATCTAATCCTTCAGGCCAGCCCTATAAGAGTTTTTTGGGGGAACTCAGTGGTCTGGTTAAACTATTTTAATAAATATCTTTTTAACCCTTAACCATCGGCGCTTGACATATGTCGAGTTAAAGAAAACTTGTCCATTTGCGGGCTTCGACATATGTCGAGTGCAATTTTGAGCACGTATTGTGCTCTGAGAGAGAGCTGAGCGGTGCGAAGAGCGTAGATTGCTTCCTGACCGCTCGCCACCACCGGCGTGGGTCGACTGAAATTTATTTCACCCTCCTCCACCCTCTCTCACTCACTACACAGGGAATTATGTAAGGAAATTACCTAATTTTAGGGTTTTTGCACTCGTGTTGCACGATCGTTGCAAGAGAACCAGTGGTCGTAGAAGGATGGTTCGGGTGTCATTGGAAAGCTCTGTTTACGCCCTTTCAGGGATAGATACTTGTATTACGCTCTGGGTCTTGTTTATGCTTGAAAAAGATCACGGAAACACCCCATTTAGGGTAAAACCACCCGCTTGGCGGGTATTAGAAGTTACCGACCCACCCGCTCTTAAGGCGTTAAATATGTAAGATATGCAATAAATTATGTATAATATATTGTTTTTTCTTTATATATATAATTGTCATTATAAAGTTAAATTGGTTTCACAGGGAAAATATATACTTGAACAATTGTTTCCGCTGACAAAGAAATTATAGATTCTTGGAAAATACCGTACACTACGAAAGATTATTCAACATGGAATTAATTTGAATGGAATAGAGCAGCTTAGCAACGAAAAGCCAATACTCCCCCCTCCCTGTGATTGTGCCAGCTTTTGTAAGCAGTGCAATAACTTAATGAAGGACAGAACAGCTGCAGGATGCTCTGGCATTCTAGCTGAGATGATTAAGGCCTCAGGTGAGAAAGGAGTAGGTGTGTTCAATGAGCTAATTAACTTCATCATCAGAGAGGAAGTAATCTCTGATGAATGGCACAAAAGTACATTATATACTGTATACGAGCAAAGGGGACTCATTGGATAGGAAAAATTATAGGGGCCTGAAAATACTTGATCAAGTTATGAAGGTCTGTGTGAAAGTCTTTGAAGGTATGATATTGACGATATGCAGTTTGGTTTCATGCTAGGACACGGCACAATCCAAGTCATGAAGGTATTTGTGTGATAATGAAGATGTATGAGGACTCACAAACGACAGTGAGGGTGAAAGATGTATCGGTACTGAGTGATGAGTTTTCAGTTCGCGTTGGAGTCCACCAGGGCTCTGCGTTAATGAAGCCCTTTCCTCTTTTTTTTTTTATGGTTCTGTAGGCACTATCTGGTGATTTCAGAGTTGGGCTTCCCTGGGAACTGCTATAAGGGTCCTGAAAATGCTTGACTAAGTCATGAAGGTCTGTGAGAGAGTCTTAAAAGGTATGATAAGGGAAAGATACTGTATGTACTTAAAAGATAGGGATCTGATGTTGTGCAGTAGGCTTGGAGAAAACTTGGCGTTGAGGAGTGGCTGGTGTATGTGATAATGAAGATGTACGAGGACTCACGAACGGTAGTGAGGGTGAAAGGTGTACAGCTGAGTGAGGGACATATACAGTAGTAGATATTTGGTGAGGGTTAGCTTTATATCCCATGTACTGGTTACTAGGGACATATACTAGGTGTTAGGTGGAGGTTAGTTTTGTATCCCACGTTAGTTTTGTATCCAAAGTAATGGGTACTGGATACTAGGGACATATACTAGGTGTTACGTGAGGGTACTGAGTGATGAGTTTTCAGTTCGCGTCGGAGTCCAACAGGGAAGTGTGTTAATTAAGCCCTCTCCTCTGTTTTATGGTTCTGGAGGCACTATCTAGTGATTTCAGAGTTAGGCTCCCCTTGCAACTGCTATAAGAGGCCTGAAAATTCTTGGCCAAGTCATGAAGGTCTGTGAGTGTGAGAGAGTCTTTGAAGGTATGATAACTTCATAGTCAGGCAGCTGCAGGAAAGATATCTAAGAGGTGTTTTTTCCGGTCCCGTCTCAAGACCACCGTCGCAAGATCTACCCGAAAAACTGTTTTTCTGGTCCCGTCGCAAGCCCACCTTTAGCAAGCGAGACACCAATATTCTCTTGCGACGGCAAGAGAGCTCCGGAGCTGGGTTGACGGCAAGCTGAAACATCTCACTCAACTTACTGTTTCTTCATTCTAATTTATTTCGGCATATTTGTTTATCCAAACATTATCTTATAATTTACTTGCCTATTATTAGGAAGTAGAGTAATAAGAGCCCACAGTAACGTATATCCAATTTTTGATAATAAATTAATGTGGGACAGTACGCTTGGTTAGATTTTGTCCACGAAACAACAACAAACACCAGCTTTGACTAGGCCTAGGCTATGCTATTTACCGATTGTTTTTTCATATCAGAATTGCATTTATATAATCCTTATGATAATTAAATTGGCAGTGAATGTTATTCCGATGAAATGGAAGTTGTATAGCCTAGCCTATATATTTGTAAGATGTGCGCTGGCTTGGAGCAAGCCTGTGTTGTTTTTCCTGTCCTGTGATGATCTTGCGACGGCTCGGTTGAGACGGTGGTCTTGCGACGGGACCAGAAAATCACGCCTCTACTGAAAGTAAGAAGTTGTGCAGTAGGCTAGGAGAAAATTTGGCGTAGAGGAGTGGCTGGTGCGTGTGATAATGAAGATGTATGAGGACTCACGAACGGTAGTGAGGGTGAAAGGTGTACTGAGTGAGGGACAAATGCTAGGTGAAGGTTAGTTTTGTATCCCACGTACTGGGTACTAGGGACATATACTAGGTGTTATGTAATGGTTAGTATTGTATCCCAAATACTAGGTACTAGGGACATATACTAGGTGTTACGTGAGGGGTAGCTTGGTATCCCACATACTGGGTACTAGGGACATAAATTATATTAGGTGTTACGTGAAGGTTAGTTTTGTATCCAACGTACTGGGTCTAGGGGGCGGCAGCCTCCACCCGTAATACTAGGATAGGTTAGGTAAGGTTGTTAGGTTAGGCTAATGAGGATGGATGTAGTTTCCGAGTGTACGGTCGTCATGTTTACATTTGTCGATCGCCGTTGTTAACCTGCCCTTCCCTACCTATCATGTGTTGATTGGTTGTCCATCTTGATCTAATTCTTCAGGCCAGCCCTATTAGAGTATTTTGGGGGAACTCAGTGGTGTGGTTAAACTATTTTTAATATATATTTGTTTAAATATGTAAGATATGCAATAAATTATGTAAAATATATTGTTTTTACTTTATACCTATACATATAATTGTCATTATTAAGGAAATTCCATTGACTATTTACATCGCTAGGCCTAGCTTCCTTATTTCTATTAATTTCCTCCAGTTCACAATGAAACCTATTGCTAATTTCCTTGTTCTTCAGCAGCCGCGGCGGTGTCGGCGTTGGACGCTTGGGATAATGTTCCTGTCTATTTTGAATGCCATTCGATACAATAATATGTTGAAAGCCCCCCCTCACCCCCCCATGACATGTTATCATCATATATATATTGCCAGTAGGGGGCAAACAAACAAAAAAATTGCCGCAAAGCCCTTCCCTCAACATATTATTGTATCCAATGGCAGTCAAAATAGACGGGAACATGATCGCAAGCGTCCACCGCCGCCGCCGCCGTCATGTTTACATGGTCGATCGCCGCAGTTTGGTTAGGCCTATTTTCCCCCCTCAACATATTATTGTATCCAATGGCATTCAAAATGGACGGGAACATGATGGCAAGCTTTCGTCGCCGCTCCACCGCCGTGTTTACATGTGTCGATCGCCGTGGTTAAGTTCGCGTCTATTTTGACGGCGATTTTTTTCGGTTAGGCCTATTTGCCCCCTGCTGGCAATATATAAGATGATGACAATATGTCATGAGGGGGGGCCTCAACAATGACCTCTAACCTCTGTATATCAAATAGGGCTAGAGCAAATTGGCTGCAAATTTCCACATCTAGGCTATTCCTTGACTGACTCTTCCCCAATGGTCGACATATAATAATTCACATATTAGCTTGATCACTCTAGGCCTAGTTGTTTTTTAGTTACAGAGGTTATAGCCTAGGTCATGATTTCTTGCCTACTTACAGCGAATAGACTAGGCCTATTGTAGATTGGTAAAATATTTGCTTAACCCTCTCACCACGGAAGGGCTCTTGAACGCCCATAAAAAAGCATATAACAGGTACCCGGATGGTCTCTTGAACGCCCAGTGGTTGAAAGCCTGTGAGCTTCGTGTGCGAGGCGTCGGTCCGACGCATGTAAACAACAGCCGGCTGGACCGTCGCCCCGCATCTCCGGCCACAAGAAGGAGAGCGTCGCTTGTTCGTGTGTGCCTGTATGTTGTTGTTAAGTATCGAAAAGTGGTGTAAAGTGGCTGTTTTGGCCATAAAGTTATCTCCAATGAAATCATCATCACAGCTCAACCAGTTGACTTAGAGAGCTCTACTTAATGCCATTCTACAGGTAAATAACACAGCTACGCTTGGGGATGCGCGGGAATACGGGAAGCAGTCTGATTAACGAATATACGGTAGCCTAGCCTAGACGTTTTTCGGCCAAAAACAGCCGGGTTTCGAGGAATATATATATAATACATAGCCGGGGCTGGAGGGTTAATAGGCCTAGGCTGTGCAATTGTCTCGATTTGACTAATTTTACCTAATTAGGCCTAAAGCAGCCTCAGTCTATTCCCAAACCCCAAACAGTATCCCATGTTAAGCTCTAGGCTAGGCCTAGGCCTAATCCCACTCTCAATCAAAATTCGAACTGATAAATTAGTACCTACCGGTAGCGCTGCCTAGGCTAGGCCTATATTTTTCTTGAATAGATATAGAAAATGGTTTAAAGGAAAGAGCATCCTATATTATGTTCAAATAATATGTAATAGCACTGTGTATGGTTGTATTACATTTAAATAGTGATAGATGTGTATATTAATGGGATAAATACTCCGAAGTTCGCATACGTTCAGAAAATGTTGTGCAACACTGTTGCCAGCTACTAATCAATCCATTATCATTATATCATAATGGATTTTACTCATTTGCATAATTTCAAATACCTAGGACATTAATATAATATTTTCTTATCTTTTTGTAGTGATATTTGTCTGATTTAGTGGTATATTGATGTCTGTCTAGGGTTATAATGCATTGTGAAAGTTACCTCTGCATCTCTGACTTGGCTTAATTACCCCTGCTTTCTTTGAGTACTACACGGCAAGAGAAGCTTTCGGTTCTGTCACAGACTGTCAATTACTGTTCAAGGTAAACACAACTGCTAAATTCGACCTCATGTTCAAATAATATGTAATAGCATTATCTATGGTTGTATTAGACAACAATCGTGATAGGTTTCTATTTTATGTGGATAAATAGTATTAAGCTGAATAAACTAAATACCGAAAGTTCACTAGAGTGGCTGTTGATACATATGAAGGGAGGTAGAAGATAGGAGGGAATGGCTAGGCAGTGTTGCCAGTTGTATCGCTAGATATTACCGCTAGATGTAGAGCTATTTACTTCAATTTAGCAGCCATTTTTTCATATCTAGAGAGATTTACTAGGGATAATTTAAAAATGTCAGACATTCTAGTCATATTACATTGTAAAATTTGCAAAACAAACAAACCAAAACTCTTTAGAAATTGCAGCATTATTCTAACATTGTTTGACTATGTAGCAACATGCTAGCGACTTTTGAGAAAGGATCTAGCGGTATTTTGTGGAGACACACTGGGTGGTGGTTGCAGTGGTGCCAGTTGTAAAGCTACATATTACCGCTAAATGTAGAGCTATTTACTTCAATCTAGCAGCCATTTCTTTTATATCTAGAGACATTTACTAGGGATAATTTGAAAATTTCAGACATTCTAGTCATACTACATTGTAAAATTTGCAAAACAAACAAACCAAAACTCTTTAGAAATTGCAGCATTATCCTAACATTGTTTGGCTATGTAGCAACATGCTAGCGACTTTTGAGAAAGGATCTAGCGGTATTTCGTGGTAACACTTTAGGAGGGTTAACCCTTAATTAGAGGCTCACCACATAAGTCGAGTTAAATAAAGCTGAACTATGTGGCGGCGCTCGACATAACTCGAGTGGCAATTTCAGCACGTAATGTTGCTGAGAGAGAGAGACAAGTGGTGGCAGGAGAGTAGCGAGCGTATGACTGCTCCAGACCACCGCGGCGAACCTACTGACACGAATCTTACCTCCCTCCTACCTCTCTCACTCGCTATATAAGGAATTGTATGGGGAAAGTGCCTAATTACATGCTTTTTGCACTCGCGTTGCACGGTTATTGCAAGAAAACTAGCCATCATAAAAGGATCGTTATGGTGTCATTCGAAAGCTCTGTTTATGCCCTTTCAGGGATAGATACTTGTTTTACGTTCTGGGTCTTATTTAGGCATGAAAATGATCACGTAAACAGCCCTATTTTGGCTAAAAACACCCCGCTGGGCGGTACATATAAATAAACCGCATAGGCCGCTCTTAAGGTGTTAAAATAGGAGTCACACGGGCAATTGCCAAAACTTTAAAGGTCCATATCATTGTTATTAAACTAAGCATTTGGCAAAGGGAGGAATTGTTAAAAACCTTAGCCAATACTCTGTCATTTACCAAAAATAAATTTGAATTTATCATTATTATTTGGTAGGGTAGGTATGTATAGGTAGGTTGGCTAAATAATTGCTGGAATTCGTAGGGACTCGAACGGTTTTGAGAGAGTTCAATAAAAAAACAAAAGTTAGGACTGAATAATAAAGAGATTATGTTATTAAGCAAAACTGGGGGATGCGTGGAAGCCTATAGACTGTAGACGGTAAACTTTGTGTGTTGTAGCGAATTCGGTTTTAAAGTAATTTAACCCTAGTCTAGCGGGTCCTCTGTGGCCGTTTTGGGCCTTTTCAGGCCATTCTGACTGCTATATCAACCATCAGTATGAAAGGAACTGTATTGCGCCAAAAACTAGGTGGAAATCGCTACACAATGACGCCACATACAGCTACGTAGCACTCGTGGAGCACTGACAGTGTTACCTCGAAGATGGAAGTTTAGCTGATTTTGCTACCTTGCTCACTTTTAGCGAACTATTGGTTACACTGTCATCCTCCCGTGCGGTGGGGGAACTGGAGTTAGTGTGGGCCGGGAGGCCACAGATGTCGGACGTATGGATCATTACTATCCCACCCATTTTCACTCGATTTCCACCCTTTTTTCACCCGTTTTTTGCCAGTTTTTTCAACTCGACTTATGTGGTGAGCCGCTTTTTAAGGGTTAAGAATAGACAGTTTTCAATGCTACGGCCAAACTATTCCATCCATTTATTTGTTTTGGTATCAAAACGTTCGGAATCGCGAGCCTCACCCAACTACGCAAGCATGGCTCTGATCATCGGCGTAGTTTTCAAGATGTGGAATTTTAAGTGGAATTCGAGGTTTTTTCAAGATTGCCGGAAAAAAACCCACGTGCAAAAGCAAAACCTTCTCTATAAAATTTGCGGAGCATTAGTAGGGGAGTGCGTATGCCAAAGCCCAGTCGTTTCCTGTGAGTGGGAGAGACGGTATTTAGGCGTCAAGTTTTTCGGGAAATCGGCTGCCACGGACCTGTTTGGCCACCATGCCGGATGTTTAGCATATCAAAAGTTGCCCAATACAAAAAGGCACCTCTTGTGAAAGTTTGATCCCGATCCAAAAAGCGGTTCTGGAGTTATTGCGTCGAAACCGGCGCGTAAGAAACATTTGGATGAAATTCCAGGTTTAATGATTACAATAGGGGTTCCCCGTAGGGGACGAACCCCTAATAATAATCATAATAATAATAATACCATCACCACTTCTTATTACTACTACTTAAACTACTGAATAAATACACTATTTGAGGAGGAGCACCTTATTGACAACTTTTCGCAGACAAAT
>CM064496.1:24958812-25098812 GCA_032716605.1 Paralithodes platypus | reverse complement strand
TTATCTCCACGTTTTGTTATTGTTATGGGTTCATTCTCCTCTTTGTAGTTATGTTATGTCATTTATGTTTGCATTATTCCTCTTTTTTAATTGTTTGTTTTAATTTTTATAATTTATAATCATGATAAAATGTATTTCATTTAGGTTTTCTATATTTTTTAATTAGATTATTAATACTAAATATTATCTGCCTTTCAGGGCATTATTTTTGGTTAATTCCTGATTCTGTGGCTTCCTTTGAAGGAAAACATTTATACATTTCATCTCTGTCCTTTTTTTTTATAATGCTATAGCTTCAGTCTATAGTCTGCATATTTTTTATACTCATGGTAGATGTTTTTTAGATGGTCGTAGCCCCCCACAAATTGACGTTGCCTCAGCTTAATTACCTAAGATTTTGTGTAGGAGAAAAACAATGTTGTTTTTAAAAATGCCAACCTGAAATTAAATATGATACGAGACGAAGGACATAGTGGTGTTTTGTGAAATTATCCCATGTATTATAGCACAACTTAGCCTGCTAAGGTGTTAGTTTTGTCCGACAGGTGAAAACATACACACTTTCCAACTATATGTTCACAAGTAAGGCTACTTATCCTGAAAATGCCGAAAGCGAAAAATTGCAACCTTTCTTGTTTACAAATATGTATTCTCTCATCCTGTGTTTTGTTTACAGCTCTACTTCCACTCGGTTTTTTACATATATGTATTCTTAATCCTTTGTGTACAGCACTACCTTCCCTCGGTTTACATAATATGTCATTCTTAATCCTTTGTTGACCAGCTCTACTCCCCCTCGGTTTACAGTATAGGTATTCATAATCCTTTGTTTACAGCTCTACTCCCTCGGTTTACATAGTATGTATTCTTAATCATTTGTTTTGACCAAGCTTACTCCCTCGGTTTACATATATGTATTCTTAATCCTTTGTTGTGTACAGCTCTACTCCCTCGGTTTACTCATTTATCCGTGAAAGTGTTTTTCATTCCATTTCGGATTATTTTGCGTTTTTATTTATATGCCTTTGTTTTTATTGTTGACCTTTTCCCTAACCCTTCTTATTGATATATGTTATTTGGTTGTGATTAGTATTTAGGTAAAAACTACCGGTTATTTATCTGTACCTGACTTGTACCTTCTACAGTTGTAGTTATGATTTCTTGATTTTTCTATCATTGTTTGTCACCGTTTGATTATTCATTAATACTATTAATGTCATATGTTCTATTCCTTTATTGACAGTTGGGCCTCTCCCACTTCTTTAACCTTTGTGTAATTCCATAAATTAGGGTAAATATGGTTTGTACTTCATGTGTTGTATTCTGGGTTTATTGCGTTACGTACTACGTATATTATTTAATTTGTGTGTAGCTTTATTTTGTTCCAGTTACTCTACAGGAACTTCCTAAACTTGGATTAAAAAAATAAAAAAAAAAAAAAAAATAAAAAAACGTTTAATGATATCTAGAAGGGAAGAATGGAGGAAAAACGTTTTTTTTTCTTCAAGCGGAAATATACATCTTTTATTTGTCCTACACAAATATAATTTGAGTTTTTTATGTTTGAAAGATTCTTGTAATGTTTTTTTTATTTTTTTTAAAGGAAGACATGAAAAAACAGGAAGGTCATTTAAAGTTTCCTTCCCATGGGATTAAACTATTACCCTTTTTAAAAAGGTATCTTAATGGTAAAAGGGGTATGGATAGATGTATTATTATTATTATTATTATTATTATTATTATTATAATTATTGTTATTATTATCAGTCTATATTATTTCTCTCCAAAGTTCTGTTTTAAAATTAGTTTGTGTATTGGTAGTAATACCGGTATGTCCATAAACAAAAAAAGGAGAAATGTACCAGAAATATCTATTAATACATCTGATGATTCGATATGCAATTAATAAAATTTATACTGTAGACTGTTTACAGTCTTCTATATGAGACTCGCTTTTTATTACTTTTTTCAAATTAGTCTGCTCGTGTATCTTTCGTTCTTTTTATTAATTCTCCATATCTGTCCAAACTCTGTCCAACTTTCTTCATTTGTCATTTCCTCAGAACTTTTTTTATATTTATGCTACACCCACTCTCAATCTTGGTGTCTCTTATTTTATGTCACTGTCCTTATTCAATACTAATTTTGTTTATGGTGTTGTTGCTGATGTTATTATTATTATTTAATATTATTATTATTATTATTATACCCTTCTACTCCCTTCCCTCAACTCGTTTATGTCCTGTATGCTTTCTAAAACAAATAAATAAAACCAACATAAAATATGGATCGCGCTTGAACATTATATTCATTAATGAGATGAATTACTTGAACAACTATAAAACCCGTATTTTGTTTTGATACGTGTTGTGACTGTTTTTTGACAATCGGAATGTATAACTGAAAATGCAATATATAGGTTTACATAAACCCATTACGACGGGATTACATGATTTGTTTGTTTAAGAGTTTAAAGGTGTTACAGTGTGACATGGTCCTTAAAACCGGCCGGGTTCTGGTGAACAAACATTACAAAACTAGCCGGGGCTGGACGGGTTAAGTGGAATATCACACGAGAGATTTTATCGTCAGCAGTCGATGATCATTAGGTTAAGGGCAAAATGTTTCGGATAATATGTCCTGGTATCGGAAACTAAACTGCAAATAGATAAATTTGGGTAACACTTATTTAGAATGTGTATCACAAGCTTTCAGGCAAATGTTGCCGATAACAATTGAGGAATAAACAATACTCATGCGATACTGGCTTTTGCAGAGAATGTTTTCGGCATCACCAAACTCTATCCATCTGAACCAAGTGAAACATTGTATGTCCCTACACTGACAAATATATCAAAGGTATAAGTTACAAATCATTGAATGTATTGATAATGATTTTACTGTTTGTCCCAAAATTAGATGGGTTTAAAACTACATATATAACTTTACAATATAAAAGTTAATTATTATGGACTCTTTACTTACTCATATCATACCATTTCTAAACCCGTATATAATTACGTTATTTTATTATATTTATACATCAATACCTTTGCTACAAAAGGATGTCAAATTGTCGTCTACCTGTAATGGGCAAGACATAATATATATTCGAGTTAGTTTCTCCTTCATGATTCAACATTAAAACATAAACTTTGCATACTACAACACACACACACACACACACACACACATAAATATAAATCCGTTGTATTGGGTGTTGAAGTCTGTGTGTGTGTGTGTGTGTGTATATGGAAAATAAAATAATTACCTGTTATACAAAATCTACATTACTTACTTTATTAAGCCTTAGGCATATTAATGTTCTTCTTAAAAGCTAATTATAATCGTATAATAACCATGTTAAGATTAATAATCCATAATACAGAAATGCATAAATATGGACTTTTCTGGAGGTCATGTTTTCTTGGAACTACCTGTTCCAAGTAGGTAAGCCAGAACTCGCGAACCCTAACCTCTGTAACTCACAAAGGGCTAGAGCAAATGAGCTGTACATTTCCACGCCTACTCCCTGGCTACCCCTGCCAAAATGGTAGAAACATTAACTTGGTTACGCTAGTTATATGTGAGTTATAGAGGTTAATGTTCAAGAGTTTTTGCCTAATTTTTTTGGAACAGACTTTAGTATTCGTTATGTTGGTGTAACACGAGAGATTTTGTCCGTCAGCATCTCTCTGATAGTTTATATTGGTATCAGAAAGTAAGGTGAAAGTATAGTATTTTAGGTAGATGCATTCCTATTTAGCAATATCTAGAAACTGTCAATCCCGAATTGTCGAGAAAAAAATTGAACGAAAAATTGCTCGTGTGATACCGGCGTTAGCTACCTCATTTGCCTGAAAGCTGGATATATCTCTGAGTTCTGGCCACAATACCGTCGTCAACAGAGAGAGAGAGAGAGAGAGAGAGAGAGAGAGAGAGAGAGAGAGAGAGAGAGAGAGAGAGAGAGAGAGAGAGAGAGAGAGAGATTATTCCTATTATCATCCTTTTCTTCCAGCCTTCTCTTCGACATTTACCACCACCTCATTCACCTCCTCTTCCACCCATTCCTCCTCCTTTCCCCTGCCCCTCCCCCTTCACGTCCTCCTCCTCACTCTCCTCCTCCACCACCACCACCTCCTACTACTCGTTTCTCTCCAAACAGATTACTTGTCAAGATAAAATAATTAAGAGAGAAAACTTTAGAAGACTTGGGGCATAACAGATTCACCCACCAGACATGATTAATTGGCAGGAGGAGGAGGAGGAGTAAGAAGAAATAACAGGAGGAGGAGAGTAAGGAGGTGATGGTGGTGGTGGAGGAGGAAAGAGGAGGATAACAATGAAATTCATAGAATTACAAAGGAAAATAAGCAACACCAGAGCTTCTAATCCTCATGATTGAGGAAAACAATGCGATCAGTTTGTTAATGTACCGTATATTGGATGGAGGTTAAAAGACATATTTAGTAGAAGTTAGCGGAAATGGTAAGACGTCAATTCGATTAGCTTATCATTCAATTTAATAACAAATATATGTTTTCCTTCATGTGAGAGAGAAGGCTTTCCAAAGATATTACAACCATTTACTCTAGTGAAATTTGAATGATCGACTGTGAAGTATTTAGGAACATCCATAGTATCAAGGCCTTTGATAGTTTTGCTACTCGAGTTAGATTTCAAAACAAGTATATTATTTAGACGTTCGTATGACGAATGTCTTAGTCTACGAATAATGTTTGCTATTTTCAGTTGCATTTTCCATAGATTTTATGTTCTACTGAAATTATGGACACCAATATAACTATTGCATGCAATATTCTGTGTAGGCGGAATAACAAGACGAGAAAAAGAGGGAGTGTGTGTGTGTGTGTGTGTGTGTATATATATATATATATATATATATATACCGGGTATATATATTCTGACATACGGAGCCCTGTATGTTAATTTAAGAGTTAGAATTAGAGTTGAAGGAGTCAAACTACCCAAGCGGCGAAGCAGACTAGCGAGTGGGAAACCAGCTCGCCCGCATACCAGCAAACAAGCCTTCACACCTGCGTGCGTCATAGGGGACCCTGCAAACTACTTCGATGACCCGACGCTATGACGTATGATCGACGCCAGGAGATCCCATTGGACCATGCACCTGCTATGCAACTCGATGAGCTGTGATTGGAGCGGGCACTACCCCCCACCTCCTGATTCGTTCCTACACCATCATTGTTCAGTATATAAGACCCGAGTTGTGGGCATTCAAATCAGTCTCATTTGGAGTTGGGGAAGGTGAACTTGCAGCTGGAGGAAGACGAGGTGAAGTATTATAATGGGATTGTGACTGTCAGTTAGATTATATAAGTGTGTGTTAAGTGTGTTCGGTGTAAACACTTACGTAATGTTGGTTAGTGAGATATGTGATTGGGAATTAACGTTAACGCTACTATTATGTACTTCACTATTTGATTGGGAATTAACGTTAACGCTATTATTATGTACTTAACTAGTTTAGTTGACTAACTTGTGGACTAAAGCAACTCTTTAAGTAATTGGGTTATGATGAAAGTAATACTATTGTTTTATATTAATACTTACGAGTTCTTTCATTTTCTTTTAATTAAGCTTACATTGCTTAACGGTGCTTAGTACGGTGATGCTATTGTCTCATATTAGTAATATCGCCTTAGACTAACATGGCTGTGTTAATATTACTTCTAGTGATTTCCTAAGCTGAAGAAAATTCATTTAGCTTCAAAATATTATTTTTGCTTTTCATATTATTTGAGTGAGACCTGAATCGAATCTATGAAGCGATCCTGTAACTTAATTTACTCATAATCAAACCTCAATGTTACGTGGTTAAGAAATACATTTAACTAATTATTAAATATATATCTAACTTTTTATGTGACTTTGATATTAATCCTGATGATAATAATAATATAATACTGTTAACGTAAGACAAGAACCAAGAATTATTACATTAAATATAAATAAAAGGACATATAAGAAAACTATCTATTCATTTCAAAAAGGGTAAGAGACAGAAATATTCTTACTTTAATATTTATCTTTCAAGACTTTTTATAGAATTAATAGTCCTTCTTTAGATATAACTTCTTTGGTTCATAACCATAGCCTACTAAGCTTCGGTTAAATAATAATTCTTTATAAATACTACGTGACTTTAATTAGTTTCAGTATTTTTCATAATTAAAGAGTATCAGTCAATAAAGGTTACTAAGTCCTAAGATCCAAAAGGAAAGGAAGCAACAACAGGAAATAATGTTATTAGATTTTACTTTTGTTTTGCCTTCAGCTGACTGATACCTTAATATATATATCTGTGCTATCTAGATTCATCAAGTTAACCACTTGAGGATCAAGATACGTAACAATATATATATATTGTTATTTTGGTTTTTTCTAAACATACGAGGTTCAGTGAGGAGGTGAATAAGGTTGGCAAAGTTTATGGTTAGTACATCTTAGATTCAGTATTTTAAATTATAAATCATATATTACATCTCTCATATAATGTTAAGGTAGATTACTTGCAATGAATGATACTTATGCGGGGGACTGTACATCCATGGGGGTATTCATTGTAACTGTTTGTAACTTCCTTCTACTTTTTACCATAATCAGATTCCCTTCCCACGCAATGTAAGCTCACCTCAACACTCTTGATCCTCAACACACTCTGAACATGTGATAGGACGGGTTTGGTCATTTTCCATCAGTTCTAAGGTACGTGGGAGACCAGGAGAGGTACGAGGTCGGGAGAAGATTTGACGAGAGATAGACTCAAGATACGGGGGCGATCACACATCCCCTGGAGACTCCCTCTCAACATAGGGAAATTATCCTTGTATATTTAATCTGCACTTGTTTGAATAAATCAAAGTTGTTCTGGATTCAGAAACCTTTAATTTTCCCTTTACCTATATTACATCTATAAGGTATAAGAGGAATGGTTGCGGCAATTACTATTGTTAAATAAGAATAGATTATCTATCACATCTATTTATCTATCTACGAGAGAGCAGGACGGAGAGCAGAAATTCAACCTACCAGTTTACTTCAATCAACCCTAAGCTACCTTAAACAAATATATAACCCATAAGGAAAACTACCGTCAGTCTTCCTTACTTGAAGTTAACCCCTTGAATACATTGACTACCAAATATCTTTGTTACATGATAACATAGACACAAAAGTCCTTTATAACATGGTTGATGCTGTAGGGATATGTTGTAAAAACTGATGCAAAGAAGGTGTTGAGAGCATTACTCATGTTTGCTTCATCTTTAGTGAAGTCTCTATGTTCATCAATTAACGGTCCTATCGTTGAAGTCACTACATTCTTCTTCCTGATGCAACTGTAAATTTCATTCGGGTTTGTGTTACTTTGTTTTGCAACATGTATTTCTAGCGTGTTTTTACTGTATTTAATTAACTGTTTGGCTTTGCATCGTAGAACTATGCATATCGTTGTGTTTTCCTGGTTATCAGATATTTGTTATCTATCATGGGCATTCTTTTTGGCAAGCAGACACTCGGCTAGTTCTTCCATTCCACCATTTAAACTTATTATTATGCACTGTTCTTCGTTGTTTTATGGTATGCACTCATGTACTGCGTATGAATAAGTTGTGGTGAAAGAATCCATGATTGGTTTATATGATAGAGAGAGAGAGAGAGAGAGAGAGAGAGAGAGAGCGAGAGAGCGAGAGAGAGAGAGAGAGAGAGAGAGAGAGAGAGAGAGAGAGAGAGATAATGGATTGGTATCCTCGTGTAATTGAAGGTAATGATCACAATGGAGAATGAAGCACTTGTGAGAGGTGAGGATACAAACAGGAAGATGTAGAAGTTATCGTCATTATTTTGCTGAAGGGAAACACGCAGGCCGTGATAAAAGAAGGAAGAAGGGTAATTAGGAGGATAGATGAATTAACAGAGAGGCGGATATAATATTTTATTACACCTAGGATAAGCACATCTTTGACAACCATAAAAAAAACTATCAATACAAGTACTACAGACGTGATCATAAGCATGTAGTAGTTGAGCTTAATTAAGATGTAAAGTTATATTTAGAGTTATACTTACTAACAATATGAACAACGATAAGTATTCAGTGGTGTATCAATTTCTAGACAATACTTCATAATTGGCGAGGTAAACTGATCTCGCATAAAAGTGTGTGTGTGTGTGTGTGTGTGTGTGTGGAAAAGGGGGGGGTGGAGGGGGGAGTACAGGATGAGGCCCATGTGGTCGGACACTGCGTGCATACTTACCATATCAGAGACCTTTACGGTTTCAATACTTTACAAAACCTGTTTTCAGATAGGTATAAAGCTGATATAATTTGTAAGATAATATATGATTTATTAAGAACATACGAATGAGAAGATTATGTAGCTACTGTGTAGTCATTGAAGTTGATATATCGCCAAATTAATTTATTCACGCAGGCTTTAGATGATAAATGAACAAGATATGTTCGCAGGGTTTGTTTTGTTTTCATATAGTTTCACATTTTGAGTTTTAGGGTTGGACTACAAGCCAAGTTGTTTTTTCTCTGTTTTGTTTTACTTGCATTTAACTAACTACCGGTATTGTATATATGTAATTGTTGTGGTCAATAAACTATCTACCTATCTATCTGTGTGTGTGTGTGTGTGTGTGTGTGTGTGTGTGTGTGTGTGTGTATGTGAGCGTGTGTGTGTGTGTCCTCCTTCCTCTCCACACATTTATTTATTTATTACCCTACCACTACCACTGCTCCAAATACTCCATACCTGTCAATCCAATAGCATTTTTGCTAAACATAACCTAGATATCCGGACTTTTGTAAAACACTAGAGAATCAACTCCAAATAAAAGTAATCGACTAAAGATTCAATACAGTCAAAGGTATCCTAGCAGTAGACATATAAAGCACAAATCTGAACAACCAAACGATTGAAAATGCCCTCCAAACACATAAGATAGGAAATCGGGAACTCTCAGTCACTCTTCCCAAAGATAGCTCTAGGTACCACTACCGCATAATTCACATTCCCACATACGTGACCGTGGAGGAGGTGGAGGCAAACATAGCAGATACACACCGAAGCAAAGACATAGTAGAAGTCCATAGATTCAAGAAAAAACGATTGGACATTTAGAGGAGTCCAACAAAATATTACTAACCTCCCGCTCACCACTTCCTGAAATAATCAAAATATGGAGACTATTCAAAACAGTTACCCCATACATTCCACCTCCCATCCCCTGCCGCAAGTGCAAAAGATTGGGACATACCTCCAGGAACTGTATGGCCAAATCAGTCCGATGTGCTAAATGTGCCCCACCACATTTCACTAAAGACTGCGACAGCACAGACTTCAAGTGTTCAAACTGTGGAGGATGTCACCCATCCACATCTAGCAAATGCCCAGCTCTCATACAAGCTAGGGGCTGGAAAAACCTAAGTTATCATACTGGTACCACAACTGTCACAACAAAACCAAACAACGAACATTTAGACAACACTTCAAAACAAACACACCCACAATTTTTTTTTTTTTTTTTTTTTTTAAAGAGACAATGAACGGAGGAAGGAAAAACACAGATAAAACAAAAAAGGTCCATGTGCCTAAAGGCATCCTCCATTCATAAAATGTTTGTAACAACTGGATTTAAACATTTGCAGATTGTAAGTTTGTGGAAAGCAATTCGAGTGAAGTGAATTCCAAAGAGTAGTAGCTCTGGGGATAAATTAATTCTGATAAGCAGAAGTTCTGCATTGTGGAGGAGAAAGTGTAAATTCATGGGCGCTCTCAGCTGCCCTAGTTCTACGCGGAAGATGTGGAGAGGCGGCACAATTGAAGCAAGTTCCTCGGAACAATTGCTGTGAAAATATCTGTAGAATAATGCAAGGGATGCAACATTTCTTCGTATGGATAATGTAGGAAGGTCCTGTGTGAGTGCAGGGTTATTGATTAATCTAATAGCTTTATTTTGAATTTTGTTCAACTGCCTCAATGCAACCACTCCACTTCCACCCCACAGAGGTGAACAGTAATCCATCTGAGATCGCACATGACTTTTATATATCACGGCCAACTGCTCGTCAGTGAAGAATTCTCGAACTCTGTACAGGAGTCCCAGTTTTTTAGAGGCATTCTTAGCAATGCTTCTAACATAATGTGTCCAGCTCAAGTTAGTAGTTAATGTTACACCGAGAATGTCAATACTAGGGGAAGTGGGAATATTTACATCATTAACAAATATATGGGAGTCAGTGAGATTCTGTCGGTTAGAAAATTGAATGTATTTGGTTTTCTGTGCATTAAAGGAAACTAGATTCTTTTGTCCCCATCCATCAATTCTAGAAAGGTCCTGGTTCAGAGAAATTGCAGTGTTTATTTTTGAATTTATAAGATCGGGTTGGGTGAAAGAATTGGTAAATGTGAAGGAACTGTGGAGTGTTGAGTCATCTGCGTAGGAATGTATTGGATTATGAGTGGTAGATATGAGATCATTGATATAAATGAGGAAAAGAATTGGGGCCAAAACTGATCCCTGAGGAACACCAGCATTTATTGAGTGAAATTGAGAATAAAGGCCATATACCATTACACGTATTTTTCTGTTATGAAGATAAGAAGAAATTAGTGGAACTAATGATGCAAGGCCGTAGTGTGACATCTTTGACAATAAGGATTGATGCCAGACTCTATCAAATGCCTTTGATATATCCAGTGGTATTGTATGTGTTTCACCATGTTGGTCTGTAGCTTGGTTGATTTGATGCGTAAGAAGGCAAAGCATGTCTGCAGTTGATCGACATCGTCTAAAACCATATTGCCTATCACTGATTAATTTATTATTCTCAAGATGCTTAATTATGTGATTATTTAATATAAATTCAAAGACTTTACCAAGTGTGGAAGTTATAGCTATTGGTCTGTAGTTTGATGGATCTGAAGAGGCACCGTTTTTAGGAACTGGATGGATGTTTGCTTCTTTCCAGGGTACTGGGAAGCATGAGGTATGAGTACACAGACGGAAAAATTTTGCCAATACAGGAGCGAGCACCAAGGAGCAATTCTTAAGTACTATTGGAGGAATTTCATCTGGACCAGGAGCCGTTATCTACTGAGAGATTCTGCAAAATAGTTTTGACATGTCTGGTGTGGATCTTAAGTGAGGGAATTTCAGGCGAATTAAAATTAAGTACAGGGACATCTTGATTATTTCATCTAAGGTTGAGGTTGGTGGAGAAAATATCCGCAAGGAAGGTTAGCTTTACCTCGTGGGTCACTTACAAGATTGCCAGTCGGAGATTTTAATGGTGGAATGGATGAAGCAGTAGTGAAGTTGGATTTAAATGAGTTAGGAGTAGCCAAAAATATTTTGTTATCATTTGGATTATTTAGAAGTTTATTTGCCTGCTTGTGGAGAAATTTGATTTAGTTAGGATTAATACAGTTTTGGCATGATTTCTGATGTTTCTAAAGTAATTAAAGGCTTCATGAGTTTTTGATCTTGTGTATGCATTGTAGGCTATTGCTTTTTGTTCAGTTACTCTAGCACAATTATGGTCAAACCATTTAGGTGAATTAGATTTTACTGTACTTTTGATGAGGAATAAAAGTTTCCATTTCCAATTTTTACAAAATCTTGTATGTGGCTCAAGGTGGAGTGTGCATCATTAGAAAAGAAGAGGTCCAGGGAATATCAATAAAGAAACCCTGAAGACCCTCACAGTCTGCCCTATCGTAATGCCATTTAGTCACCAAAACAGGTTCAGAGTGGGAAGGTGTGGTAGGTGATAGACAGGTGGCCTGTATCAGACAGTGATCAGAAGATCCAAGCGGGGACCTTACTGTAACATCATAATTTTCTGAATTGGTTGTTAAAAATAAGTCCAGTAGGTGGGAATTATCATTAGGATTATCTGGTACACGGGTGTGTTGGTTGACTAGTTAATAATTAATCATAAGCCCAACCCGCCACTAAATCAACAACAACAACAAACCAGGCACACCTCAACAAACCCTTGCTTTCAAAACTCACATAGGACTAGACTAGTAACAGGAACCACGCCATCCACCTCTACCCACCACCAACACCTACATACCAGTCCGCCTACAAGCACACAACCACTCAAAGAGACTAATACACAAAATACGCTGCCCACACAGCCAGCAGAAGACAAAGAAAGTAAAATCTTGAGTATGATCGCAACACTAACAGAAGAACAGTATAATATAGTACTCGCAGTCGTCAACATCATCCAGAAAAACATAAAAGCCAAAAACGGCAGCACCGAAAACCCATCCCACACCAACAAGCACACAACACATTCACAACAACCACTTCCAATCACAACCCAAACCTTACCAACTCCAGCACCCACACCTGTGATCTCCCCAATGTCAACCAAGATCTCCCCAGCCCAAACCTCCCTAACACCACAGCCAATGTAGAATGAATCAACCTCCAAAGCCTCAGCCACTTCACCGCAAAATGTCCCTGCAGTTACAGCTCCATCTTCCACAAATGTACAGGTAATCCCAGCTAATGCACCTCTACAATCTACCCTACAACCACCACAGCCAGAAGGGGAGTCCAATATCGATAACAGTTCAGATAACACCTCCCATTGCCAGCTTGGAAATAGACCTACACCAGCCGAAGCCAAACAAAGCCAACCACCGACACAGGCAGAACCAAATACGGATAACGGTTCGGAAAATCTGAATAATCATGGCACTGATGAGCCCTACGAACAATCAGAAAAGTGAAACACATGTTGAAAACCAACAAACCCCTTCCACCACCCAAGCTCCAACTACCATCGCAGAAGTTGCCGAAGAAGCACACAGCACAAGATAAACACAAAACCACAATAACAATACCCAAAACCAACACCCACCATCACAGTTGGCAGATAAAAGCATGAGACCCTCCAGGAATGCTGCTAAGAAACGATTATATTAATGGCTCCATTACAAGTAATGATCTGGAACGTAAAATGCCTCAAGACATCATTATCAGAGTTAAAAAAGTTCCATACTTATAAATCCACACACATAGCTATAATCACAGAGACCTGGCTAAAAGAAAAATACCAACCCCATTTAAAACCTTGTATAACCCTGAGGAAGGACAGGCTTGGAAGGCCGGGTGAAGGAATATTATTTTTGAGGAAACAAGAGAAACTATTAAAGAAACTAAACTTAGGCCATTTCCCAATGGTACACTAGAAATCTTTGCAATTTCACTTCCATATCAGAATACTCAATTATCCATCATTGGCACTTATAATCCTAGCGGTCCAATATCACACCATGAATAAGATCACTACCTTCAACAAGTCACCTCACCCTTCATAATGATAGGGGACCTAATTGCCAACCATCAATCATGGAGCAAAGGGACACCCAACACCGCCGGAAACAATATTTACAACTCAAAACACCAACTCTAGCCTGTTATCAGAACCCTTCTCCCCAACATATTTCAACCTGCAAACAAATTACACGTCTACCACTGACATCTGCTTTTGATCAGGAATACTATCTGCGGACATAACATCCAAAGTAGGACATGACCTAGGCACTGACCACCGCCCCCTACACATAGTATTACAACATTTTGACCCTCCAATTTGCCCAGTATCACTTTCCCATATGGTGCATCCCTTCCAAATTTAACTCGAAATGCTGACAAAATTCAGTTTCAATCTCAGAAACCAGCTCCACAGACCACAACAATATGCAAACAAATCTGACCAAATCAATAAAAATGCAGCCAGACAACACTTTAAATGCACATCAGGTTAACTCTCCAACAAAATGTTAAGGCCATGGTGGAATGAAGAGTGTTCCAAAGCGGTATATAACCGCAGAGAAGCAATTCATAAACAAAGGAGATCAAAATCGCTACAGAACTGGATTCAGGTTAAGAAAACCACCGCTCATGCCAAAAACGAAACAGCCGGTCAACATGCACCTCTTCCTGGAGGAAATACTGCAGCGAAATAACTAACGATACCCCACTAAAAGAAGTCTGGAACAGATTCTGTAACATTAAAGGCCGCCCATCATTCCAAGCATATCCATTTATAATAGACGGACAAATGTGTCAATTACCAAAGGACAGAGCAGATGCGATAGCCAGCCAAATACAGTCAACCAGCAACAAGAACCTCCTACAGACCCAGATGAAACTACTAGAATTTACTGCAAAATCTCCACAGCTGCAAAACACCCTAATCAAATAAATGATGCCTTCACCCATTTTGAGTAGGAAAAGGCAATAACCCATCTTCCTATAGGCAAAGCAGCAGGGAACGATCGCATACCTTATGAAGTGATAAAATACCTGCCCACGACATTACACCCTCAACTACTCAACCTTATTAACACGACCTGGAAACAGGGCAAGCTCCCTCACTCCTGGCAGAAGGGCATCATCATGCCCTTCTTCAAACCAGGATAGGACCCCTCCCTCTCCCCATCATACCGGCCTATTACCCTCTTACCAACCCTGAGCAAGCAAGTGGAAAGAATGGTCAACACAAGGCTAGTTTGGCATCTACAAAAAATCAAAATCATCCCCCAACACAGGCTGGCTTCAGAACCACCTGCTCAACAGTAGACCAAGTGCTTAACCGAACAAATAATCCTCTCTTTACTCTCAATCCAAAAGATATGTATTATTGTATATTTAGATCTGTCATCAGCCTTTGACAAAGTTCCCCACAACCTCTTGCTCTCCAAACTAGCCGGTTTTGGAGTACAAGGGAACATGCTACAGTCGCTAGAAACATTCCTATCCAACAGAAAAAGCCAATTGTACATCCAATGCAAAATGTCAAATCCTATCACACACACTAAAGGACTACCTCAGGGTTCCTCACTAAGCTTCTACTTATTCACAGCTTACCTATACAACACACCAACAGTAGCACCTGCCAAGACAATCTAATATGCTGACGACATAACATTATATGCCTCGGACTACAACCTTCATATAGCTGAACAGCAAATCCAGGACGCACTCAACATCATGGAACATTGGATCAACAATGCTAAACTAATCATAAAGCCAACCAAGACAGTATATCAAATCTTTACCAGAAACACAAATTTAAATCCCCCACGATTCACACTCAACGGAGATCTACAACAAACACATACTCATAAATATCTGGGAGTAATTTTTGATGCTCCACTCCTCACATGGAGAGACGCTTCACTCCTCACATGGAGAAACCACATCAAATACCTTACACATTGCACCAATCAAAAACTCAATATCATGAAAGCACTTACTGGAACAACCTAGGGTGCCAATGCTACCTCCTTACAAACCTTCTACATAGTATACATAAGGAGCAAGCTGAACTACTGTGTCCAGGCCTATGCCTCAGCCGCACCAGTCCATCTTCAAAGGCTGGAGGTGATTCAAAATACTGCTGGTCTCAAATCATAACCAATAGCCAGCCCCCAGTGTGAAGCTAACCTAATCCTCCTAACCACTAGAAGAGACTTACAGTGCTCTTCATACTTTTCTAAAACATATATTGACTCCCACCCATATTCAGCATTCCTCCGCAACCTACCAATACAACCTCAGGAGAACCGAACCCGCAAAGCACCTTTCCAAGAAAGAATAAGCCAGATCATACACAGGAAGGCCCATATATTCCTGGGCTGCCAAGCACACCCCATGGTAACCCCAGTTCCAGCATGGGAATACACCCCTCCTGATACTCACACAGATCTCATAATCTCATAAAAAACAAAAAGGACAACCAATCCCAATTACAACAAGAATTCCTAGAAATTCTGCATACCCACCATCAAAACTCCACTCATATATTATAAACAGACGGATCACTCATCAAAAACGAAAAGACCACATCCATGTCAGTAGTAACTATGGATCCCAAAATGTCATCTAATCATGGAATGGAAGCTTCCCAAACAAACAAACACACATCAATTTTCAACTACAGAGCTATAATTATGGACTCAACCAAGCACTAGCAATCATCAGCACCCTTCCACCAACCCCATACAAAATATGCTGCGACTCCAAGAGAGCTATCCAGGCCATCAAATACAACACAAAACAAAACAAGGAACTCATATACTCCATGCTCCAACTACTCACTAACCTCCACCTGCAAGGTTATACTCTAACCTTCCAATGGGTACCTAGCCACATAGACATCCTTCACAATGAAATAGTCGATGAACTCGCCAGGGGCATGCACTCCCTCAAAAAAATTACACCCCTCCCCTACACTACAATAGACAGACCCAACATCCTGAAAAATGACATCTTCCAAGACTTCAAGGATGAATGGAGGGTCACCATCACAGGCACAAGATATTGAATCTGAAATTGAAACTGAAACTGATTTTTTTTTATTTGGTCTGCAAAGATTACACAGTTTATACATAATTGCAATATATAAATACTGTATATATAGACCAGGTTCTTTGATGAACATTTTCATCTTAAAGAGCCTTCATATCCAACGTATAATGTTTATACAAAAAACAAGAATATCAATGATCTGTGATGTAACATAACACAGCTATGATACACCACTAAATGGCCATTGAACACATACAGCAGCAGTAATCACATATTTGTGTATATTGAATATAGGTAAAGCAATGCAAGGAACTGTACTTTACAATTCTTTTGCATTTTCGTGTTCTGGAATAAAACGAAAATAAGTACTTTTTTAAACTGGATTTAAAACTCAATACTGTTCTTTTTTTCTGTTTTTTTCCCATCGGGCAAACTGTTATATAATGGTACCGAATGTTACTTCGGGACTGTGTCGAGACCATTATGGGTATGTGGAGATTATTCTGATATCTTAAGAGAATATCTGTCATTAACATTAAGTTTGAAAAAAGTCATCATTATCAATCAACATATTCAAACATATATATATACAAACGTGGCACTTTGTACTTTATTTATATCATGATATGTAAGTATCTTCATGTTTAGGAAAGATTCTTTAGTATGGTCTTGCCTTCTCAATCCCGCCATAGTTCGTACGGCCCACTTTTGAACGTTAACTAGTGAACTAAGCGCCGAGCGTATATTGCTATGTATGAGAGAGTAATAGATTAAAATAAAGGCATTTTGATCAAGAGAATCGCATATTAGATACAAAATCCCACATATTTTAGCGATCTAGCCTCTAACTGCGTTCACGTGTTCATGCTAGTTTACATGATGTTGCATTGTTACCCCCCCCCCCCCACCCCCCCAAAAAAAAATATATATATATATGTATATATACCGGTATATATATGAACTTTGGTTAGAACAGAGTTCTTTAATTTAAGTAGAGATAATGGATATAAAATTGTTGTGCCTATTGAAAATCATCCCCCCCTATTTGTTAATTTCTTTACATAAATAGATACACAAATCGTAATTATTTATTGGTGTATGATATGTGAGTTTGGCACTACCAAATAAGTACCCATACAATGCCCAACGGAACCACGACCCACTAGAGACCATATAATAACAGAGATCGGTTAACTTCCGCCATATTGGTGCTACTGGTGGCATTTGCTTATCTTTGCATGCTAATATATCCAAACCCATAATAAACATTCAGCAATACTGACACAAAATGTATTGTTTGATTTTGTATTGTAAATTCTACCTGATCAACCATAAATTATAACTGTTGTTTGATAATTACAGCACCATAATGGCGCCCACAGGAAAAGATGTCCACTCTATTACTACAGAGCCACCACGACATTCGGTGCAACACACAATCAATCTTCTCAAGCAACACAAAACTCAGTCGTCTTGAACAATACAAAAAATAAAAAAAATCTGGAACAATACGTAACCATTAATCATCAGCATTAAAGGAATCATTCTAGCTCAGTTTCAGCGTCGGATTTTACTTGAAGTATCTGCTGCGCGTTACTAAATGCGTATATTAATGTGTTGTTATAATTATGTAATAAGATAAAATGTGTATTTAAGATTATAGTAAAAGTAAATTATACGGGGATTGTGCTAGTTATTTTGATTATTCGACATAATGGTTAAGTCAAAGTTAAGGGGATTAAGGGGGGATGGTTCACTTTTTGGGCGATTTTTGCATGTATTCATTATTTTTCTAGTTTCCTCCCTAGACCTCCATCAAATTAAAAAAAAAACATCCATTATATCCCCCATCTAGATTAATTTGTACATTTTTCGGTAGAAAATTTCCCGACCTTTGGCCGGTTCTTCCAACAATACAGGCTCACTATCGATCGCCAGGGAAAAAATCGACACCTAAATAGCACGAAAGGTCTAAATATTGCCGAAGAAATGAGGCGAAAGGTGTTAAAATCGACTAACTAATGGGGCAAACATCTAAACATCTAAAAACTAATGGGGCTAAACATGAGGGAGAGAGTGGTTGAGAAAACCGGCCCATCCCCCCTTCAGGGTACTTCACACATACACGAAAACCGTCGTGAGGGACCATGATGGTTTGAACGTGCGGTTCAAAGGTGGAGTATGCTTAAGGGGAGGCTGGCCGTTGGTTTGGTCTATAAATTCATTTATTCATATATATTTTTAGTTTCATCCCTAGACCTCCATCAAGCTTAGAAAAACACCCCTTAGACCCCCTAACATAAATTTGTAAATTTTTCGGTAGAAAAATGTTCCGGCCGAAGGGCGGTTCCTCTTAAAATTGCAGGCTCGCTATCGCTCGCCAGGGAATAATCGGCCCCTAAATGGCACGAAAGGTCTTAAAATTGACAACGAAATGGGGCGAAAGGTGTTAAAATCGCCAAACTAATGGGCCGAACGTCTTATAATCTCAAAACTAGTGGGGCTAAACATTAGGGAGAAGGGGGTCCAGAAAAATGGTCTGCCTCCCCTTAACAAAATGACAAACAACTACGCAACGAAGGTAATGAGACAGCAACGAGACGGTAAAGAGACGGTATGATATGAGGGCGCCACAACGGCATAACGATAATGACGAGATACGGTTGCGAATGAGTACGATATTCAGTGATCACCCCCATAATACGTATTGCGTCTTTTGCTAGATCTAGAGACCTGTACCTCGATCTAGCAGCAATAAGTATTTTACACTAGCAATTTGTATCAACGCTCTATTTTAGAGATCAATTTTTAAGAGATATTATAGGAATTTTGCCAATGTTCAAGCAATATGGCAGAAACTCATATTTCTAGTGATATTAAACATGTCCTACATCTAGCAATATGCTAGCGGATGAATCTAGCGGTAGGAGCTTCATTTGGTAACTCCTAACTCGGCTCCAGAAACACTCGATAATAGTAGCATATTAGTATACAGGCAGTAAACAAAACACCATCCATATCGGTTAGGCCAAGATTAGTAGGTTTATATAAGTTTATTATGAAAAATATTTTAGTATTATGGTAAGTAGGCGACTAGCTACTGTTATTTATATAAGAGATATTTAGAAATGATAAGTAAATTATCGTATATCGGCGATTTCGGTCACTCAGAATCTTGGCGCTTCAAATCGAAATGTTTTGAAAGTCATAGTAAACAACTGTACTTTATCTATATATCCCATGACCTGACCAAGAATTGGCGAAGTTCGGATAATGACAGGCAGGTTATGGGGGTGTTTACTGTGGGCTTCCCCAGGATGCATATATCCACTTTGATGATGAAGTGATAAATGAAGGTGAATGAATGAAGGAGGGTGAATGAAGAAGCTAAATTAATGAATGAATGAAGGTGAAAGAATGAATTATAAATAAAGTAGGTGTGCATTTTTCGCATTACAAAAAAAAAATGCATACGCAACTCAGCGATCTAGAATTCTGCAAGTAGTATTGAATCTCTGAGGTAAAATCGGTTTATATATAGATATTTATATATATATATATATATATATATATAGATATATATATTTATATATATATATATGTATACATATATATATATAGATATATATATATATATATAGATATATATATATATATCGCAAATACACTTAATTGAGTATTTTTTTATGATGAAGGTTAACTTATGACCATGGCCTGTGACCTTGACCTTTATGTAGGATTATATTTGTTTACTTTGATATAACCCTAAAAAATCAAATAAGTGTGTTAAAGATCATCAGTTAGTTTTAGAGGAATTAAATGAATAGTTGACCTTGACCCTTGACCTTCATCTTGACCTTCATGATGTCTGAACATTTAACATTTTAATTTTCCATTAAAGCACAACTGTCCCAACGAATGTTGTGAAGTTTACATGAATAGTAAAGAAATTAGCATATTGACCTTATATTTGACGTTGACCTGTGACCTTTACCTATCATAGGGAAGTATGTTTATTCTTGTATGAACTTGGTCTAGGCATTCCGAATATGCATGGTATGCTAAATGAGAATCTTCCATTAACCCGTACAGCCCCAGCGACGCGCCTGACGCGTCGGCGATGTATGTAACGCACAGCCCCAGAGACGCGCCTGGCGCGTCACCCTAATTGCGCCAACCGTAACCTCAGGTGTAGCCACTCAAGAGGGCTCAGATTTGTATGGGAACTGTGTACGTATCCCACGCAACCGTGCCGATGGTTGAAAACTCTCAAAGTCCACGTGCGTGCGCGCGAGCGCGCAATAACCTGTTTTTTGGGATAATTGCCTTCAATTTTTTACTCTTGTAAAATCCGTTTTCGGGGGCTCTGTAGGACCATTTTTTAAGCTTTTTGAGCGGTTTTTCGTGGTTTTTCCTTCATTCCTAACCCATTCGCTATTGTTTCTGGAATAAAACCATTTTTTGAAAACCGGCTTGGTTCTGGTGCGCAAACATTACAAAACTAGCCGGGGCTCCACGGGTTAAATAGGAAATTCTAGTAAAAATCATATATCGACTCTTAACCTTCACCTTTGACCTTCGACCTTAAAATTTATTAGCAAGGATTTAGTTATAAGAGGAACAGTTAGGATTTAGTTAGCTTAACAGCAATGTTCGTATTAACTAGCATTATGAATATGGTGTAATTCGTATAAAAATGTATTGATTACAAATAGTGATCATAATTATACTGTCACCTTGTCCTTTGACTAAAAATAAATATATATATTTGGATGGTCGTCGCATTGACCAACTGAATTTGCCTGTATAATTTCATGATAATACGTTAAGCAGTCAAGGAGGAGTTTAGGGAAAATGACAAATGCTCATGTTTTGACCTTGACCACTGACCTTATCTATCACAATAGTTATGTTAAATTAATATATATGATATTTAAGTTATAAGCCATAACACAACCAGTTTTCTAAAAACAATTTAGTAATTGTTTTTAATAAATAATAAAAATTGACCTCTGACCTTGACCTGTAACATTGACCTTTATGTAAGAGTAAATTTTGTTTGCATTAACATTGTCCATGAAAATCAAATAAGCATGATCAATTTCATTAAAACCCATCAGTTAGTTTCATATATATTAATAGAACAGTTGACCTTGACCTTTGACCTTTATCTTGACCTTTATATGCCTCAAAACAAATTATTTTCCTTTTCACTTAAAGTGAAACTATCTTACCAAAGTATGTGAAGTTTGCATGAAAAGTAAAGAAAATAACATATTGACCCTTTGTTTGACCTTTACCTGTGACCTTGACTTTTCATATGGATTTGAATAATTTATTGTATGACCTTGGCCTAGTAATTCCGAAAATACATGGTAAGCCTAGTGAAGATCTAAGTTAGTATAAGCAATTCTAGTAAAAACACTATTTTGACATTTGACCTTGAAATTTGACTTTACCCTTTATAATATTTATCTAAAATTTGTGCAATATGATATCAAGGTTACCAGTAACTTGTATAGTGAAAATTAAGACATTTGAATATAACTAAAAGTAAATAGTATAAGTTGACCTTTCACCTTAACCTGTGACCTCTACCTTTATGTAAGAGTAAACAAAAACAAATCATTGACATTGCCCAGGAAAATCTAATAAGCATGACTAATTTCATTAAAACCCACCAGTTAGTTTCATATATATTTATAGAATAGTTGACCTTGACCTTTGATCTTGACCTTGACCTTCATGATATGTCTCAAAATTTCCTTTTCTTTTCATTTAAAGTGCAACTATATCACCAAATTTGGTGCAGTTTGCATGAAAAGTAAATAAATTAGCATATTGACCTTTTATTTGACCTTGACCTGTGAATTTGACCTTTCATATGGAATTGTATAGTTGCTTGTATGACCTTGGCCAGAGTATTCCGAATATACGTGGTAAGTCTAGTGAGAATCTAACAGTTAATATAAGAAATACTAGAAAACAAAATGTGTTGACATTTGACTTTGACCTTTGACCTTACCCTTCAGAATATTAATCTAAATTTTGGTCAATAAGATACCGATGTTACCAGTAACTTGTATTGTGAAAATGAAGAAATTTGAATAGAAACTAAGACACTTGAAATATTGACTTTATTTTTAACCTTGACCTTTGACCTTAACCTTTAAGTTAAATTGAAAATTTCTTTTTGACTGACCTTTGCATTGACCAAATAAATATACCCGGGAAATTTGGTGAAAATCCATTGAACGGTCTAGGAGGAGTTTCCGGACGGACGACGGACGACGACGGAAGACAACGACCGACGACGACAGACAAGCTGCCTGATGGTGCACAGTATACGGGTGGGATCTGTGTGTGCGATACCACTCTGCTCCGCAGAGTTGATAAATAAATACATTTTATAAATAAATATAACAAAAAAAAATATATATATACCGGTATATATAAATATATAATTATACTGTATATATATATATATATATATATATATATATATATATATATATATTGTTACGTATCTTGATCCTTAAGTGGTTAACTTGATGAATCTAGATAGCACAGAGATATATATTAAGGTATCAGTCAGCTGAAGGCAAAACAAAAGTAAAATCTAATAAAATTATTTCCTGTTGTTGCTTCCTTTCCTTTTGGATCTTAGGACTTAGTATCCTTTATTGACTGATACTCTTTAATTATAAAAAATACTGAAACTAATTAAAGTCATGTAGTATTTATAAAGAATCATTATTTAACCGAAGCTTATTAGGCTATGGTTATGAACCGAAGAAGTATATCTAAAGAAGGACTATTAATTCTATAAAAAGTCTTGAAAGATAAATATTAAAGTAAGAATATTTCTGTCTCTTACCCTTTTTGAAATAAATAGATAGTTTTCTTATATGTCCTTTTATTTATATTTAATGTAATTATTCTTGGTTCTTGTCTTACGTTAATAGTATTATATTATTATTATCATCAGGATTAATATCAAAGTCACATAAAAAGTTAGATATATATTTAATAATTAGTTAAATGTATTTCTTAACCACGTAACATTGAGGTTTGATTATGAGTAAATTAAGTTACAGGATCGCTTCATAGATTCGATTCAGGTCTCACTCAAATAATATGAAAAGCAAATATAATACTTTGAAGCTAAACGAATTTTCTTCAGCTTAGGAAATCACTAGAAGAAATATTAACACAGCCATGTTAGTCTAAGGCGATATTACTAATATGAGACAATAGCATCACCGTACTAAGCACTGTTAAGCAATGTAAGGTTAATTCAAAGAAAATGAAAGAACTCGTAAGTATTAATATAAAACAATAGTATTACTTTCATCATAACCCAATTACTTAAAGAGTTGCTTTAGTCCACAAGTTAGTCACCTAAAATAGTTAAGTACATAATAATAGCGTTAATGTTAATTCCCAATCACATATCTCACTAACCAACATAACGTAAGTGTTTACACGGAACACACTTAACACACACTTATATAATCTGACTGACAGTCACAATCCCATTATAATACTTCACCCCGTCTTCCTCCAGCTGCAAATTCACCTTCCCCAACTCCAAATGAGACTGATTTGAATGCCCACTACTCGGGTCTTATATACTAAACAATGATGGTGTAGGAATGAATCAGGAGGCGAGTGATGGTGCGCGCCCCTATCATAGCTCCTCGAGTTGTATAGCAGGTGCGTGGACCAATGGGGTCTCCTGGCGTCGATCATACGTCATAGCGTCGGGTCATCAAAGTAGTTTGCAGGGTCCCCTATGACGCACGCAGGTGTGAAGGCTTGTTTGCTGGTATGCGGGCGAGCTGGTTTCCCACTCGCTGGTTCGCTCGCTAGTCTGCTTTGCCGCTTGGGTAGTTTGACACTCCTTCAACTCTAATTCTAACTCTTAAATTAACATACAGGGGTCCATATGTCAGAATATATATATATATATACAGTATATATATAAATGAACAAAAACACATTAATACAAAAATAAATATAAAAATATGTAAATAAATAAACAAATAACAAAATAAAAATTTAAATAACGAAAATATAAATAAAAACAAATAAATAAACATAAATAAATAAATAAATATACGGAAACAAATAAAAAAGCAAACTCAAATCAAATAAAAGAAAATATATTAATAAATCAAAATAAACAGAAATAATAAATAAATAAACAAATACATAAATATATACAAATACAAAAAAATATATATAAATAACTAGGCCTATTATATAAAAATCAAAATAAAACAATAACAAAATCAAAATTAAAGCATAGACAATAAACAAAACTAAAAACATCAAATAAATAAATATATAATAAAAAATAAAAAATAAAAATAGAAGTAAATAAATAAATATAAAAAACAAATACAAAAATACATATTTATATATAAATAAATAAAATGAATAAATGAATAAATACAAATACAAATACAAAATACAAACATTACAAAATAATATAAAAAAATACAAAAACAATGAAGCAAATGATAATAAATAAATAAATAAATACAAAATGTATATATAAATACATAAATATATATATATATATATATATATATATATATATATATACAGTATATATATATACATAATAAATGAATAAAATTACAAAATAAATATAACAATTGAAAAAAACGATCAATATAAACAAAAAACAAATAAATATACCCGGTATATATATATATATATATATATATATATATATATATATATATATATATATATATATACAGGGTGATTCAGTAACTCTTTTCATAAATTTAATGGCAAATTCGGGAGACAAAAATAAGACTAATTTACTCTATGACCCTTAGGGTGAGTCTTTGATATGATGGAGATATTACACCTTTAAAGTTATCGATAGATATAAAAGAAAAAAATCTAAGGAGTGAGAATGAAAATGTCGTTGCTATCTGGCAGGGTAGCGTAACCAAGACTTGGTATCAAAATGGCTGCATACGGTAGCTGGATGCAGTTCGTTTCGCAATTTACAAAGGTACATTACTACTGTATTTGTATTATAATCATTATTATTAATAATCATTGTATTAGTTGTAGTAGTAACAAGGGGAGAAGCAGGCGGCGGAGGATAAGTAAGAGGAAGAGGAGGAGGAGTAAGTGGTGGAAGAGGGATCTGACTGCCGACTTTGAGCTTTGATACTCCGCTCGTCTTAATGAATCTGGAATAATTCTGTACATGAATCTAAAGATTGTTTCTTTGCTTAAACGTGGTATGTATAAATGGTTGCATATGGTAGCAGTTGTCTCAATGCTCAAAAGAACATTAGCATTTGATCACCATCATCATAATTAATACTCTATTCATCGTAGCTGTAGTAGTAGTAGTAATAGTCGTAGTTGTATTATTATTATTATTATTATTATTAGGTCAAGTTATGTCATTAGCATGTTATCATTAATTATTTATACAGTATTGTGAAATTTATTGTTATTATTATTGATTGGTGCTGTTGATGGTTTGTACAGTATTTTTTTCACGTGGTGCTTTAAAGCTTCTCATTATGTTGGTTTTTGTTATTATTTAATCATAAATGCATTTATGGTTAATGAAAATCTCATGTTTGTACATACTTTATTTACAAATACTTTACAATACAGTATTACAGTATACATTTTGATACCAAGTCTTGGTTAGGCTACCCTGCCAGTTAGCAACGACATTTTCATTCTCACTCCTTAGATTTTTTTCTTTTCTATCTATCGATAACTTTAAAGGTGTAATATCTTCATCATATCAAAGACTCACCCTAAGGGTCATAGAGTAAATTAGTCTTATTTTTGTCTCTCGAATTTGCCATTAAATTTATGAAAAGGGTTACTGAATCACCCTGTATATTAATAAATAAACAAATATAAAAAAAAAAAAAATCAAATCAAATAAAAAAATAAATAAATAAATAAATAAACAAAAAAATATATACTGTACCCGGTATATAAATACATAAATAAATAAATTACAAAAATAAATAAATAAATAAATACAAATAAATAAATACATTTATAAAAACAATATAGGAAAACAAAAATATATATCAAAATTAAATTACATATTATATTATATAAAATGCATATATACAAAAAATATGAATACATATACATATATATATATATATATATATTCTGACATACGGAGCCCTGTATGTTAATTTAAGAGTTAGAATTAGAGTTGAAGGAGCCCACTACCCAAACGGTGAAGCAGACTAGCGAACGAGCGAGTGGGCAAACCATCTCGCCCCATACCAGCATGCTAGCCTTCACACCTCGATGACCGATGCTATGACGTATGATCGACGCCAGGAGCTGTGAGTGGACCATGCACCTGTTATGCGACTCGAGGAGCTATGATTGGTGCAGGCACCACCCGCCGCCTCCTGATTCGTTCCTACACCATCATTGTTTGGTATATAAGACCCGAGTTGTGGGCATTCAAATCAGTCTCATTTGGAGTTGGGGAAGGTGAACTTGCAGCTGGAGGAAGACGGGGTGAAGTATTATAATGGGATTGTGACTGTCAGTCAGATTATATAAATGTGTGTTAAGTGTGTTCGGTGTAAACACTTATGTTATGTTGGTTAGTGAGATATGTGATTGGGAATTAACGTGAACACTACTATTATGTGTTTAACTATTTAATTGGGAATTAACGTGAACGCTACTATTATGTGTTTAACTATTTGATTGCGAATTAACGTTAACGCTACTATTTATGTACTTAACTATTTGATTGGGAATTAACGTTAACGCTATTATTATGTACTTAACTATTTTAGTTGACTAACTTGTGGACTAAAGCAACTCTTTAAGTAATTGGGTTATGATGAAAGTAATACTATTGTTTTATATTAATACTTACGAGTTCTTTCATTTTCTTTAATTAAGCTTACATTGCTTAATGGTGCTTAGTACGGTGATGCTATTGTCTCATATTAGTAATATCGCCTTAGACTAACATGGCTGTGTTAATATTACTTCTAGTGATTTCCTAAGCTGAAGAAAATTCTTTTGCTTCAAAATATTATATTTTGCTTTTCATATTATTTGAGTGAGACCTGAATCGAATCTATGACACGATCCTGTAACTTTATTTACTCATAATCAAACCTCAATGTTACGTGGTTAAGAAATACATTTAACTAATTATTAAATATATATCTAACTTTTTATGTGACTTTGATATTACTCCTGATGATAATAATAATATAATACTATTAACGGAAGACAAGAACCAAGAATAATTACATTAAATATAAATAAAAGGACATATAAGAAAACTATCTATTCATTTCAAAAAGGGTAAGAGACAGAAATATTCTTACTTTAATATTTATCTTTCAAGACTTTTTATAAAATTAATAGTCCTTCTTTAGCTATAACTTATTCGGTTCATAACCATAGCCTACTAAGCTTCGGTTAAATAATAATTCTTTATAAATACTACATGACTTTAATTAGTTTCAGTATTTTTATAATTAAAGAGGATCAGTCAATAAAGGATACCAAGTCCTAAGATCCAAAAGGAAAGGAAGCAACAACAGGAAAATTATTTTATTAGATTTTACTTTTGTTTTGCCTTCAGCTGACTGATACCTTAATATATATCTCTGTGCTATCTAGATTCATCAAGTTAACCACTTGAGGATCAAGATACGTAACAGAAGAGTGGCGACCTCGCCAGGATTCGTTTCATACAGTTTCACTCAGTTTCATTAACGTTTCACTACTTAACAATCAAATATTAATCATGCCTCAACTAATTAATAACGAAGATGCTCGAGTTTTCATAGAATCAGAACCCACATCCTCTGATATTGACTGTCTGTCAAAATCCGAACTGAAAGTGCTTGCCTCACATCTCCAATTAACTGTCTCAAACATATCCAAAGTAGAGGTGGCTCAGACCATAAAAACCCACCTGTTCCCTGTAGAAGGCGGGGAGGGTGACGGAGCAGTTGGTGGGATCCCTAGTAAACCTAGCCAACTTGATGAACAATTACCACCTGGTTTGACCGGTGATCAAATATTAGAACTAGCTAGAATAAAAGCAAACACCGACTTAGAACTAGCCAGAATAAATGCCAGTGCAACGACCGAACAATGTGAATATCAATATCGTACGGCTCAACTAAATGTCAATACAAATGCTCCCGAAATTGCTCCCCCTCTGGGATTGACTATGACTAGTGTCATTCCACCTTTCACTGAGGATAATGTGCAGGATTTCTTTGTTTTGTTTGAGGAAGTTGCTGGAGGTATGAAGTGGACAAGAGATCAATGGCCTTTTATGTTACAAACTGTTTTGACAGGGCAGGCTCGAGCCACGTATTTGTCAGAAATAGCAGAAGTTAGGCAGGATTATGACAATCTCAAAGAAGCTATCCTAAAAACCTATCAATTGCAGCCTGAGGCTTACAGGCAATCTTTCCGTAAAAACCAGAAGAACGTAGAAGAAACCCATAAGGTATTTGCCAGGACCATGACTAAAACTTTCAATCATTGGGTCAAGAGTAAGAAAGTCACAAGCTACAACGATCTGAAGGAGTTGGTCCTGTTAGAAAATTTCCTATGGAAAATTGATTCTTCTGTATCCTATCATTTAAAAGGGAAAAAGGTAGATTGTCTTGCCGACGCTGCTGACATGGCTGACACATACGTGCTCAACAACAAATTTCGTGGAAAGAAGCCCTACGATAATTCTAGTTCTAATTTTAAGTATCCCAATCACAAATCTGACAGACCCAGTCACAAGCCTATAACGTCTTCCCCAGCTAGCCAAAATAGAATTGTTCCCCCAACTAAAAATGCGACTCAGGGCAATGGTAACAGAGGTGGGCCCCAAACTAATAGTAATGCTCAAAGAGGGAACGTTCCCGTATCCCCTAAAGTATGTACTTTTTGTGGCAAGAGAGGCCACCTAGCTTATCAGTGCTGGGCCAAGGAGAGAACCGAGAGATCGGGGCAGACAGTTGCCGCCGTATCTCAAACTCCATATGTGCCTGTAATGCAGGACTCCCGACAGAAGGAGTACCTAGCACCAAAAGTTCCTTTAATGCAGGACTCTCGACAGAAGGAGTACCTAGCAGCTAACGTAAATCATCTAGACAGGGGTGTAGTAGCATGTGTGGTGCAACCCACTAGGGTTAAGCCAATAATAATTTCACCATCAGTGCAGGACAGTTACCGTCCCTTTATTTCATCTGGCAACGTGAGATTAAATGGTTGCATGCATGAGGTAAAAATTCTGAGAGACACAGGTTCTACTAGCTCCCTCATGGTGAATCCTTACACTGAGTGCCCACCTGGCGAACCAGTTGTAATGAGAGGTGCTGGAGGCCAGTTTTATGCATACTTGGTAAAAGGCGAAATTGAATGTGAGTTACTACAGGGTGAGGCCACCATAGCTTTGTGTAGGTCCCAAGATATCCCTGTGCCTGGGGTAACGCTCCTTTTGGGGAATGATGTAGCAGGTGAGAAGGTCCGACCAGACCCCATTTTGTCACTTTCCCCTGTTAACGAGCCACTAACCGGTGAGCTCGAAAAGGAGATGCCAACTGTTTTCCCTGTGTGTGCTGTCACACGTTCAATGTCTCAAGTAGCAGTTCCCTCAGACAGAAATGTACCGAATGTAAGAGTTGATGAAAGGGATGATGAGAGTGTGAATGATGCTCCAACTGTGCCTGATGATGTGACTGAGGTGGATTTATCTGACACCTTTATGGCTCATCTTGACCCTAATATGACCATGAAACCCCTCCAAATTGTCCTAGTGGCCTGGTAGAGCTACAGAGAGATGATAGTGAATGCAAGGAGTTAGCTGCCAGGTCCGTGAGTGAAGAGGAATGTGAGAAGGAGGGTGGTGAATGTTTCTACCTCAAAGGAGGAGTATTGTGGCGAAGATGGAGACCGCCACACAGACCAATCGATGACGGGGCTTGGGATGTCCATCAAGTAGTAGTCCCCAAACCTTGTCGTAGAGATATAATGGAAATGGCACATTGTATACCATTGGCAGGACACCTAGGTGTGAGAAAAACTCTAGACAGAATCAGATCCCACTTTTACTGGCCAGGAATGCGTGCAGATGTAGTGGAGTGTTGTAGAGTGTGTCACACTTGCCAGATGACAGGAAAACCCAATCAGAAGGTGCCTGTACATCCTCTGGTGCCCTTGCCCGTTTTCGAGAATCCTTTTACTCGGGTGGTAGTGGACATTGTAGGCCCATTGCCTAAGACTTCCCAAGGTAACATTTATTTATTAACTATCATGGACATGGCAACTCGCTACCCAGAGGCTATACCCTTAAGGACTACCTCTGCTCCAACTGTAATCAAGGAACTGCTCAAATTTTTCACCAGAATGGGTTTCCCCCATGAGGTGCAAAGTGATCAAGGAACTAATTTTACCTCTAACATTTTCCAGCAGTCCCTGAAGGAGTTGGGTATCGAGCATGTAAAGTCTAGCACCTACCACCCAGAGAGTCAAGGGGTTCTCGAACGATATCATCAGACATTAAAGGGAATGTTACGTAAGTATTGTACAGAGACCGGAGTTGAGTGGGATAAGGGGGTACCTTTTCTTTTATTTGCTACTCGTGAGGTTCCAACTGAATCCCTGGGTTTTTCCCCTAATGAGCTAGTTTTCAGTCACCAGGTAAGAGGTCCTTTGCAACTATTGCAGGATAGCCTAGTTGGCCAGGAGGGGAACCAAAACCTCCTCAAGTATGTTTCAGATTTCAAAACCCGGCTGAGATCCTCATGTGAGTTTGCCGCTCAAAACTTGACAGTGGCTAAAAGCTCCATGAAGAAATGGTATGACAGAAAAGCCCGTGAGAGGGAGTTTAAGCCCGGTGATGAGGTTTTGGTCCTGCTCCCCCTTTTTGGCCAACCTTTATCTGCCAAGTTCAGGGGCCCATATAAGATCATTCGGAGGGTGAGCATTACCGATTATCTAGTAACTACCCCAGACAGGAGAAAGCCCACGCAAGTATTCCATATAAATATGTTGAAGCCCTACCATAGGTCCCCTGATTCCTCTCCTCCAGATTCTCCCACTGTGGCAGTGAATGTCAGGACCTGTGAACAGCCTGGTGCGGACAAAGTCTTCAGTTCTCTTACTGACCCGCAACAGACTGTTCCAGAGCCTGAAGGTATCCATGCAGACTTTGACTTGTCATGTAGCCTATTCAACTTTCAGTATAATTCAGTGGCTTTGAGGGAATTACCATCTAAACTATGTCATCTTCCCTCTGATCAAGCGAACCAACTAATCTCTGTTTTATCTCAGTCTCCCAATGTGTTCCGTGATACTCCAGGGCTCACTTCTTTGGCCGTGCACGACATCGACGTAGGGGAAGCAACTCCCATTAAACTATCCCCCTACCGTGTCTCGCCACAACGCAGGAGTATACTGCAGGTCGAGCTTGACTTTATGATTTCTAATGAACTGATCACTAGGGCCTTAAGCCAGTGGAGTAGTCCGGTCATACTTGTGCCAAAGCCAGACGGGAGCCATAGGTTATGTATGGACTATAGGCAAGTCAATGCTGTCACCAAGAACGATACCTACCCACTGCCACGGATCGACGACTGCATTGACCAGATTGGTACAGCCACCTATATCAGCAAGATTGACTTGATGAAGGGATATTGGCAAGTAGCTCTCACCCCCAGAGCAAGGGAAATATCATGCTTTGTAGTCAACAATCAAGCCTTCTGCTGTAACGTAATGCCCTACGGCTTGAAAAACGCCCCAGCTACATTCCAGCGCCTCATGAATTTGGTGACTGAAGGGGTACCTGGGTGCGTTGTCTACATCGATGATATTCTTATCTTTTCAAAGTCATGGGAGGAGCATCTTTACCAACTTAGATTGCTATTCTCAGATGTTGCTGATGCCAATCTGGTGGTTAATCTTAAGAAATGCACCTTTGTAAAGAGTACGGTCCAGTATCTAGGATATACGGTAGGTCAGGGGCAGGTTGCACCTCCTCAAGCAAAGGTAGAGTCTATTCTAGAATTCCCAACTCCTAGCAGTAAGAAACATATCCAAAGGTACCTAGGCATGATTGGCTATTATAGGCGTTTCATTATAAATGTTTCAAAGTTGACAGCTCCCCTGACAGATCTTCTCCGTAAGGATGTGAAGTTTGTGTGGTCCTCTGAATGTGAAGAGGCCTTTATTGCTACCAAGTATATATTATCTAATTATCCTGTACTCCGAGCTCCTGATTTTAACAGATCTTTTTCCCTGGCAGTGGATGCGAGCAATACCGGGGTTGGTGCAGTGTTGCTCCAGGAAGACGACTGTGAAGTATTGCATCCTGTGTGCTATTTCAGTAAAAAATTAAATTCTGCCCAACGTAACTATTCAGTCATTGAGAAGGAGCTGTTGGCATTAATTTTATCCCTTCAATACTTTGCTGTCTATGTGCAATCTGCCTCTGGTGCCATCACTGTATATACTGACCATCACCCCTTAAACTTTTTGCATAGGTTCCAAAATAAAAACCAACGACTGACCAGGTGGAGTTTGTTGCTGCAGGAATACTCCCTGGATGTCAAGCATATTAAGGGGGTCCAAAACGTGCTAGCCGATTGCCTATCACGTATCTATTAGAGATTACATTTACCAGGTTGGCCTCATACAGCAGTAAGTTTAATTTAATGAGAGGATTTTGGCAATTAGCTCTCCCTTGTAGCGAGGTAAATATCATGCTTTTGTAGTGCGCTTTTAAGCCTTCAGCTGTGAGATGCCTTGCAGTTCGAATAACGCTCCAGCTACGTTCCGGCTATGTTCTGATGTGGTACCTGGAGACGTTGCCTACTTTGGGTGATATCCTTATTATATCCTCATTATAATCTTGCTGTTGCCAATCTGGTGGTGAATCTATTTATGTATTATGTTTAATATTATGTACTATACTCCTTAAACTCTTTTCTAGGGGGGAGGTCTGACATACGGAGCCCTGTATGTTAATTTAAGAGTTAGAATTAGAGTTGAAGGAGCCCACTACCCAAACGGTGAAGCAGACTAGCGAACGAGCGAGTGGGCAAACCATCTCGCCCCATACCAGCATGCTAGCCTTCACACCTCGATGACCGATGCTATGACGTATGATCGACGCCAGGAGCTGTGAGTGGACCATGCACCTGTTATGCGACTCGAGGAGCTATGATTGGTGCAGGCACCACCCGCCGCCTCCTGATTCGTTCCTACACCATCATTGTTTGGTATATAAGACCCGAGTTGTGGGCATTCAAATCAGTCTCATTTAGAGTTGGGGAAGGTGAACTTGCAGCTGGAGGAAGACGGGGTGAAGTATTATAATGGGATTGTGACTGTCAGTCAGATTATATAAATGTGTGTTAAGTGTGTTCGGTGTAAACACTTATGTTATGTTGGTTAGTGAGATATGTGATTGGGAATTAACGTGAACACTTCTATTATGTGTTTAACTATTTAATTGGGAATTAACGTGAACGCTACTATTATGTGTTTAACTATTTGATTGCGAATTAACGTTAACGCTACTATTTATGTACTTAACTATTTGATTGGGAATTAACGTTAACGCTATTATTATGTACTTAACTATTTTAGTTGACTAACTTGTGGACTAAAGCAACTCTTTAAGTAATTGGGTTATGATGAAAGTAATACTATTGTTTTATATTAATACTTACGAGTTCTTTCATTTTCTTTTAATTAAGCTTACATTGCTTAATGGTGCTTAGTACGGTGATGCTATTGTCTCATATTAGTAATATCGCCTTAGACTAACATGGCTGTGTTAATATTACTTCTAGTGATTTCCTAAGCTGAAGAAAATTCTTTTGCTTCAAAATATTATATTTTGCTTTTCATATTATTTGAGTGAGACCTGAATCGAATCTATGACACGATCCTGTAACTTTATTTACTCATAATCAAACCTCAATGTTACGTGGTTAAAAAATACATTTAACTAATTATTAAATATATATCTAACTTTGTATGTGACTTTGATATTACTCCTGATGATAATAATAATATAATACTATTAACGGAAGACAAGAACCAAGAATAATTACATTAAATATAAATAAAAGGACATATAAGAAAACTATCTATTCATTTCAAAAAGGGTAAGAGACAGAAATATTCTTACTTTAATATTTATCTTTCAAGACTTTTTATAAAATTAATAGTCCTTCTTTAGCTATAACTTATTCGGTTCATAACCATAGCCTACTAAGCTTCGGTTAAATAATAATTCTTTATAAATACTACATGACTTTAATTAGTTTCAGTATTTTTATAATTAAAGAGGATCAGTCAATAAAGGATACCAAGTCCTAAGATCCAAAAGGAAAGGAAGCAACAACAGGAAATTATTTTATTAGATTTTACTTTTGTTTTGCCTTCAGCTGACTGATACCTTAATATATATCTCTGTGCTATCTAGATTCATCAAGTTAACCACTTGAGGATCAAGATACGTAACAATATATATATATATATATATATATATATATATATACAGTATATAATATATATACATATACCGGTATATATGTATATACCGGTATATACTGTATATACCGTATATATATATATATATATATATATATATATATATATATATATATATATAAATATATACCGATGTATATATATATATATATATATATATATATATATATATATATATATATATATATATATATATTTATATATACTGTAAATAATAAATATATATCACACTACACTTACGATTTCTTGTAAAAATAGGGTATTCCAGGTCCTAAATCAGCACACTTTTCCCGTAATTCACCACCTTTGAATAGCGTAACCAGTTTTTCCTCTTACTGACACACACATAACGTAAGAGATATTATTTATTACTATTGGTTGGTGGAAAAAGTATAATAATAAATGACAAATATTTCCATATTCACTTTCACTCGGTAATAAAGAGGCTGGGCGAGCAGTGCATAGGCGCGGTATAAAGCTTCATAGTGCCTGCCACACAGGCTGGGGGCTGGGCTCACAATGGGAGGAAATTGTTGCGGGCTGGTACACGGTACAGGGTACAGGGTAGCTATAGATAGCTTCACATGGAGATGCAACTTACCTAACTTACCACCCAAAATATCACGCAAATTGAGAGATAAACTTATTTTTCCTGAATTTCCGAAAGTCATATCACGCAATCGCGTGATAATCTGACTTTTGGCCATACCACCATATCACTCGATCGTGCGATATCTGACGCTAGGGGTTATATGTTCATATGTTCATATTAACATTATAATAGGCACATATGGACAAGTAATAATGATATACAGTATATGGTCAATATGACAATTTTCGTCAGAATTGAATCAAATACCTTTGCATGGCGGGCACTTTACAAAACATAAGCTTCACAATTTTTGGGTTAAGGGCGAGATATTTGTTAAGCAGTTTATCAAGAATTGAACACTACAACATTTCTAGGCAGTCCATTCGATGTGAATGAAAAATAATGCTTTGCCTCGTGTGAATGAAAAGGATCTCCGACGATCTTACATCCATTTCCTTTAGTGTAATTTGATTGGTTAATTGTGAAGTACTTGTTGACATCTGTATTGTCAAGACCTTAAATCATTTAAAATACCCGAATTAAGACTCTTTCAGCCTGCCTTTTGTCAAACTAAGAAGATTTAAGTCTTTTAGATGTAGTTCATATGGCTTACATATATATATAAAATATTTGTTGTTACTCTCCCCTGTATTCTCTCCAGTTTATCTATATCCTGTTGATACTTGGGTGATACCATCTCTGCAGGTGGTGGGGCTGAGGCCGCCGCTATCGCCAGAATATGATGTGGCTGGGGAAAGTTTAGAGAACTTTAGCCACTACTCACCATGAGAAGACTCCCTCTCCCCTTGAAGGGAAAGGTGTACGCCTCATGCGTTAGAAGCTCAATGACATATGCTTCAGAAATGTGGCCTGTCAAAGCGGATGATATCAACAAAATGAAATGCAATGAGATGAGAATGGTGAGTGGATGTGTGGTGCCAAACTTCAAGATAAGATATCAAGTGAAGAGGTAAGGAGAAGGTTAGGTATCAAGAGTATAATTGATGAGATGCGTACAAGCTTGGATGGTTGGGACATGTGGTGAGGATGGCAGAACTAAGCTGAGTGAAAATATGCAGGTCCATGAATGTGGAGGGAGCTGCACCAAGGGGCGAACCAAGAGTGACGTGGAATCGGACCTTGCAGTCCGATCTAAAATCAAAGAGCCTGGCAAGTGAGGCAGCTCTTAACAGAGTTGCCTCGAATGCCACCATTAGGACGTGAGACCGGAACCGCACTTTATGTGGAGCACTCGGTCTTTAAATTTGTGTATGCATTTTGCACAGTATTCAAAATGTGGGCAAATCAAGGAGTTGCATAAGGTGAGAATAATGTCTTCGGATTAATCTACCAATGAAATCAATAACATTATTTGTTTTCTTAACCTAATTTCTGCGCCACTCCTTCGGGAAGGATTTACTGAATGAATACAACGCTTCTTTAGGTAGATAGCCCATAAAGATTCTCCCCAAAAATGCCCTAGACCTGGTGAAATGAAAACAGTATGTGACTAGGTGGCATATTTCCCCTCCTGCCTTCCTCCCACATTTGTCCCAACCCCGTCCTCCCACCGTATTTCACCCCCCACTCCTCCCTACTCATATATTGGTTATTTTCCCTCTCTCATTCTAATCCTCTCTCCTGCCTAAATTATGTCTTTTCACCTTCTACCCTTTCCCAGCCTCTCTTGTCCCTCTTACATGTGCGGTAGAGAGCTGAGAGCTCAGTCTGCCTCAGGCAAGCAATGAAGACACACATATGTCGCGCTCCCTTGTACGCCTCTACCTTCACCTACTGTCACAATAATACAGTTTTTCACTGTTTTTTCCTCTTCACACCTATTTTCTGGTTTTTCAACATTCACATTTTCATTATACAAGAAAAGTATGAGCATATGCACCAACAATATTTCTGTATAAGGTAACAATATTTTGTTTTGTCCGAATTGACCTTTAGCTCAGGAAGTGCAATAATCCTTCCGGAAGGCACGGTATTAACCCCTAAATGTCGGTGCGCAACATAAGTCGAGTATAATAAATCTGGACTATCTGGCGGCGCGCGACATAGGTCGTGTAGCAATTTCAGCACGTAATGTTGCTGAGAGAGAGAGAGAGACAAGTGGTGGCAGGAAAGTAGCGAGCGTATGACTGCTCCAGACCACCGCGGCGAACCTACTGACACGAATCCCACCTCCTCCCTCCCTCTCTCACTCGCTACATACTGAATTGTATGGGGAAAGTACCGAATTACATGCTTTTTGCACTCGTGTTGCGCGGTTGTTGCAAGAAAACTAGCAGTCATAAAAGGATCGTTGTGGTGTCATTGGAAAGCTCTGTTTATGCCCTTTCAGGGATAGATACTTGTTTTACGCTCTGGGTCTTATTTAGGCATGAAAATGATCACGTAAACAGCCCTATTTTGGCTAAAAACACCCCGCTGGGCGGTACATATAAATAAACCGCTAGGCCGCTAATAAGGTGTTCAAATAAGTGTGAAAAGAACCTTTCAAATACTGTGCGACGGTGTCAGTGCCAGTATATTGTTTGATATTGTTACCCTTAAGTCTTTTTCTTTATCAGTGCTTTTGAGATAACCACCACTTATAGAGTAATTTGCCTTTTCGTTTTTGTATCCTATATGTAATACTTTATATTTTTCGGTATTGAAACTTATGTCCCAGGTTTGGCCTCAGTTTGATAAGTCATCAAAATTATTTTGGATCTTTTCAACCTTCAAGGGAGACACTACTATGTTTGCAGGTCCAAGCACTGAACTTTGGAGGACGCCACTAGTGACATTTGTCCAATCCGAGACTTTACCATACATAAATAAATACTTTGCTTACGCTCAGTAAGCCATTTTCGATCCACCGAAGTACGCAACCTTTAATACTTTAAGCTCTATCAAGATATGTTTATGGGATGACTTTGTAGAAAGCATTCTGGAAACCATGATAAACGAGAGAGAGAGAGAGAGAGAGAGAGAGAGAGAGAGAGAGAGAGAAAGAGAGAGAGAGAGAGAGAGAGAGAGAGAGAGAGAGAGAGAGAGCGAGAGAGCGAGAGCGAGAGAGAGAGAGAGAGCTACATAGAGCTACATAGATACACAGACCACACAGACCTCAAGGTCCTTACTAGGCAGTCTGGCCTTACAAACTATATATGCATATATGCATATACATATACACACATACATATATACATAAATATATATATATACATATATATATATACACATACACATACACATACATACATATATACACCGGTACACACATATACACACATACACACACACACACACATACATACATACATTATTATATTTACAGTATATATATACATACTGTACAGTGCACACAAGAGAGAGAGAGAGAGAGAGAGAGAGAGAGAGAGAGAGAGAGAGAGAGAGAGAGAGAGATTACCAGGAAACATAATATTGAAAAATTAAGAAGCAGAGCTTAACACAAAGAGAAGCTAACATTATAACCAAGGTACAAATTCCGAGCGAAATATACATTTGTAAACATTGCATCATAATTAGCGTAGTAACATGATCCCGCACAAGAATAAGAAAGAACGGCAGGAGGGGGAGAGATGAACAAGAATAAAAATGCCGATAATGAGGAAGTGAGAGAGGGACACAGACAATAAGGGCAGAAAGGAGGGTAAGCCAAACATAAATGAAATGATTATACTTGTAAGCTAATTACTGTAGAAGAATAAGAAATAGGGGGAGAAGAATAGAAGAATGTGCAATCTCGATGAAATGTCCCGTGCTAACTCTATAATATCAACTATGGAAGCTATTACTGAAAAAATTCCTTAACAACCACAAACAAAGTCATTATATAGTGGTTTTGTTCAGTGTGGTTCAGGAGTATTTTTGTACAAAATTAAATAGAGGGAAATTGATTAGGAATAATACCCGAGGGACTCTATTATCGTCCCTGGGTGTACAGTCGTGAACCATAATACCGATGCGCCCATTAGAAACAGTGATCCTGTAGGAAGAAGGATCGGCCATATTTTTTGTTTCTGGACGCCATTTGGTGCCTTATCTATTAAACCAGATGGTGATATCTTATTTCTGATTATGTAATCTTCTAATATAAAAAGGACACTTTCTGTCTGTTTGTTCACGAACTACTCCCTCAGTTTCCAAGATGGAGAGCCCATACTTGGCATGCATACTAAGGGGGTGCCAGAATAGGTTTTAAGCAGAATTAATTTTGTCCCCCCACCCACTGAGGGGGGGTCAGTTTCCAAGATGGTCTGTTTGTTTACAAAGTACTCTCAGTTTTCAAGATGGAGAGCCCATACTAGGCATGCATACTAAGGCCGGGGGTGTCAGAATAGGTCTTAAGCCCCTCATCCCCTGGGAAGGGGCCTCAATTTTCAATATGGAGAGCCCATACTTGGCATGCATACTAATGGGGTGCCAGAATATAGTTTTAAGCCCCTCACCCCCCGGAAGGGGTAGAGTCCCCCCCCTCCCTCCCCACCACCACCAACTCCCTCAGTTTTCAAGATGTTCTGTTTGTTCACAAACTACTCTCTGAGTTTTCAAGATGGAGAACCCATACTTGGGGGTGCCAGAATAGGCTTTAAACGAAGACATTTCTGTCCCCTCACCCCCGCCCACCGGGGGAGGGGGATGCAGAGCCCCCTCCAATCGTAATCTATAGCAATCCCACACGGGAGAAATCGAGAAGATCAGGGAAGAGGGGAAGAAAGAAGGGTAAGACAAAACATAATGAAAGGATTATGCTTGGAACTAAATGAGATAAAATAAACGATAGAATAAAATAAAAATGGAAGAAGGTAATGACAAAAAATATGAATAGAATGAAAGTCGGTGAATAATATACAAACACAGACTCTTAATACTGCAAGAATAAATGTGTCCATGGAAAATGGTATATACACTGTTAATATTCATGGGTAAAAATAGATGTTAAAATCATTGCGTATATTGCTTGTGATTAAAACAGTTGTCTATCCCTATATTAGATCGGTTTATTACTACCAATCTACTTTCATAATGGTAGATTATTAGGCAAACTATACAGTAAGTACCGTTGTCTTACCTTTTTCAAATCCATAATTTTTGAAAGTGCCTATCAAAATGTCTGTCCCACAATCGAATCTCAAATTATATACTTCTTTCGATATAAGACAAAATTATATCCGATATTACAGACATAATTATGCTTTACCCTTTCAATGTACTGTACGATGCTGCATTTTGACTCTATTCTGGCCAATGCTGGACGATTTTACTCACTTTAGGAAGGATCTCTAGAAATATAAATGGTAAAATATCTCCCAATTCACTTTTTCACTCAGATCACTCCCTCTCAATTTGAATAAAATCGTCTATTGGCAGCCAGACTAAAGGAAAAAAACATCGCATAATGAAAGGGTTAAATAAATAGGCATGTTTTATGCATGCTAGGTACGTTTATTTTACTAGTGCGAGCGCCTAATTAGGAATTATGGATGTATAATGTGATTTATGAGAGAGAGAGAGAGAGAGAGAGAGAGAGAGAGAGAGAGAGAGAGAGAGAGAGAGAGAACCAGCTTATAATTATTTGTACATTAAAAACGCGTATTTATATTTACTCTCTCTCTCTCTCTCTCTCTCTCTCTCTCTCTCTCTCTCTCTCTCTCTCTCTCTCTCTCTCCATTAACATGCAGAAAACTCCTAATGTCTGGCAAATGTTTATTCATATGTGTGCAGAGAAAAATACTCCTATTCAGAATAATTCCATTGTTATCACTCGTAAAATTCAAAGCCAACCTTAATAGAATGAAGGATGAAAGAAAGAGCTTAGACGAAAAAAGAACTTGGAAATATATCGGAACTGCGGAAGAAATAATTGCCAGGAATATTTATACATGGGAGTATAAACTTAACTGGGAGGAAAGATTATATATTAAACGAAAAGTTTTAGTGTATATATATATATATATATATATATATATACAACAGTATATATATATATATATATATATAAATATATACTGTATATATATATATATATATATATATATATATATACAGTATATATATATATATATATACATATATATATATATATATATTATATATAAATATTTTTTTTTTTTTATGTGTATGGAGGAGGCAATAGGCACGTTGCCTGTAGCGAGTGTCTCCCCAAAAGTTAAAAGAGTGACAGAGCCAAATTCAGGGGACGGAGTCAAAATGCCTGGAAACACTAAGTTTAAAGCAGTCTAAGCCATAGGATGAAGGAAAGATTGATTGAGGGAAAGAGTTCTAGAATTCACTTGTTGAGTAGAAGAAAGGCTGAGAAAATTTGCCAATTCTTGGGTTGAAGAGCTGGACAGAATAGGAGTGGGACTGTGTTAAAAGGCGGGGGCCTCGCACTTGCCGCAAGGGAGCGGGTATACACTGAGAGAGCTCTGAAGAACACTGGTTTTTGTAATAGCGATAGAAGAGTAAACTAGATGCAACATTGCGGTGTGTAGAAAGAGATTGTAGGGAACTAGTAAGAGGAGGCGAGTTGATGAGGCAAAATGCTTTTGATTCTATTCGGTCGAGAAGTGCGGTATGGGTGGAGCCTCTCCACACATGTGAACAATAATCAATACATGGGCGAACTGTGCCCCGATACAGAGCAAGAAGCTGTGCGGGGGTGAAGAACCAACGGAGATGGTTGAGCACACCTAACTTTTGGGAAGCTGTTTTAGCAAGAGTGGTAATATATATGATCTTTCTAAGAAGGTTCAGATGAAATAGATACACCTTAAATGTTGAGAGAAGATGAAGGGTTGAGTTGTGTGTTATTGAAGAATAGTTGATAGGCATGTGGAAGATTATGATGAAGAAATAGAAGGAGAAACTGGGTCTTGGAGGCATTGAAAGTAACCAGATTTTCTCTGCCCCAATTGGTAATAATTGAAAGATCAGAAGATAGGCATTCTATGGTCTCCTCACGTTTGATTAAGAGTGTTTGAATGCTGGTTTGATGGAAAAAACTAGTTGAATAGTGTAAGGTTGAGTCATCAGCATATGAGTGGATAGGACTAGAGGTACAGTTGAGGAGATCATTGAAAATATTTAAAAGATAATTGGAGACAGGACAGAACCCTGAGGAACACCGGAGTTGATAGGTTGAGGAAGTGAACGATGGCTGTCCACAACTGCAGCTATGAAGTGGTCAGAAAGGAAATTTGAGGCAAAGGCACAGATAGAGGGATAGAAACCGAATGAGAGTAGATTGGAAATTAAAGATTTGTGCCAGACTCTATCTAAAGTTATCGATGTGTCTAGAGCAATAGAAAAAGTCTCACGGAAGTCCCGAAAGGAGGATGCAAAAGAGTTAGTAAGATAGGCAAGAATATCACCAGTAGAGCGGCCCTTAAGGAAACCGTACTGGCGATCTGAAAGTAGATTATGGGAAGATAAATGCTTAAGAATCTTTGAGTTAAGAATAGTTTAAACAAATTTAGAGATGCAAGAAATGAGAGCAATTGGACGATAGTTGGAGGGATGAGACAGGTTGAATAAGAGCAAACTTCCAGCATGAAGAAAAGACGTTAGAGGATACACAGAGCCGAAAGAGTTTGCCTAGGCAAGGAGTCAGCACGGAAGAACAGTTTTTGAGTACAACAAGTGGAACACCATCCGGTCTGTATGTCTTCTTAGTATTAAGTCTTGAGAGGGACGAGAGTACATTTTCAGAAGATATTATGATATTAGGCATAAGTAAGTGAGAAGGGGATGGAGAGGGAAGAATAGCACCGAAATCATCCAAGGTGGAGTTTTTAGCGAAAGTTTGAGAAAAGAGTTCAGCTTTGTCAGAGGAAGAAGTGATGGTTGTGGCATCAGAGTGGAAAAGGGGAGGGAAAGACGAGGAAGATAAATTGTTGGAGAGGTTTTTGGCTAGATGCCAGAAAGCTTGGGAAGAGCTAGAGTTGGATAGTTCTGTGTATTTATTATTGATGAAAGAGTGCTTGGCAAGTCGAAGAACAGATTTGGCTTGATTCCGGGCAGAAACATAGGAAGAATGAGATTCTTGAGTTTTAAGGCGTCGGTACAGTTTGAATGGTTCGTCCTTGTTGCGGACAGCAGTAGAACAAGCGTGAGTAAACCAAGATTTGTTTGCATTAGACTGAGAGAAAGAAAATGGAACGTACGCTTCCATGCCCGAAAGGATTACCTCGGTAATGCGTTCTGCATTATATATATATATATATATATATATATATATATATATATATATATATATATATATATATAGATAAAGATACAGTATATATATAGTGTATATATATTTATTTTTATTTATTTATATATATATTTGTATATATAATCACTGTTTATAACCAATGTGTATTCATATTCAGATTTCTTTGTCTCTTCCCCTGGTACATCGCCCGTTTCATCAAATATTCATCTTTCTGGCAACACCGAACTTTCTGTGACGGACCAAAGCGGAGTGCTACAAAAGCTCCAGTAACGAGGGCAGGGAGGAGAATGAAACAGGGGAGCAAAAGGCTAATGAGAGGGAAATGTGAGGTAGAGACAGAGTGGATAATAGAGAAGCAGTTGGAGTTGTGGAGAGAGAGTTACAATAAGTTATAAGTAATGGTTTTGTATATATAATCATTTGCAGTCCATTCCGAGGAGATACTCATAGTGGCATGAGAGATATTGTATAGAGTACTACACTCATTGCCGAGTGTTCAAAGCACTACTGTATCTACCTCTTTTCTTTCCTTTGTTTTTACTGCTCCACTGAAGAACTGCGTGAAGTTTTTACTACGTACAACATATTATAATATACTGTATGTGATAACGTTTCTACGCATTCGAGTATTGAATCTCTTCAATTCTAACTTTCAATTGTGGTCTGGGGTTGCAAGTTGTGTTCCTATTAAGGGTAAATATTTTGTCACAATTCACATCGTCAAGCCCACTAAGTAACATAATGATTTCAGTGTGTTGACCTCAACACGTTTTCACCTAATATACACCAAGAGTTATCAACCGATCCTCTTAGCTCAGTCTTCCTATTAATGTAATAAGTTTTTTAGCCCTAGCTTCGACTCTTTCTAGACGCTCTATACCTTTCCTGAGTGATGGAGATCATATTTGAACAACGTATTGTAGATGAAGCCATTCAGAACATTGTAGAGTGTAAGGACTATGTCTGTTTTTCTGTAATAATAAACCCAAATAATTTACAGGCTTCCGTCTCTTCTTCAATGCACTTCTTTGTACATTTTAGGTTCAGATACTTCCAGGTTCTTTCCAATAGTGAATATTCTGATTTAAGATTTGTATGGCCAATAATGTCGCCTTGCACTATTCTATATTAGTGGCATGTATAAGACCATTCGTCCAGTGTTCTACCCCTTATAAACAAATATCACATTAAGGGCAGGTTTTTAGTTTGCTCCATAGACCTCCATCAAGTTTTTAAAAATACCCCCAAGAACCATTACCGAGATCAATGTGTACAGTTTACGGTATCAAAGTGTCCCAGCCGAAGGCCGGTTCCTCCTAAATTACATGTTCAATATTGCTCGACAGGAACAAATATCGGTACCTAAATGGCACAATAGGTCTTGAAAATTGACAGAAATGGGTAAACAGGTTTAAAAATCGTGAAACTAATGAAGTGAACGTCTTAAAATCGCAAAATATATGGGGCTAAACATGAGGGAGAAGGGGGTCCATAAACAAATAAATATTTAATTGAAAAATTAAATGTTGAGGTAACATTTAAAGTATTGTAACTAATACCTGTGATGATATGTGAAATGTATTATTAGATAAGGCATAATACGGAATGGAATATTATTGCGTTGTTATTCATTTATAATACATCTTGCTAGTTTCGTGTTGTTCACATTACTAACACTGCATTTATACTCAGTATATTATTTGGGAATATGAAAAAGAGGGCAAATATACTATTGTATCAGCCCTCATTGTCATGAAAATTGAGTGATGTGATGTAAAATATAATTATATGTATCAAATTTTGTAATTTTCATGACAATACATTTTTGAATTGAATTGCATTGAATTGAACTCAACAGACCAATATCGATATAATTGGCATATATGATAAACAGCATTGGCCAAGGACATATCCCTGTTGAACACTAACAACGACAGGAATCCACTCAGACGAAACACCATTGTTAACAACTCGCTATTGTCACCTAGAGCACTCACCTTTGACATTATCTTACAATAAGGCACTTCGTCAAACGGTCAAAAGCTAAGAAAATCTAAATACAAGTTGTCTATGTTTCTACTTCTGTTATACTTACTTAAAATGGCATAGGCACATTCCATGAAATTAACATACATCATCGGTGTTGCCTACACGCATGTTGATAATACGTGTGTTTGTGTGTGTGTGTGTGTGTGTGTGGGTGTGTGTGTGTGTGAGAGAGAGAGAGAGAGAGAGAGAGAGAGTCAAAAGGATATACAAGGATTAGTTAGCATCTCAGAGACCTTGCGGTCCATTCTGGGAAGATACTTGAAATGAAAGGAGGGAGACTGCTTAATGCACTACACTCATTACAGAGTGTGCAAACTATTATCTACTCTTTTCTTGAACTGCTCTACTAACTCACTGTTTACAATTTCTGAGGTCAGTTTGTTTCAGGGAGAACAGATCTTATAATTATGTGAAGAAGTTTCGAGAAATACTAGTGCTGAACCTTTTCAATTATAATTTCCAGCCATGGTTGCGTGTTGTATTCGTATTGAGGCTAAACATTTTGCTATGGTCCACGTTGTCAGACCCATTTGTTTAAATTTTGAAAACTTCAATGAGCTGACCTCGTGATCTGCGTGTATCCAACGGAAAGAGATTAATAGGTCTCAACCGGTCCTCATAGCTCAGTCTTCTAATAGATACAACAAGTTTTGTAGCCCTAGCTGGTACTCTTTCCAATCGCTCTATATATTTTTTGAGTGTTGGAGCCCAGAATTGAACAGTATTACTGGTATTTTCCCTTGTAAATACCGAAGCTAAATAGTCGTTTAGGGATTTGGCTATATCAGTGTCAGAGGTTTGTAGCTGGCCTGCTGGATCCAATGCTACTTTTGAATGGCCTTCTGCTGTTCACATAGCTGAACAAAATGTTAGGACTCTCTTTGCAGAGGGCTGCATCCCTGAGCTCTTCACACTGCTTTGCTTCCTTTATAAGAGATTTAACTCTCCTACACATATTATTGAAGGAATCTAAATATCTTTGGTCTTGACTTCTTTTGGCCTTTTTGTATGCAACCTTTCTCTTTCTAATTGTTGAAGCTTGTGAACCATTTTGGTTGGGTTGAACCTGATTTGGAAAGTTTAGTAAGAACGAATGCAGCTTGCCGATCCACTTTGAATGAGCACCAAATTGCATTCACATCCTCACCCTCAAGTCTGATCTGGGATAAGTTTCCCATAAGGCCTTCAAAATTTGCACGACATAAATCTAGTTTTGCACTCTGAGAACTGGTGGGTATGCTGCTAAAGGTGCAAAGAGAGAACCTAACTAGATTGTGGTCACTACCTCCAAGTGATTCCCCAACAGATATGCTGGTCACACTTTCTTCTTCAGTGGTGAACACAAGATCTAGTATATTATTGCCTCTAGTTGGCTCTTTCACCCACTGGGTCAAAAGTGATCATCAGCAAAGTCCACAAGACGCCTACCTTCAGCATCGGCAGTTCTTGCTTCCAAGTTTACTAGGCAATTGAAGTCATATAAGATCACACTGGTTTTAGCCTCAATAGCAGCACTCAGTCTTAAGTACAGAAGTTCATCCTTTTCAACATTGTTATGTGGAGGTCTGTACACCAGAACAATCTTATAGATAGAGTTACCTAGATTGAGGTCTACTCGAAGCGGTTCATGTTCTGACCTGATCTTGCAATCAATTGGATTTAGAATATCTCTGAAGTACAAGAGAATTCCACCTCCTTCCTGTATGGTTCGGTCTTTGTGGAACATTCTATACCCAGGTATTTCAAATTCCCCAACATAGTCTCTGGTATCACTATGAATCCAGGATTCAGTGATAGCCACTACATCGAAGCATTCTGTAGACAACAATGCCCGAAGCTCGGAGAATATATTCCTAATTGACTTGGCATTAAATAATACTACCTTAAGGGGATTCAGGTTTTTCTTAGAACCCCCTAGTTTACCCGTTTCCCGAAGAGAAAGGGGTCTCTGAGGAGTACAAAGGAGTACAAAAGAGTACAAAGGAAATCAAGCAACAACATATCTAGTGACCCTTCTAGGCTGCTTGTCCTCCAAAACACTGAGGATCAAGTGTCCAAACAGTGGTTTAGAGTGGGTAAGGGAACATTGGAAAGGGAACTACTGCCCTGGAACTAATGTCCGTGGCAGGATTAGGAAGTTAGTAGGGGACAGATGGGTTAGTAACTGAGGGGGGGATAAAATAAAGTTATTCATTTACAAACGCATTCAGTCGCGGGATTGATGCGAGATATTTGTCTAAGCGGAGTTTAAATGAATCAACGGTGCTGCAGTCTATAACGTCTCGGGGAAGCCCATTCCACAAGTTGACAACTCGACTGAAGAAGAAATTCTTAGATTCGTGTGAGTTAAAAGATTTACCAATAATTTTGCAACCGTTTCCCCGCATGTAATTAGATTGGTCGATAGTGAAGTACTTACTACAGTTCATATTGTCAATGACTTTGATGATTTTGAACACTTGAATTAAGTCACCTCTTAATCTGCGCTGGGTTAAAGGAAATATATTTAATTCTCTAAGACGCTCTTCGTATGGTTTGTTCTTTAGGCTAGGTATCATTTTGGTAACTCTACGTTGAACTCGTTCTAGCTTGTTTATATCTTTTTGGTAATAAGGGCACCAGGATTGAACGCAGTATTCCAGAAGAGGGCGGACTAAGGAATTGTAAAGGGTTAGGATAACTTCTTTGGATTTATGCTCAAATGACCTGCCTATAAAGCCAATTATTTTGTTTGCCTTCTTAACAACTTCCGAACATTGTTGACTCGGTTTTAGGTTACTCGATATTATTACTCCCAGATCGGTTTCTCTGTTTACATTCTTAAGCTGAATACCATTCATCGAATAGTTTGCTTTCTCATTTAGGTATCCGATATGTAGTGCTTTACATTTATCCGCATTGAAACTCATTTGCCAAATTTGGGCCCAACATGACAATTTATCTAGATTGTGTTGCAAATTATCAACTTGTTCTTTTGAGAGTACGCTACTTGCAATTTTTGTATCGTCAGCAAATTTTGAGATTGTACAGATGAGACCCTCATCTATGTCGTTGATGTAAATTAGAAAGAGAATTGGTCCAGGGTCTTTTTACTTTGCTTAATTAACTTTTTGGCTTTGCGTCGTAGCTCTACAAATTTCACCTGTTCTTCGCCATTTTGTGAGGATTTTAATCTATCATTAGCAAATTTTTTAGCAAGCAGACAGTCTGAAATATCTGTATTCCACCATTTGGGCTTATTATTATGGCCTGGACGCCGTATTTTCGATGGTATGCAGTCTTGCACTGCCTTTAGGTAAGTGGTTGTGAAACACTCCCAAGATGTATTTATGTCGTTATTGTTAGTCAGAAAGCTCCAGTCAGTTTCTTTAAGCTTTGATTTAAGTTTATGAAAATTTGCTTTCTTGAAAATAGGGACTTTCTCAATGCTGCCATTTGATTTGTTACTAGTAAACTTTAAAGTGAAAGTTATCATACGATGGTCGCTGTTGTTGAATTCATCACCAACATTCAAATTCTCTATTATTTCTTCTTTTGTTGCGAGTACAAGGTCAAGCACATTATTACCACAGGTCGGAGATTGTACAAATTGAAAAAAGTGAACTCTCTTGCAAATTAGCATAGAGGTCGTGTCCAGAGTGTGAAGTAAGAATATCGCCCCATTTAGTCACGGGTAAGTTGAAATCGCCAAGAATTACGGTATCTTGTATGTTAGTTATTTCTGCAATTTGTTCATATATTTCACTGTCAGTTTGCACTGATTGAGCTGGGGGTCTGTATAATAAAGCTAGTGTTATTTTAGTTCCTCGTTTATTATTTAATAATACGTAAGATATGTCTATATTCGCAATTTGAGGTTTTGACATTAAGACGGGATTAAGACTTTCCTTTATATAAAACAGAACTCCTCCTCCATTTCTATTGATCCGACTTTTCTCAAACATTGTATAACCAGGAAGCGTATATTCGGCTAAAAAGTCTCTGTCTTCCGTATTTAACCAAGATTCAGTAATGCCGATTATATCATAATGTTCTGTAAACACGATTTCCTCAATATCTGAACATTTATTGCGTATGCTACGAGAGAGAGAGAGAGAGAGAGAGAGAGAGAGAGAGAGAGAGAGAGAGAGAGAGAGAGAGAGAGAGAGAGAGAGAGAGAGAGGATCTAGAGAAGATAGACAATGTTGAGTATAATGGTAGTGGAATAATTGGGTAAGTAATGGAACACAACATTAGGGTGGTGTTACACAAGGGCAGGTATCCGATACTGGGCTCGGAGTCAGTTTATCATATTCATATTGCTGGAATATAAGGATGTTTTTCCATCAATGTTAAATTCAATAATATAACCAATAAACTTACAAATAAACCTAATTAATAAAATCAATGAAACTAATGAATACATGTGGTACTCCATGGATTCGAACCTCACCGAAATTCCGTGCACTAACCATTACGTTAGTTTCACATTATGTCGCTTACCATCAGAAATAGACATCTTGAAGCACCAATAATTTACTCAAATACTAAAAGATAAAGACTATTTAGATTTTACAAATACCAGACTTAAATACAGATTTTTGGATACGGCTGCCAGTGTGTCGCTTTCTTAGAGAGATTACGCATTGAAACGGTATAAAATAATTAATGTAGATAGATATATAAATAAAAGGATACATTGATCACTTAGACCTTACGATCCAAACGACGTCATCAGGACCTACTTAAAATCAAATTAATTATATGCTCTAAAGAAAGTTGAAAAGTTATATGATATTTAAAGCAATGCATACAAACTGTAAATTAAAAACATTGCATTGTTTAATTGATTCCCTTTCTCAAATGTGAAGAGTGTTCATTGCTTTCAGGATATTTCAACATTATTATCTACATCATGCCTCTCTGGCATGTCTACCGTGGCTTTACCTTGTCTATAAAATTATCAAGAAGATGGCTTCATTTGTTTTACATTTTGGGGGTAAAGACATATTATTTATTATCAAGCTTAACTTCACTGCCTAGTTGTTTTAGGTCATGTTTCTCTCTCTCTCTCTCTCTCTCTCTCTCTCTCTCTCTCTCTCTTAGCGGGGTACCCCAGGGATCGGTACTAGGACCAATTCTCTTTCTAATTTACATCAACGACATAGATGAGGGTCTCACCTGTACAATCTCAAAATTTGCTGACGATACAAAAATTGCAAATAGCGTACTCTCAAAAGAACAAGTTGACGATATGCAACACAATCTAGATAAATTGTCATGTTGGGCCCAAATTTGGCAAATGAGTTTCAATGCGGATAAATGTAAAGTACTACATATCGGATACCTAAATGAGAAAGCAAACTATTCGATGAATGGCACTCAGCTTAAGAATGTAAACAGAGAAACCGATCTGGGAGTAACAATATCGAGTAACCTAAAACCGAGTCAACAATGTTCAGAAGTTGTTAAGAAGGCAAACAAAATAATTGGCTTTATAGGCAGGTCATTTGAGCATAAATCCAAAGAAGTTATCCTAACCCTTTACAATTCCTTAGTCCGCCTCTTCTGGAATACTGCGTTCAATCCTGGTGCCCTTATTACCAAAAGATATAAACAAGCTAGAACGAGTTCAACGTAGAGTTACCAAAATGATACCTAGCCTAAAGAACAAACCATACGAAGAGCGTCTTAGAGAATTAAATCTATTTCCTTTAACCCAGCGCAGATCAAGAGGTGACTTAATTCAAGTGTTCAAAATCATCAAAGGCATCGACAATATGAACTGTAGTAAGTACTTAACTATCGACCAATCTAATTACACGCGGGGAAACGGTTGCAAAATTATTGGTAAATCTTTAACTCATATGAGTCTAAGAATTCTTCTTCAATCGAGTTGTCAACTTGTGGAATGGGCTTCCCCGAAACGTTATAGACTGCATCACCGTTGATTCATTTAAACTCCGCCTAGACAAATATCTCGCATCAAACCCGCGACTGACTGCGTTTGTAAATGAATAACTTTATTTTATCCCCCCCTCAGTTACTAACCCATCTGTCCCCTACTAACTTCCTAATCCTGCCACGGACATTAGTTCCAGGGCAGTAATTCCCTTTCCAATGTTCCCTTACCCACTCTAAACCACTGTTTGGACACTTGATCCACAGTGTTTTGGTGGACAAGCAACCTAGAAGGGTCACTAGATCTGTTGTTGCTTGATTTCCTTTGTACTCCTTTGTACTTTGTACTCTCTCTCTCTCTCTCTCTCTTTCTTTCTCTCTCTCAGGTAATCTGAAGTAGTATGCCAGCATCTTTATTGTTATAGACCCTTGTGACATTGTTAACAGCCTGATATTTGTTCTCTGTTCTCGATTCCTAATTGAACATAGATCAAACTCCCTGAATCTCGCACAGTATTGTTTAATTATCAGGTATGTCGTTAGATTCGTTCCTCTCTGTTAAACCGATCCAACTGTTCAATGTATATTGTGGGGTATGGAGTTGCACAACATACCGGTACTCTAAATGTTGCCTTGTGGTATACTTTTAAATATTCTTCTTAATAAGCATACCTAGGTCTTTTATCTAAGTGTGCTTCTTCTATGCATCTTGCCTATGACTTTATAATATTTGGAGCCAGTTTATATTATCTATAATAATGATCTAACACATCATTACATTAAATGGTCTTTTGACCATTATTTATCTGTCTCACCATTTTCCTTACATCTTACTGGAGACTTATTTTATCATATAATAATTATGAAATTACTCCATTATTGATATTGGTTTTTGCAAATTTAGAGATAACAATACATATTCCATCATCTGTTTGTTTATGTGAATTTAGAACAATAATGTACCCAAAACAGCCTTGGGTGACTCAGTGTTTCTTTTCATTTAACCAACCAGCTATATCAAACACACTAACAAATATTCAATTGATTTCGTAGGGCACGACCTCTTTGGAAGAGAGAGATAGATTTATATAGTTACACCGACCACACAGACCTTACGATGCCAGCGAGGTGGTCAGGACTTATTTATATTAGAGATAACTAACCCGAGAGTAAAGGAGTACAAAGGAAATCAAGCAACAACAGATCTAGTGACCCTTCTAGGTTGCTTGTCCTCCAAAACACTGAGGATCAAGTGTCCAAACAGTGGTTTAGAGTGGGTAAGGGAACATTGGAAAGGGAATTACTGCCCTGGAACTAATGTCCGTGGCAGGATTAGGAAGTTAGTAGGGGACAGATGGGTTAGTAACTGAGGGGAGGATAAAATAAAGTTATTCATTTACAAATGCAGTCAGTCGCGGGTTTGATGCGAGATATTTGTCTAGGCGGAGTTTAAATGAATCAACGGTGATGCAGTCTATAACGTTTCGGGGAAGCCCATTCCACAAGTTGACAACTCGATTGAAGAAGAAATTCTTAGATTCGTGTGAGTTAAAAGATTTACCAATAATTTTGCAACCGTTTCCCCGCGTGTAATTAGATTGGTCGATAGTGAAGTACTTACTACAGTTCATATTGTCGATGCCTTTGATGATTTTGAACACTTGAATTAAGTCACCTCTTAATCTGCGCTGGGTTAAAGGAAATAGATTTAATTCTCTAAGACGCTCTTCGTATGGTTTGTTCTTTAGGCTAGGTATCATTTTGGTAACTCTACGTTGAACTCGTTCTAGCTTGTTTATATCTTTTTGGAAATAAGGGCACCAGGATTGAACGCAGTATTCCAGAAGAGGGCGGACTAAGGAATTGTAAAGGGTTAGGATAACTTCTTTGGATTTATGCTCAAATGACCTGCCTATAAAGCCAATTATTTTGTTTGCCTTCTTAACAACTTCTGAACATTGTTGACTCGGTTTTAGGTTACTCGATATTGTTACTCCCAGATCGGTTTCTCTGTTTACATTCTTAAGATGAGTGCCATTCATCGAATAGTTTGCTTTCTCATTTAGGTATCCGATATGTAGTACTTTACATTTATCTGCATTGAAACTCATTTGCCAAATTTGGGCCCAACATGACAATTTATCTAGATTGTGTTGCATATCGTCAACTTGTTCTTTTGAGAGTACGCTATTTGCAATTTTTGTATCGTCAGCAAATTTTGAGATTGTACAGGTGAGACCCTCATCTATGTCGTTGATGTAAATTAGAAAGATAATTGGTCCTAGTACCGATCCCTGGGGTACCCCGCTACTTACATTGGTCCATTTAGATGCCTTACCGTTTATGACTACTCTTTGCTCTCTGTCGCTGAGCCAATTTTCTATCCATTTCAACACACCGTCTTGTATTCCATGCGCTTTTAGTTTTAGCAGTAAACGTTTGTGGGGAACTTTGTCAAAGGCCTTTTGAAAATCAAGGTATATAATATCTACAGCTTTACTCTCATCGTAGAGGTTGAGGATATCGTGGAAGAAGTCTAAGAGGTTTGTTAAACAGGAACGTTTTTTACGAAAGCCGTGTTGAGTATCTTTAAGTATGTTATTTTCCTCTAAGTGATTTACGAGTCTGTCTCGTATGACCGTTTCTAGCATTTTACATACAACCGAGGTTAAGCTAATTGGACGATAGTTACTGGGTAGGGATTTGCTGCCTTTTTTTAATATCGGTGTTACGTTGGCTAGCTTCCACTGATCGGGCATAGTTCCAGACTGCAAGGATTTATTGAATAGTAATGTCAGTGGTTTGGAGAGCTCATCCTTAGCTTCCTTTAGAACTCTAGGCGAGATTGTATCAGGTCCAGGCGTTTTATTTACCTTGAGTTTATCTAAACAATTCAATACTTCTCTCTCTGTAACGGTGATATTGCTTAGAACATCTGAATTATCAATCTGAATCGGCGATGGTGTAGGGATATGACTGAGGTCTTCTGTTGTAAAAACTGATGCAAAGAAGGTATTGAGGGCATTACTCATTTGTACTTCGTCTTTGGTGTATTCTCCATTTTCATCGACTAACGGTCCAACAGTTGAAGTAACTACTTTTTTCTTTCTGATATAACTATAGAATTCTTTCGGTTTTGTTTTACTATGATTCGCAATATGTAACTCTAGGGTCTTTTTACCTTGCTTAATTAACTTTTTGGCTTTGCGTCGTAGCTCTACAAATTTCAGCCGTTCTTCGTCATTTTGTGAGGATTTTAATCTATCATTAGCAATTTTTTTACCAAGCAGGCAGTTTGAAATATCTTTATTCCACCATTTGGGCTTATTATTATGGCCTGGACGCCGTATTTTCGATGGTATGCAGTCTTGCACTGCTTTTAGGTAAGTGGCTTCGAATAACTTCCAAGATGTATTTATGTCGTTATTGTGAATTAAAAAGCTCCAGTCAGTTTCTTTAAACATAGCTCTAAGTTTATGGAAGTTTGCTTTCTTGAAATTAGGGACTTTTTCGATGCTACTATTTGGTTCGTTACTAGTAAACTTTAAAGTGAAAGTTATCGTACGATGGTCGCTGTTACTGAATTCATCACCAACATTCAAATTCTCTATTAATTCTTCTTTTGTTGCAAGTACAATGTCAAGAACGTTATTACCACGGGTTGGCGTTCGAACAAATTGATAAAGCGAACTCTCTTGCAAGTTCGTATACAAGTCATGTCCGGAGTGTGAAGTAAGAGTATCGCCCCACTTGGTCACAGGTAAATTAAAGTCGCCAAAAATTACGGTATCTTGTGAGTTACTTACATCTGCAATTTGTTCGTAAATTTCTCGGTCAGTTTGCACTGATTGAGCTGGAGGTCTGTATATTAATGCAAGTATTATTTTTGTACCTTTATTATTCTTTATTAGCACAAAAGATGCGTCGACGTTCACAATTTGAGGTTTTGACAAGAGGGTAGGGTTAAGACTTTCTATGATATAAAGTAAAACGCCACCTCCATTTCGATTTATTCGGCTTTTCTCAAACATTACGTAACCGGGAAGTGAATACTCTGCTAAAAAGTCTCTATCTTCTGTATTGAGCCAAGATTCTGTTATGCCAATCACATCATAATTTTCTGTAAACACTACCTCCTCTAAATCTGAAAATTTATTGCGTATGCTACGAGCATTTGCATAGAAAACCTTTAAATTTGTTATTTTAGAACTCACGGAACGCTCTTTAATAATATTTTTGGTTCTTGTTGGATCTACATTTATGTTCATGGCTGTCCTCGGTCCTCGCTGTCTTCGGTCCTTATCGCTGGTGGTCCTCGGTTGCCTCTGTTTTTTTCTTGGCGTTGGATGATTTATGTCACTGCTGCTTCTTCTCGGATGCCGTTTTTTGATCCATGGCTGCGGACTGCTTCGTGTAGGAGACGACCCATGCGTGCTGAACCCACAGGGTTTAGATGAGTGCCATCCTTGCGGAACAGAGTAGGCTGGTTGTAGAAGTTGTCCCAGAGGTTGATGAATTCAACTTCTTCCCTCATACACAAATATTTTAGTCGGCTATTTGTGCTGAAGGCCTTGTCGTAGAATTTGTCAGGTGCGTCGATATTGGGGAGAATGCCTGAGATGATGATATTCCTTGACTTGTTTTTGTAGTGCTGGATCATCATGCGATATTTCTCCATCAACTCTTCGGATCTGGTGCGCATGACGTCATTTGAACCAGCATGGATGACAAAAAGGGTATTTTCATTTGCATCCTTTGTGGTATCTTCGAAGGCTTCCACAATGTCGTCCAGTCCAGCTCCTGGGATGCAAAATCTTTTTCGTTGATTTGGGACTCTGTCGCAGAACTCTTCGACCTGTCCTCGTAGGATGGAATCCCCAACGAGCCTGGTCTCCTCTGGTTCGTCTTCCACCTCTACCAATATCTCAAATCTGTTTGACATTGTGACTGGTAGATGAGACCTTTTCTGCGTTGGCCGTGCACCGTTCCTCACTGGTGTAAATCCGGAAACCTGTGGTGGCGGGACTCTACGTACAGGTCGGGGAGAGGAGTGGTTAGAACGGGGGCGAGGGGTTGGTTCTGTTCGTGCTAGCAGGCTTCTTGCACGAGGAGTGGGGGAGAGACTAAGGTGAACAGGGCGGCTGTCCTGGTTTGATGTCGGCTCAGGTTCGTCAGAAGCATCTGCTGCAGTGTCTACTGCAGGTGTTGGATTGTTGGCAGATGACGTTGGGGCGGTAGTGGATGCTGGAGTTGAAACAATTGGAGTTAGTGATACTCCAACGTTGAGTGTTACAAACTCTTGGAGTGATTCCAGCTTCCTGGTGAGGGCGTTGATCTTGTTGTGGGCTTCATCCAATTTTGCTGTCAAATCCTCTCGTTGCTGGCAGAGTCGGCAGACTTGTAGATCGACAGGAGCAAACATGGAATCACCAAACCTACCGGCGCAGTTCGTACAGGCAGGAAAGTGGAAGGGAAGAATAGCAAAGAAGAAGGCTCTCTCCCTACCTTCCGGCAATTGCCGGAGAGAAAACGAGAGAGAGAGACTTACACAGAGTTACACAGATACTCAGACCACACAGACCTTGCGGTCCCAACTAGGTGGTCCGACCTTAATACTTAGTTTATAGTAGCATAAAAGGGCAGTAAAGTAGAAGGCTCTCTCCCCACCCTCCGCTCCCTCCGGCTAAAAAGCCGTACCGGAAAATAGGATGAAGTGTAACCTTATGGGTCAGGAAATGCCCACAAAGAAAGTTTTTATATAGTGTAGGAAGGAATCAGTTTGAAATGAAAATTACACATGCCTATTGATTAATCAATAATAATCTATTCTTCCTTAGATGATCATCCAGTCTTTTCTTAAACGTATCAATCAAATTACTGTCGAGAGAGAGAGAGAGAGAGAGAGAGAGAGAGAGAGAGTATAGTGTAGACGTATGTAGGTTGTGAACAGTAATGGAATTTATCGTCAACAAGTCACCTGTTCGTGTCAGACTAATTGACTTTCCACCCACCATCTCAGGTGTGTGTGTGTGTGTGTGTGTGTGTGTGTGTGTGTGTGTGTGTGTGTGTGTGTGTGTGTGTATGTGTGTGTGTGTGTGTATGTATGTGCTGTGTTGTGTATATTTGTGTGTGTGTGTGTGTGTGTGTGTGTGTGTGAACATAAGGCTAAGTTGTCTATAGACAGTTTACTTTCTGGAAAAATGTGACCATTCAGCCAATTCAAAGTACGTGTGGGTCTAAATTCCAGAATGCGGATGATAGTTTCGCCGGTAGTGAAAATAACACTACCAATACTTTCGGTGGTTAAATAAAATAGTGATATTATTATTTTCACCGAATTATAAAAATAGTGATGCCAGTACTTACGATTTCATTATTTTCAGCACACCAAAGGTTATTTAATGCCACAACAATGAATGTTAATGGTTTATATGAATAGAATTTAGAACAGCAATTGATTAAATACAGAGGGATGGTTTTAACACTTGGCCATATTCCAAAACCATTTTCCTTTATCATCTTGTTTTACTACATTTGTGACAACAACTACTTACCTAACGTAATGTCCTGATACCGTAGCAGTACACTAAATGTGTAGCGCTCACATGACATTTGTGACAACAACTACTTACCTAACGTAATGTCCTGATACCGTAGCAGTACACTAAATGTGTAGCGCTCACATGACATTTGTGACAACAACTACTTACCTAACGTAATGTCCTGATACCGTAGCAGTACACTAAATGTGTAGCGTTCACATGACATTTGTGACAACAACTACTTACCTAACGTAATGTCCTGATACCGTAGCAGTACACTAAATGTGTAGCGCTCACATGACATTTGTGACAACAACTACTTACCTAACGTAATGTCCTGATACCGTAGCAGTACACTAAATGTGTAGCGCTCACATGACATTTGTGACAACAACTACTTACCTAACGTAATGTCCTGATACCGTAGCAGTACACTAAATGTGTAGCGCTCACATGACATTTGTGACAACAACTACTTACCTAACGTAATGTCCTGATACCGTAGCAGTACACTAAATGTGTAGCGCTCACATGACATTTGTGACAACAACTACTTACCTAACGTAATGTCCTGATACCGTAGCAGTACACTAAATGTGTAGCGCTCACATGACATTTGTGACAACAACTACTTACCTAACGTAATGTCCTGATACCGTAGCAGTACACTAAATGTGTAGCGCTCACATGACATTTGTGACAACAACTACTTACCTAACGTAATGTCCTGATACCGTAGCAGTACACTAAATGTGTAGCGCTCACATGACATTTGTGACAACAACTACTTACCTAACGTAATGTCCTGATACCGTAGCAGTACACTAAATGTGTAGCGCTCACATGACATTTGTGACAACAACTACTTACCTAACGTAATGTCCTGATACCGTAGCAGTACACTAAATGTGTAGCGCTCACATGACATTTGTGACAACAACTACTTACCTAACGTAATGTCCTGATACCGTAGCAGTACACTAAATGTGTAGCGCTCACATGACATTCATATAAGAGAAACACACACTGATATACTGGATAACGAGATTAGTTGTGAAATAAGTAACAGTCATTTGTGTGTTAGTCAATAAGGAGTTAGTACGGAATACAGCCCCACCTATCACGCTGCCGTAGAGTAGCCCTCGCGCATATTCTCACGAATCCCAATTGTAATTATGCGTACGACCTCGTAAAAAGAGCGTTACCTGTTTTTGTGTTTTGTCTTAATGTGCTTAGTAGTACTCAATCAATTAGTTGTCTCAGTTTGTGTAATTAAATACTTGCTGTGGAAGGAGTAGAAACACTCATTAAAGACAGACTCGTAAATCACTTAGAGGAAACCAACTTATTCAAAGATTCTCAACATGATTTCCGTAACAAATGGTCCTATCTAACATACCTCTTAGACTTCGTTCACGATATCCTGGACCTAATGAAGAGAAAAAGGTGCAGATATTATCTATCCTGATTTTCAAAAGACCTTCGACAACGTTCCCCACAAACGTTATTGATGATATTACAAGTGCATGGACTATGAGGCGGTGTGTTGAAATGGATAGCAATTTGGCTTAGTGAAAGAAAGCAAAGAGTAGTCATAAATGCTAAAACATCCATATGAGACAATGTGCGGTACTCCAGGGATCTGTACTAGGGCCAGGTTTTCTTCCTAGTTTTCATTACAGAGATATATTCAACAATTACAATAACCGTACTCTCAAATTAACTAGACGTAGATATGCAAACATAATATAGATAAGTTGTCATGTTGGGCTCAAATTTGGCAAATAAATGTGTATGCAAATACATGTAAAGTACTCTATATCGGAAACTGAAATGAGAAAGCAAACTACTCAATGAATGACACTCAGTTTAAGAGAGTAGACAGAGAAAAAGGGTTAGTATTAACAACATTAAGGGGAGACTGGCGTTTGTTTGGTCTATCATTTAATTTATTCATATATTTTGTTAGTTTCCTCCCTAGACCTCCACCAAGCTTAGAGAAACACCCCCTAGACCCCACTTTAACCCTTAATTAGCGGCTCACCACATAAGTCGAGTTAAATAAAGCTGGACTATGTGGCGGCGCTCGACATAACTCGAGTGGCAATTTCAGCACGTAATGTTGCTGAGAGAGAGAGACAAGTGGTGGCAGGAGAGTAGCGAGCGTATGACTGTTCCAGACCACCGCGGCGAACCTACTGACACGAATCTCACCTCCCTCCTACCTCTCTCACTCGCTATATAAGGAATTGTATGGGGAAAGTGCCTAATTACATGCTTTTTGCACTCGCGTTGCACGGTTATTGCAAGAAAACTAGCCATCATAAAAGGATCGTTATGGTGTCATTCGAAAGCTCTGTTTATGCCCTTTCAGGGATATATACTTGTTTTACGTTCTGGGTCTTATTTAGGCATGAAAATGATCACGTAAACAGCCCTATTTTGGCTAAAAACACCCCGCTGGGCGGTACATATAAATAAACCGCATAGGCCGCTCTTAAGGTGTTAAGATTAATTTGTACATTTTTCGGTAGAAACATGTCCTGGCCGAAGGCCGGTTCCTCTTACAATTGCAGGCTCGCTATCTCTCGCCAGGAAAAAAATCGACACCTAAATGGCACAAAAGGTCTTAACATTGACAACGAAATGGGGCGAAAGATGTTAAAATCTCCAAACTAATGGGCCGAACGTCTTATAATCTCAAAACTAGTGGGGCTAAACTTTAGGGAAAAGGGGGTCCAGACAAATGGTCTGCCTCCCCTTAACACCTTACGAGCGGCCTATGCGGTTTATTTATATGTACCGCCCAGCGGGGTGTTTTTAGCCAAAATAGGGCTGTTTACGTGATCATTTTCATGCCTAAATAAGACCCAGAACGTAAAACAAGTACCTATCCCTGAAAGGGCATAAACAGAGCTTTCGAATGACACCATAACGATCCTTTTATGATGGCTAGTTTTCTTGCAATAACCGTGCAACGCGAGTGCAAAAAGCATGTAATTAGCCACTTTCCCGATACAATTCCTTATATAGCGAGTGAGAGAGGGAGGAGGGAGGGGATTCGTGTCATGTTCGCCGCGGTGGTCTGGAGCAGTCATACGCTCGCTACTCTCCTGCCACCACTTGTCTCTCTCTCTCAGCAACATTACGTGCTGAAATTGCCACTCGACCTATGTCGAGCGCCGCCACATAGTTCAGCTTTATTAAATACGACTTATGTGGTGAGCCTCTAATTAAGGGTTAAGTAACCTAAAACGCAGTCAGCAGTTTCCAAAATGGGTTGTTAAGAGGCAAACAGATTTATTATTGGCTTTATAGGCAGGTCATTTGAGAATAATTCTAAAGATGTAATCCTCACTCTTTACAATTCATTAGTCTGTCCTCTTCGGGAATATCGCGTTCAATCCTGGTGTCCTTACTACCAAGTAGATATAGACAAACTAAAACAAGTTCAATGTAGAATTATCATAATGATACCTAGTCAAACGAACAACCCATATGAAGAGTGTCGTAAATCATTATATTGTTTTCCTTTAACCCAGCGCAGATTAAGAGGCAAACTAATACAAGTGTTCAAAATCATCCAAGGCATCGACAACATGAACTGTTATAAATACTTTACGATCGAGTAATCAAATTACACACAGGCAAATGGCTTCAAAATCATTGTTAAATCTTTTAACTCACATGAGTCTAAGATTATTGTTGTGCCGGGTTTTGATAAGTTTGTTCCCTTGATACAGTCCGTAAAACAATCCACTTCTGGGTTGATGGACTTAAATATACTTGACAGGAACGTACCGAGTAGGTTCTATACGTAATAAAAATGGTATTCAATAGTTCAATGTAGTACTCAATAATAACACATGGAAGAACATATGTGAAGGTTTTATTGTATAAGCATAGGATGGAAATAATAATGAGGATCATCAGTTGGGATCCTAACTAATAATAATTCAAAGGTATTGTTCTTACTTCAGAACAAGTTACTGATACCAGGATAACTCAATAGTGAGAGTCTAGTATTAAATCAGATAATATTGGGAAGTATACATAAGGGCATTATACACATAAATAATCATTAACCTTCAATGCAATAACAAATGGGAGTCCCGTATCTTCTGTGATCCAAGGAGACTTCGATGCCTTAGGTAATGATCCTAGAGCTGCAATGCAGAGAGTTGAGGTTATAAAGAAGTTGTCACCAAATTTTAGATGAGTCACCCGTACGGCTCAGGTGGAGTCTTAAAGGTGACCGCGTGAACGTGCCTTTAGGTCAGGTCACTGGAAGGTCACTAGTTGGACTGTTATAGTGATAAATACTTTTTCTAGTTAGTGCAACTATCTTCTCTATGCGATGTTAATTTAAATTACAGGAAAGGATTGAGATTATTATTTATAATTAATGAGAAGTATCAAAATAGCTCAAAAGGGAATTTATATCTTATCACGGAATTATATTACTTGAACATATGCTACGATAACGAACCAAACTTAGGAATTCGTGTTTCTATATTTTTCGTAGGTATAGTAAGGTAATAACGTGAATTTGATAGGAGTGGAAATGGATTTTAATATGTCCACTGGATGGTATTAATTATGTGAAGATGTAATCTTCAATATTCGCGATTAAGACAACACACGAAGATACACAAAATAACTAACTGGGTTCCAATAGACTCAGTCTGAAATGGACGTTACAATTAACTCTTAATACGTTAGATTCGAACTGGTTAACAGATCTCGATCGATAGATCGCACTTAATAATTAAATTGTCGCTAATGACGAAGTTTAGCTCATTGATATTTAAGCAATATCAGACCCATTCTGAACGAGTTAGCAGAACGAGGTGTATCAAATGTACAGGCACAATTAGTACATGGACGTAGGCGACGAAGTCCTACTCATTGATACTTAAAACAAGCAGTACCAGACTCGAGTCTGAACGGGTTAGCAGAACGAGATATTTGAAATACACAGGCACAATTAGTGTATGGTGGATGAAAGTGAGACGAAACACAGGATAGAATTCCTAAACACGGTATTCGAAATATCACAACATCAAGATTTACAAGAACATAGAAGCACGTCTATAAGATATATTTCATATACGATTACTTAAGAAAAGGTTAAAGGAATTACACTATGTACTCGTTGGAAAATTGGGCGTAGGTTCTAGGTAAAGAGTGATTAAATAAATGGATCAATCACGGAATATACTGGGGCTTCAACTCACAAATAATAAATCAACATACACGTAGTCAGTAAATCTGCGAGCGTGGGGGCCTGAATATATATTAGTAATACTGGTAAGTAACGTATGCGTAAGTTATGAATTAATAAATAGTCTTGAACAAGGATCAAGGTTTTAAGGCAAGATTAACACAGAATAACACAGGTTCAGAAGGATGAAGCTTATTACGCAAGTATGTGATCTAGGGCACAGATCACAATTAAATCAGGACACAGCACAGTTCACATATTTACATAATCAATACCTCACAACAATAACCAACAAAGAGAGACACAGAAACACTTAAGTATTTGGGAGAGCAGGGGGACGAGAGTGCTGGTCTGGCCGGCGTAGAGGGTAATAGCCAATCTTGCACGGCTGGTTACCACCTCGAGCAGGGGTCCTGGGTTTAGGCCTGATTACGTAATTCGAGCAGGGGTCCTAGGTCCAGGCCTGTTTACGTAATTCAAGCAGGGGTCCTAGGTCCAGGCCTATGTACGTAGCTCGAGCAGAGGTCCTCGGTTCAGGACGCTGGGCAGCAGACGGATAGCCCTTCAGTAATCCGGAAGGTGCTACATCAGGAGGCACTCTCGAGGGGCATGGGGCGGAGGTTGGGGCAGACCGTAAATATCACTGTCCCAAAAAGTCTGATCCTGAAGGGGGTTAGACTAGTTAGTAGGTGATGAACTCGGGGGGAAAAGGGGTATTGAGAAGAGAGGAAAAGTGGTTGTTGTGAGGTACATATACATTCTAGCCTTGGAACTCAAGTATTATAATATGGACCTGGGTCCAAGGTAATATTACAATAATCATTGGGGAAACTGGAAGGTCCAGGCTTGCTGTGAAAAATAGAAAACTCTTAATGCAGCAACTGTCTTGCAGGTCTTCTAATTATCTTAGTACATATATATAGAGGACTGCGTCTGCATCCTCGGGAGCCTGGAGTTGTCAGGCCCTATTAGGTCCATTTGTCCCTGTAATATTCGGGGTGCTGGTGAGTAGATTGCATAAAGGAGTGTTCATCATATTCCAAATCTGGCGGAATAATACAGGGAGCGTCACTTCTGGTGGAGGCTACGTAAAAGGAGGGTTCTAATTGGTGGTCCCAGGGCGGTTGTGGTTGGCTGAGGAATACGGCTTGTGACTGGCTGAGAGGGCACTCCGTTCTCTTGGAGAGCTGTTGGCGTGAGAGAGAACTGTGGGCTGGACGGCTGGGCATGGTCAACTCAGGTAGATTCCGGTGTACTCGGAGGGGGAACTCAGGTAAATGTCCTCGTTGTCTGTCCTGGGGTTTTGAGGTTGCCTGTGTGGTTATGCTGGCCACGATGTGGTATCGTTGGTTTGGGGCCCGTCATCTCAATTATCTTCTTCGATCTAAGCGTCCTCGAAATGTTATAAACTGCAACACCGTTGAAGACAAACATCTTGCCATAAATCTGCACAATACATCGAGGATCACTGCGTTTATAAATATATATCTAAGATGTTACCCTCTTTTCCCCAGATACACGAAGGATAATTTATGGCTGTATTGTTACTAACCCAAATTATCCCAAACACACATCTCCTAACTCTACCCTGGATATTAGTCCCAGAGCAGTACTTCGATTGCCAATGGCCCTTACCGACTATAAACCACTGTTGAACACTCTGAGCAGCAATACATTAGAGGGCAAGTAACCTCGAGGGGTCGCTAGACATGTTGTAGCTTCACCTCCTGTGTACTCATTTGTACTTCTTCACCCTTAACTCATCGAGTTTTTCGACTGTCTGTTATGGAAAAGTTGAAACTCGCAAACGTGTTTTTTTTTATCATCCTTACATCATACCAAAACGAGTTATTTTCATTAGCTATATAAATAAATTATTATTTATTTTTGTCATTGATTATTCCGTATTGTCGTGAATCTCAATACAAAACCGGCGATAAGTGTGATATTGATATTCTCACCATCTAGGGAAACTAACTAATCCGTTTTATGAAATTGAAGGTCACAGGATTAGTGAAAGTCATGCTTACAAATTGATATTCCAGAGCTTGCCAGTTATGCTGGAAATAGCTTTGTTATAAATGGTTCACGCTTGGGTTATGCAGCTGTAAAATATAACAGTGACATTGTGTTGAGAGCCACTAGAAATATAAACCTTGAAAGTTCTGAGGAATCAAAAAAACACACATAGTTGGTTGGTCTTTCTTCATTGTTGGTCTTTCTACATTCTCCCATTCTATTAATGTCTCTAGAGTTAGGCCTGCCATACAAACAATGCTAAACGTAAATAATAACATACCAGCTTGCTAAGAGATGTTTTATGGTTGGATTTAGATTATACGTTATCAATTTATTGTTCACACATTTACGGTAACAACAAAAATACAGCATGTTGGGAGGGGAACTACGTGAAGGTTGAAGATGGGGTGACCTGGAGTGACCTGCGTGATTGGTTTTGGAAACGATTTTAGGGTGAGGAGGGAATCTAGGTGTGCATAAGGTTAGGTGAGATTGAGAGAGAGAGGGAGAGAGAGATGCTACTGTAGATACAATATATATACTGCATATGTATTCAGTACATATACAGTATACCGGTATATATACAGTAAACCTGTATATTTTATACTCTCAGCCGGGCTCGAACCACCGACAGTTAGGACGAGTGTCCATGTTTTAGACAACTCTACCACTGCGTGATAAAGAATACTTGTATTAGGCACTGATTATTCGTTATCACAGGTGTTTATTATACTTTGGCCATCAAATATTAGGTCTTGTGTCACTTTCACTTTGACAAATATGCTTTAGAGAGTGTCACTGTCACTGATAATGCTCATTTTCACTCGATACCGTACATTTTATTAGTAATTGAGGTAGGTTATTGTTGTATTAGGCACTGATTATTCGTTATCACAGGTGTTTATTATACTTTGGCCATCAAATATTAGGTCTTGTGTCACTTTCACTTAGTTATATGATTTGTAAACGTTTTATATACAATTTATTGTGTCTTTTTTCACTGATTTATATATATAGGTTCTAATCGTATGAATGTCACTTGGTATATACATATGTGTCACTTTCACATATTATTATGGTGTAATTGTATTTGTATCAATTTTCTCATAATACATGACTTTTGTATTACAATAAATTGGTTTTCTTCCACTTTTTGCCTATATATAATTATAGTGTACATATTGTCATTTTATTTGGCAATTTCAGTATGATTATTAGAACTCCAGCTTGGAGTGGTAATCAAAGAAGCACTCTAAAGCACAGAGTGCCACCTTGCACTCCACACACTCCATGGTTGACTTTTTACCTCGGCCTCACCCTGCTGTTGTAGCAGACATGGCACCGCTTCTGCGTTCTTCCTGATTCATTCTGAGGCAGGGAACCAAGCCTGTGCCTAATCAATTATTGAGCACACTGCAAGCGGTCAATAACGGCGGGCCCAGGATGTGCCACTGCCCTCTGTGGCGTAGCATACTTCTCCAGGAGCTCCGTCAACACCTGCTTTTGGAACCTCCGCAGGCTATTGAACTTCATGGGTGTGTTCACATTCCGAAGCTTGTATATTGTAGGCATTCAGAACTGACATGTCCACCATATGCAGAAAGAACTTTTTGTACCATCTGCATGAGGTACGCATGCAGTCAATGAAGCCTATCTGCATGTCGGACTTGTCCACCAACCTCATGTTGATGTTGTAGTCCAGGACAGCATCGGGCTTGGTCACCCTGGCCTGGGTACGGCGATCCACCTTGCCAGTCTCCACCATTTCCCCCTTGTGGATGGTGGTCAGGAGGTTGACCTTCCGCTGGTCGTGCCAGTGGATAGCCAGAATGGGCCCCGACTTCTTCTTGAATACATCACCTTTTTTGGTCTTTGGAGGGAAAGGTGGCATGCCCTTCCTTTTCCCTCATACTGTGCCTACAGTCCCCGTCTTGCGCTCATGCAAGTACTGTGAGAGAGTGGGGGACGTGTAATAATTGTCCGTGTACAAAGGAAATCAAGCAACAACAGATCTAGTGACCCTTCTAGGTTGCTTGTCCTCCAAAACACTGAGGATCAAGTGTCCAAACAGTGGTTTAGAGTGGGTAAGGGAACATTGGAAAGGGAATTACTGCCCTGGAACTAATGTCCGTGGCAGGATTAGGAAGTTAGTAGGGGACAGATGGGTTAGTAACTGAGGGGGGATAAAATAAAGTTATTCATTTACAAACGCAGTCAGTCGCGGGTTTCATGCGAGATATTTGTCTAGGCGGAGTTTAAATGAATCAACGGTGATGCAGTCTATAACGTTTCGGGGAAGCCCATTCCACAAGTTGACAACTCGATTGAAGAAGAAATTCTTAGATTCGTGTGAGTTAAAAGATTTACCAATAATTTTGCAACCGTTTCCCCGCGTGTAATTAGATTGGTCGATAGTGAAGTACTTACTACAGTTCATATTGTCGATGCCTTTGATGATTTTGAACACTTGAATTAAGTCACCTCTTAATCTGCGCTGGGTTAAAGGAAATAGATTTAATTCTCTAAGACGCTCTTCGTATGGTTTGTTCTTTAGGCTAGGTATCATTTTGGTAACTCTACGTTGAACTCGTTCTAGCTTGTTTATATCTTTTTGGTAATAAGGGCACCAGGATTGAACGCAGTATTCCAGAAGAGGGCGGACTAATGAATTGTAAAGGGTTAGGATAACTTCTTTGGATTTATGCTCAAATGACCTGCCTATAAAGCCAATTATTTTGTTTGCCTTCTTAACAACTTCTGAACATTGTTGACTCGGTTTTAGGTTACTCGATATTGTTACTCCCAGATCGGTTTCTCTGTTTACATTCTTAAGCTGAGTGCCATTCATCGAATAGTTTGCTTTCTCATTTAGGTATCCGATATGTAGTACTTTACATTTATCCGCATTGAAACTCATTTGCCAAATTTGGGCCCAACATGACAATTTATCTAGATTGTGTTGCATATCGTCAACTTGTTCTTTTGAGAGTACGCTATTTGCAATTTTTGTATCGTCAGCAAATTTTGAGATTGTACAGGTGAGACCCTCATCTATGTCGTTGATGTAAATTAGAAAGAGAATTGGTCCTAGTACCGATCCCTGGGGTACCCCGCTACTTACATTGGTCCATTTTGATGCCTTACCGTTTATGACTACTCTTTGCTTTCTGTCGCTGAGCCAATTTTCTATCCATTTCAACACACCGTCTTGTATTCCATGCGCTTTTAGTTTTAGCAGTAAACGTTTGTGGGGAACTTTGTCAAAGGCCTTTTGAAAATCAAGGTATATAATATCTACAGCTTTACTCTCATCGTAGAGGTTGAGGATATCGTGGAAGAAGTCTAAGAGGTTTGTTAAACAGGAACGTTTTTTACGAAAGCCGTGTTGAGTATCTTTAAGTATGTTATTTTCCTCTAAGTGATTTACGAGTCTGTCTCGTATGACCGTTTCTAGCATTTTACATACAACTGAGGTTAAGCTAATTGGACGATAGTTACTGGGTAGGGATTTGCTGCCTTTTTTGAATATCGGTGTTACGTTGGCTAGCTTCCACTGATCGGGCATAGTTCCAGACTGCAAGGATTTATTGAATAGTAATGTCAGTGGTTTAGAGAGCTCATCCTTAGCTTCCTTTAGAACTCTAGGCGAGATTGTATCAGGTCCAGGCGTTTTATTTACCTTGAGTTTATCTAAACAATTCAATACATCTCTCTCTGTAACGGTGATATTGCTTAGAACATCTGAATTATCAATCTGAATCGGCGATGGTGTAGGGATATCACTGAGGTCTTCTGTTGTAAAAACTGATGCAAAGAAGGTATTGAGGGCATTACTCATTTGTTCTTCGTCTTTGGTGTATTCTCCATTTTCATCGACTAACGGTCCAACAGTTGAAGTAACGACTTTTTTCTTTCTGATATAACTATAGAATTCTTTCGGGTTTGTTTTACTTTGATTCGCAATATGTAACTCTAAGGTCTTTTTACTTTGCTTAATTAACTTTTTGGCTTTGCGTCGTAGCTCTACAAATTTCAGCCGTTCTTCGTCATTTTGTGAGGATTTTAATCTATCATTAGCAAATTTTTTAGCAAGCAGGCAGTTTGAAATATCTTTATTCCACCATTTGGGCTTATTATTATGGCCTGGACGCCGAGTTTTCGATGGTATGCAGTCTTGCACTGCTTTTAGGTAAGTGGCTTCGAATAACTTCCAAGATGTATTTATGTCGTTATTGTGAATTAAAAAGCTCCAGTCAGTTTCTTTAAACATAGCTCTAAGTTTATGGAAGTTTGCTTTCTTGAAATTAGGGACTTTTTCGATGCTACTATTTGGTTCGTTACTAGTAAACTTTAAAGTGTAGAGGACGTGATTCTTATGAAAGTAGCGGTCCATCATGGCTTGCACCACTGCTCCGCCAAAGCCAATGAGGGGGTCCACAAGCAAGTCCCCTTCCTTCCCGCTGTAGACCAGGAAGTCCAGGACATAGCCAGTTTGACAGTCGCACAGCACAAAGAATTTTATGCCAAAGCGATGTCTTTTTAAGGGGATGTACTGCCGGAAGCTGAGTTTTTCCCGGAACAGCACAAGAGACTCTTCAATGACGACCTTGCGGAAGGGCTTGAAGTAGGAGGTGAAGCGTTCTCGCATCAACTCGTACAGTGTCCTAATCTTCCACAGCTTGTCTGGGAGGTGGACGTCAAGGTTGGTGACAAGATGGAGCGCTGCGAGGATATCAAGGTACCGGTCGCGAGACATATATTTCCCGAAGGCAGGGGTGGATATGAGATCATTGGTGATCCAATAGTCAGGCAACCTATGCTTCTTGACATGAGGCATTAGCATGGTGAGTGCCAGGAACACCATGAACTCTTTATGAGTCACTGGGGTCCACTGCCTCATGTGGCCCTTGGTCACCTTGCCCAAAAAGTGGACCTGGTATTGGTGCTGCTTATTTGTCTCTTTGACAACATAGCCTACCACCTCCTCATCAAAGAAGGCCTCAAATAGTGGAGCTTTGGGGCCTGCAGGAAAATTGGGGTTAATGCCTGAACCCTCCAGTACCTCATCAAAAGCTGGCACATCAGGGTTGTATCCATCCCCATCAACTACGTCTTGCCACTGAAAAACGTAGAATGGGTCTTGTCTACGCTGACGAGGAGCTCCAGCTGGTGGCCCAGCATGCCCACGGCCAACTCGAGAGGCCCGCGCCCTAGGGCGGCGAGGGCGTCGGTCAGGGCATCGGCCAGCACGACGGGCAGCACGACGCCGAGCCAAGCGGATGGGTCGAGGGTCGTCGATGTCCATATAGTCATCGTCAGAGTGGTCATCTTGCCCTGACGGTGGACCTATGTAATCATGGCCAGAGTCTTCAGAGAAGTGCCCTTCATCATCAGTGGCCCCCACATAATCTGGCGGGGAACAAGTGATGCGTGGGCGGCGTGCGGGTGGGCGAGGTGGGGAAGGAGTGGCAGGTGAGGCTGTGTCCCCCCGAGGTCCTGGGCTCCTTGGCCTGCGACGAGTGACAGAAAGCAATGCTTCACTGTGACTAGGCCCAGGTATTGGTGATGCGAGCTCAAAGACTTCTTCAGGAAGACATGTTGAAGGCGGGAGAGGTTGGGAGGACCGTGGGGAAAGTTGCCGGGGCGTATGGCTGGGGCCGGCAGGGGTGGACGCCGCGGGAGCCGCGAACAAAACTCTCTTACTTTTCTTAATTTTTTTGGTATATTTCCTGCCTTTCCCCTTTTCGGCAGCAGTATGTCTCCTGTCGGGGGACCTAGGAGGCAAATAGGCCGAAAGTGGGGGGTCCTCAACCCTTGGCAGTGGTGGGGGTGGTGGGGAAGAATGCGGGGCATCCGGGTCATCTTGGGTGGCGTGGGTAGATAAGGGAGACAATGGCGGGCGAGAAGGGTCACCACGCTCACCCTCACTCACAGCCTCATCCTCACCAAGTATTTTTGCTTGTTCCCTAGCTGCCGCGGCCGCCTTCTCAAGTATTTTCTGCTTATATAAGTGTAGCTTGAAAGGCGATTTACCTGGGGAAGGGCTTGGCGTCGTGTCACTTATGCGAAATTTGGTGAGTGACCTTGAACTCTCCCACTCACTCACTCTCTCAAGTTCACTGTCTTTAGGTGAACCACCTTCCTCAACAACTGGTACATCACCTTCATCACTCTCATCACTGTCATGTTCTCTCGCAAATCCCAGGAATTGCTCTTCTTTGTCACTCTCATGGCCATAATCACTCGATTTATAATTACTGGAGTCGTCACTGACTTCATCATCAACAATATACTTGGCATCAGCACGCTCATAAAGTCTCAATGTCGTCTCAATACCTCCGGGAGATAACACATTTAGGCGATGGCGTCGGGGTAAGGCGCGACGAACTAGCAAGGGCGTCGTAGGAAGCACGGTATCGGACACAGCGGAATCACTATTTGGCGTACTGTCCATGATGGCGTCGGGGTAGATACTGTTGCTGTGGCGTCGTTTACGCCTGGTGGCGCCACCTACCGTCCCACGATACCAAAAATGTACGCACGCAAGCAATGGGCGTTCAAGAGCCCTTCCGGGTTGCGCGGGCCGAGGTTGTTATGGGCGTTCAAGAGCCCTTCCGGGGTGGAGGGGTTAATTTAATTCTCGCCCAACCAAGCACGAGAGTCATTAATATTAATTAAGTATATAACATACATACATGTGAGCTACTTAATGTTTTATAATCTGAACTAGGCTCGAACTACCAACAGTCAAGACGAGTGCATATGCTGTAATTAACTCTACCACGGCGGGATAAAGAATACTTAACCTATTCCTATTCATATGAAGGAGACGGGAATACGTACTTGGAGAAAATATTCCATTTCATACGGAAGTCGTAGGACCCATACTCCAGGATATCATACAGGGATTTTTGCAAGTATTCCCACGTAACTCTGGCTGAATTTAGTTAATTTAATTCTCACCCAACAGAACACAGAGTCATTAATATTAAGTATAGCTCACAAATACATGTGAGATACTATATATGTTTTATACTCTCAGCCGGGCTCGAACCACCGACAGTCAGGCGAGTGTCCATGTTTTAATAAATAACAAAAATTACTAAAATATAATAAAACCCCTCAACCTGATACTATTATTTCAAGAATATTGTAATAATTAAGAGCCGAAATATCAAAACTATTTACACTACGTCCTAGCATACAATGCAGAGTGACACTGTACCCAAATAGTTGGAATTAGCTAATGTAACTCCAACTTTAAAAAATAAAGGTAGCAAATCACTATCTTGCAACTATCGTCCCATCAGCTTAACTTCAGTCATAAGTTAATTGCTCGAAAAAATCATCGGAAATAATCTTGTAAACCATTTAGAATAAAACCAAACAATATTACATAAATTACAGCGCCTCCGAAATAAGCTTTCATGCTTGACAAATCTCCTTGACTTGTTCACATTATCTTTAAAATGTGTGATGAAAATATAGCCATCTACATTGTCTACCTTGATTTCCAACAAAAATCCCCACAAGCATCTCTTGATCAAATTAACAGTTCATGGTATAGAAGGGTGCGAAGTTCAGAGAAGCCTCGCTCGGACTGGAATAATCTCATAAGTGGCGTACCTTACCTCAGGCATGTTCTTTTCTTGATTTATATAAATTACATCGATGATAATCTTTCATGTACTATACACAAATTCGCAGACGATACCAAAACTACGAACACAGTAGTATTTTCTTTACATGTTCAACAGATCCAAAATGCTTTAGATACATTGGCAAATTGGGCCTAAACCTGGCAAATGAGTTTCAATACCAATAAATGTAACATACTGCATACAGGTTACAATTATGAAAAATCGAACTACTCAACAAATGAACTCAAAAGCACTGATAAGGAAACTGTCTTAGGAACAACAGTATCATATATTTTAAATCACAGCAAACTATGTACCGAGAAAGACAAAATGCAAACAAACTGTATTATCTTCATTGGAAGACTGTTTGCATAGAAATCTGAAAATGTCATTCTTCGATTGGCCCCCATCTGCAATACTGTGAACAATTATGGTTTCTATATAATCAAATGGACAAAGGTAAACTGGAGAGAATACAGCGGAGAGCAACAAATATATTAATAAATAAATATAAACACCATTCAAGGAGCTCTTTAATAACAAATACCTTCGTCAGGTCACTCAGCTATCTGCGAAATATTGTTGATAAAGTGTTCCTTCCCGAATGGGGTTTATATTCATTGTATCAACTTTTCAAATTCAATTTAATGCAGGATAAAAGGGGACTTAAGTAAAGTGTTAAATATTATTAAAGGTATTACCAGTATGGATGTCAACAAATACTTCACAAATGATCATTCAAAATATGCTGTTGAAAATGGTTGTAGGATAATTGGAAACGTTTTCACTCAGATGAAGAATAACATTTATTATTAAATTGAGTGCTACACCTATGGACTGGACTACATAGTAACGTGACTAAGTATAGCAGTACGGTTCAACATTTAGAAAATCGACTGGAGGCTGACCTTTTTTTGACAATATTTGTTTTTTTTCTATATTGGTCTAAAGGGTTAAATGCTTCTCTAAACATATGAGACTATCACAGGAGGGCATAAAAACCCATAGGACATCTCTAATCGGCCCCCAACCACCACCCCCAATCAGATATAATTATGTATAAATAGCCTATCTGGATTTAATTTTTAAACAAAATCATAGTCTACCCTCCAATATGATCCAAAACATTGTTTTCTTTCACTTAACAGAGAAAATGTAGTTGCACGGGTTAGCACGGGTAACTATGGAAGATTTCTTTAGATCCAATTATAATGACACAAATATTTCAGATGTAACTTCCCACAGTACTACTTCAAAGTCAATCTAGTAATTTATATATTGCTCTGCTTCGTTCCCCTTACATACACTATATGTGGGAGTATACTGGAGTATACTAGAGTGCTCAAAATGGATGATACTTGTATATTTTGGCTGTCTCGAAATATATAATGTTTAATATTGCACCAAAAACTTATATATATATATATATATATTTTATTTATATTTTTCAGCACCTTGGCTAATTCAATATATGAAAGCAAACACGGCAGGCTGTAGGTGATGATTGTAGAATACGCCATCAAAAATTGCGCGAAATTTGAATGAATTTACAATTATTTTAGTTTATATAATGCGTAAATTTGAGTGTGTTGACGCGCGCACGTAGAATGATGAATTTTTCAGTAAGTCTTAGCATTTCCATTGGTATTAAAATGGCATAATGCCAGAAACACAATCTCATATACAGGGTGAATGGGGGGGTTAAAGGTCAGCCTCCCCTTAATTATCCTGCTCTTAACCCGCGATTAAATGCATTTACAAACGAATAGCACCACTCTTTACTGTGCTATCCTTTCCTTTGTTTTTACATAGATTGGATAGTTAACTTACAATTAGCCTCGTACAGATCAATATATCTGTTTTACGTTCTTATCACTTGTAGTCCTTTGTATTTTGTACTTAATCATGACATATATTGCATTTCCAAAATCTATCGTTCGTATGAAAAATTAAAATAAAATACATATATATATTGTGATGTATAATATGTATATTTCTGCATAGGACTACATATTCACAAAATTGAATCGATTGGTATGTTTAAAATAAAAGATACTTCAAAATATTGATAAATGACTGTATATTCTAACTTTTAAAATCCTTGACTTAGAGTTTGTGAATAATCGTCTGCACAATTAGCTGGTGCACTATTGTGTGGATAACTTGAAACAGTCTACAACAATGATTAAGGGAAAATACGGACTCGGGAACGTGTCTAAATAATAATGTTTTATATTATTACATCAGCGTGTCAAAACTCTCCATAAAGATTTGTAAGATTTGCCTTTCACTGCAATCGGTTGTACATGTAGTCAAGTCAATATTTAATCGAAAACCATGATGATAATTTAAATGAAATATAAATAAAGGGACAATAACTCAACACTTATACTATGTGATATATAAAGTGCTAGTCACAGGCTATTTATAATATACTGTATGAGGACTGCCACGACAAAGTGATATTAACTTGACATTACTGTATACAGTTTATGGGCAAGGTTTTCGACTAACTGATGATTTTGACTGAACATTGTGACTCGTAAAATTAGGTAAAGTATGAACCAGCGAGTGTTGAAATAGGACTCTCTGACAGACGAGCCCGAACTGCCAGCCATCAGGCCAGGACAGCTGTGATGGATGGTGGCGACTTATGGCACTTGTTGCTATACTGCTCTTTTACTGGGGGCCTCAGAAGCGGCTCATTGAAAGCTACCACTTGTTGTTGATATTACTCTTCCTGTCGCCATTGGCATGATGGCTAAGGTATTGTTTCCGATAATGTATGTGTGTGTGTGTGCATTCGTAACTTATCTTGAGAACGAATGATGGATTTCAACGAAAATAGGTCAGTCCTCACTTGTGGCACTCCAAAGGATCTAATTATCGTTTGGTTAATATTGAACGATAATCCGTCTCTCATGGTTTTCTTCTTGAACTTTATTTATTTATTATTGTTATTATTATTTTTATTTTTTGAGGGGGGAGTTTTGTTTAATAATTACGATACTGAAGGTACTGGATAGTGCTGATTGTACACAACAATGTTGGAGATGATTGGCTGAATCCAGTTGGGGGTCGGGGCTTTGCCACGCATTGATTATCATGGTTCTATCTTCAATATTGATACACGGAATAAGCATTTTGGTTGACTAGATTGAATTGGTCATGGTATGCATGCCTCAATAACTTTGGTAATCGATACATTTACTGTGTCTTTCTGTGTAAGTGTGTGTTAGTCTGTTTGACTGTTTGCACAAAAGCTTTGAGAATGAATGAACACATTTTGATTATACTTAGCAAATCCCTGTATTTAGTACCTAAAAGGATCCTTTAACTTTGGTTAGCATTGGATAACGCCGCCGCTCACAAGACCCTCCTTTTAGATCCTCCCGAGTACAGCCTTCAAAACTGTTTGTTCGATAATCGGGATATTCCAGATTCTAGTTCTTGGTAGGTCACTAACCTCACACAGTTATGTTGGAGATTATTTGATTATCCCAATGAGGCACTGAGGATACTGAGTGTTGACCCTTGTACAGTAATTATGTCATTATATTCAATAGATGTATGTCTGTATGTCAGTTTGTTTGCACAATCCCATATATATATATATATATATATATAGTAGTGGCTATTATCACTTTAAAATGATGGACATATAAATACTGAAATAAAGGTCTCAGTGAGAGGAGGAAGAAAAAGGAGGAGGGTGCTACTCCTAGACAAAATGTATTACATAGATATATTTTACATGATACGTTAATAGCATTGGTTGATGTAACATGCTTGGTTCATTCGGGGTGTACGTGTTCATTATATACAGTACATTAGTTTCGACTTTTAAGTCTCGCTTCTAGATACAACTGCTCCCTCCCTTCCCTCCCTCATTTCTCTCTCCCTCACTTCTTCCCCTTCTCCCCTTCCTCCCTCATTTGTCCCGTTCTTTATGCAATACATTTTCATCTATTATCCAATGTTAATGAAAATATGTGTTGTTTCATCTTACCCTCCTACTGCTTCTAATTTAGTTTTCCTTCGTTTTATCTATAAATGTCGCCCCTTCCTACTGTGTCATTGTCTTCCAAAATAATCTCCCATTTCATTACCCCTTACCCTATCCCCCTCTCGCTTCCCCCAATTATCCCCCTGCCTTCCTCTTGTTACCTCCCTGTTAACCTTTTTTAGCCTGTATTCACCTCCTTCTCTTCTCATTCCCCTTTCTCCATTCATTTCCACCGTCTGCCCTCTTATTCCCTCCTCTCTCTCCTCTTCCCTCTCCTCCCTCTCACTTCCTTCACTCTTTCTTCTCCTTCCTTCGTTACTCTCTTTACCTCCTTCCTCTCATCCCTTTCAACTCCTTTCTAACTTCTCATTATCTCTACTCTATTCCCTTCCTCACCCTCCTCCCTTATTTTCCATCCCCCCCCCCCCATATATTCTACTCATTCCTCCCTCTCTCCCTTTCCATATGCACTCTCCATATCTTCTCATATTTTTCTATTAAATTCCTCCCTTCTATTTTCCCTTCCTTCCGATCTTCCCTTCTACCTCCTCTCTCACTTGTTCATTCCACTCTGCTCTCTCTTTCCCTTTTTCCCTCTTTCCCAGCCTCATTCCTCCTCTCCCTTCCTTTCCTCTCCTTCCTGTTCACTTCCTCCCTTCCTTTTATCTCTTCCTTCCTCCCTCCCCCATCCATTCATGTTTGTGGTTTTTTTCTTCAGCAGTTGGTACAAACATCACAATAGCTTTATCATTCCATTGCAATTTTACAGGCTAAAAAATATGCCAGTATGAGTGGCAGCCTCCCCTGAGCTCTGTTCCATTCCCTGCCTTCCTCCCCACCATCCTCTTTCCTCTTCCTCCCCTCTCCCTTCTTCCCTATTTCCTTCCCTCTCCTCCTCCCCTCTTTCTCCCCTCTACCCCCCCCCACTTTCTTCCCTCTCCCTTCCTCTCCTCTTCTGTTCTATTTTCTTTTCTTCCCCTCTTCTTCCCCGCTTTATCTCTTCTCCCTCCCTCCCCTTTTCTCCCTCCCCCCCCCCCCCCCCCTAGTGACCATCGTATCAAGGTAATTATCCGACAAACCTGTCCATTACCTTGGCCATAATACTGCTCTCTCTCTCTCCTTCCCATGTTTGTTTTTATTCCACATCCTCTGCTTCCTATTTTGTTTTATATTGTAATACATATGAGGATTTTCATGCCTAAATCACTGTCTAAAGACCAGCTTATAATATAGTTTTCATTAGTACCTTGCTGATTATGATGCGTATTAATAGCCTACTCTGGCTAATATTAAACGATTAATATTTTGCTTCTGTTTTCTATTTAGCAAACACTTGTGGGAGCTAGAGAGGTACCGTAATAATATGAGAGTGTTACTATTTCTTTGATTCCTGGAGAGCCTTCCTAAATTACATGCAATTGTCTAATGATGATCAGATTTAAATGTAAAAATACGTCCTCAAAACTGAAAGAGTTAAATTCAATCTATTTACAATCATTTACAAATTTATTTACAAAAGGGTATGTATTCATTTGTTTTGTTTTTCAATGTTTATATATTATGAACTTAAATATATATACAGTGTATAATATGTAATTATTATATATATATATATATATACCGGTATATATATATATATATATATATATATATATATATATATATATATATATATATATATATACCGGTATATATATATATACTGGTATATATATATATATATATATATATATATATATATATTATATATACATATATATATACTGTATATTACAGCTTAAACTATTCTACTTACAGGAGCATTTGTATGTGAAATAACATTAAATTGGGTGGCTTGTGGTCGGATGACGATGGCGGATGTCTGATCTGCCCTAGTGCTGTAGACGGGAGGCTGTGCTCTACCTCCATCACATTATTCCTCTCTCTCCCTCGCTCTCTCTCTCCCTATCTCTCACTCTCACTCTCTCTCTCTCTCTCTCTCTCTCTATCTCTCACTCTTATTCTCTCTCGCTCTCTCTCTGTTAGTAATAAACCTCAATCTAGGTAACTCTACCGATAGTGTTGTTCTGGTGTACAGGTCTCCACATCAAAATGATGAAAAGGTTGAACTTCTGTACACAAGACTGAGTGGTCTTATCGACTGCAAATACAGTGTGATCTTAGATGACTTTAATTGCCTGATAAACTGGGAAGCAAGAATTGCCAATACTGAAGGTAGGCATCTTGTTGACTTTGCTAACGATAACATTTTGACCCAGTGAGTGAACAAGCCTACTAGAGGTAACAATATACTAGATCTTGTGTTCCCCACTGAAGAAAGTGTGACTTTATCTGTTGGATATCACTCAGAGGATATAACCACAACAATTTACTTAGATTCTCACTTCGTACCTCTTCCAGCAGACTCGCCAGTCCTCAGAGTACGAGCACATTTTGAAAGCCTTCAGGGAAATTTATCACAGATCAAATTTGAGGGTGAAGATGTTTATGCGATTTGGTGTTCATTCAAAGAGTAGATTATAGATCGACAAGCTGTTTCGTTCCCACTAAACTTACCATATTAGGCTCACCTCAACCAACATGGTTCACAAGTGACATAGCTTCAGCAATTAGGAAAGACAAATGTTGCATACAGAAAGGCCAAATGAAGTCAGGACCACAGAAATCTAGATTCCTTCAAAAATATGTGTAGGAGAGTGAACTCTCTTTTAAAGGAAGCAAAGCAGAATGAAGAACTCAGGGTTTCAGCCCTCTGCAAAGAGAGACCTAGAGAGTTCTTCAACTATGTGGGCAGTAAGAATCCAACTATAAACCTCTGACAATGATATAGCTATCCCTAAACGACTAGTTTGCCTTAGTTCTTAGCATAATTAGGTGTACCACAGAGGAGATAGCAAAAATAATAGATAAAGTATTTTGGTTCAAATCATCTGGCCCAGTTGTATGAGAGGTGCAAGATGAATTTGCACCTTTCTTGGCATAAATCTTGAATAAATCACAAAAAAACGGCGAGTTCCTTGAAGACTGGAAGCTGACCAATGTGACTCCAATCTTTAAGAATGGCAATCATGGGTGTCCTAAGAATTATTGGCCAAATAACGTGACTTCTATCAAAATAAACGTTTTAGAAGGAATACTAATACTGTAATACATAAGATAGCTGACTACCAGGAAATCCATAACTTAAATACAGATTCCCAATATGGATTCATGCAACACTTATCATATCCTACCAACTGAGTGACAGAAGAAGAGCCATAGATATCCTATATTTATATTTGTTATATTTGTTATTTTATATTTGTTTCCTATATTCCAACTTCTACATCCGGATATTGGCTAGAAGGCAGTAGATTTAACCGCTGAACACGGTGAAGCTAAAGGCCTTATTCCAGACTGTGTGGGCTACATTGAGACAGTTTGTGTGTTGTAACTGGTTCATTTGTGGCATTACCTTCATAAGCCTGGTTGTCACTTCATGGCCCGGTGCAAGCTTCGACTCCTCAAAGACTCAAAGCTGCATTGCCACTGATTCACTGTTTCATAATACTGTCTCAGACCCATTCTCTCTCAAACACCACCTATTGAGCTCAGTAGGCACTACCCCATAACATAATTATATATATGGGATTATTTACACAATGCTAATTTATTGGAAACAGCAAAAGTATTTTCCATGGCGTGTCGGCAGGCTTTGTAGTGATGCAAAGAAACAAAGCATTGCACAAATTCCATCCCAATAATATCTTCCCATTGTCAAATCAGGATTCCAACTTGGACATTTTAGGTTACCAGTCCAAAAGCAAGATCACTCCACCACACCTCCCCTAGTGGGAGTGAGTGCACTAGGTATCAATACAGAAGTCAAAAGTTGGATAGAATGTTGGCTAAGAGGTAGTCAGCAATGGGTGGTAATCAATGGTGTTTTTTCTGAGTAAACTCCAGTCACCTCTGGAGTTCCACAGGGATCTGTCCTTGTCCCACTTCTGTTTATCATATAATATTATGTCAATGACATCGACATTGGTCTAGTGAGTCAACTTGAGTGTGATATGCAAGTTTGCAGATGAAAATAATTAACTTAGAGTGAATGTGAAGGGCTCTAAAAGTTTTGAAACCCTCAGGACGGATCTTAACAGCCTAGGAGACTGGTCCGAGACATTACAGACGCCAATATACTTGAAAAAGTGCAAAATGATGCATATCGGCCAAGCATACCACAAGCCAGGTTATTCGCTATTGGGAATGCCTCTGGAAGGGACTCACTTTGAAAAGGATTTAGGTGTTCTGATTAGGAGGGATCTAAAGTTTTCCCAGCAGTGCATTTACGTAGAGAAGAAAGCTAAACAATTATTGGGCTATGTTATGAGGCATTTTAAGGAAAAAAAGAAAAGAAAACAGTCCTTATATTCTACAATGCTCTGATACAGCCACTCCTGGAGTATGCTGTTCAATTTTGGTCTCCAGCAAACAGGATAGACATAGAGCGACTGGGAAGAGTACAAGCTAGGACTAAAAACGTATTAAATTGATTAGAAGACTGTGCTACGAGGACCATTTGAAAGCTTTTGATCTCTTTTCTTTTGAAAGACACCGACTATGAGGTAAGCTCACTAACGTTTTTAAACTACTTAATGAATATGACAACGTGGATTGTAGCAAAATGTTTTGTCTAATTATTTTTTTTCTATGAGAATGAAGGATGCAAGAGGGGCAAATCTGCCTATAACAAGTGTCTTCTCCAAAGTTAAAAGATTGACAGAGCCAAATTCAAGGTACGATAGTCAAAATATCTGGAAACACGTAACTTGAAGCAGTTTAATTCATAGGATGAAAGAAAGACAGATAGAGGAAGAGAGTTCCAAAGCTTGCTTCTTGAGTAGAAGAAAGACTAGGAAAATCGGTTCAATCTTGAGTTAGAGAGTTGGACATAATAGGGGTGGGAGTGTGTTGAGAGGTGGGTGACCCCCACTCTCCGTAAGTGAGGAGGTATACACTGAGAAAGCTCTGAAGATCACTGATTATTGTAATAGCGATAGAAGAGTGAGAGAGATGCAACATTGTGGCATGTAGAGAGAGATTGTAGGGAATTAGTAAGAGTAGGCGAGTTGATGAGACAAAAGGCTTTTAACTCTATCCTTTTGAGAAGTGAGGTATGGGTTGAGCCTACCCATAAATGCGAACAATACACGATACATGGGCGTACTGTGCCCCTATACAGAGCAAAAAACTGCACAGGGGTGAAAAACCCACGGAGAAGAGTGAGCACACCTAATTTCTGGGAAGCTTTTTATAGCAAGGGTGGTAATATGGTTTTTCCAATAATGGCCGGAATACAAAGACACACCAACAATACAGAGAGAAGATATCTTGAAGGATTGATTTGTGTATTGTTGAAGTATAGTGGATATATGTGAGGAAGAGCTTGACGGGTATCGAAAATTGAGGAATTGGGTTTTGGAAGCATTGAAAGTAACAAGATCGAAAATAGTTGACATATGAGAAGATAGGCGTGCTATGGCCTCATCATGTGAGTTTTGGAGTTATTACATTTTGGGTCGTTGCACAAAACTAGTTGAATATTGTAAGGTAGAGTCATCAGCATATGAGTGGATGGGACTAAAGTTACAGTTGAGAAGATCATTAATGAATATTAGAAAGAGAACTGGAGACAGGACAAAACTTTGAGGAACACCGGAGTTGATGGGTCGAGGATGTGAGTGATGCCCATCCACAACCGCAGCTATGGAACAAACAAAAAGAAAATTAGAGGTAAAGGCACAGATGGAGGGAAAGAAACAGAAGGAGGGTAGTTTGGAAATTGGAGATTTGTGCCAGACTCTATCAAAGGCTTTCGATATTTATAGGGTAGTAGAAAAGATCTCACCAAATTTTCATGAGGAGAATGACCAAGAATTACTGAGATAAAAATATCACCAGTAGAGGGCCCTTATTTAAACCATACTGGCAAACTGAAAATAGATTATGGGAAGACAAATGTTTAAGATATTTTGAATTAGGAATAGTTTCAAAAATTTGAGAGATGCAAGAAATGAGAGCAATTGGATGATAAGTGGAAGGTTGAAAGCATTCAATCGTCTTTGGGACAAGTTGAGTGAGAGCAAACTTCCAGCAAGAAGGAAAGACGTTAGAGGAACGACAGAGATGAAAGAGTTTGCTTAGGCAGGGAGTCAGCATGGAAGAACAGTATATGAGTACAAAAGGAGGAACACAATCTGGTCTGTACACCTCCTTAGTATTTATCCCAGAGAGGGCAGAAAGTACGTCCTTAAACAAAATTATGATATTTGGCATACGTAAGAGCTAGGGCGTGGAAAGGGAGGAGCAGGACTGGAATTATTCAAGGTTGAGATTATTGTGAAAGTTTGAGCAAAGAATTTAGCTTTGTCAGAGGAAGATGTGGTGGTAGTGTCGTCAGAGTGGAAAAGAGGAGGGAAAAATGAGGAAGGAAAATTGTTGGAGAGGTTTTTGGCTAGAAAGCTTGGGAAGAGCTAGAGTTGGAAATTTCAGAAGAACAGATTTGGCTTGATTCCGGGCAGAAACATATAATGAACGAGATTCTTGAGTTTGAAGCTGACGGGAAAATTGGAATGCTTCCTCCTTGTGGCGGACAGTAGTAGAATAAGCATGAGTAAACCAAGATATTTTGGTATTAGACTGAAAGAAAATGGAAAATATGCCGCCATGCCCAAGAGGATTAGCTTCGTAATGCGCTCGGCACTCTCGGACGGTCTCTGGCCAGAGAAGAAAAAAACCATTCCATGGAATATCAAAGGAGTACTGCTGAAGAGCCTCCTTGTAGGCAACAACAATGTGCCACAAGCACCGCCGGTTGGGAGGATCGGATGACTATACTGGAGAGTTAGGACAGTTGACGGAGCTAAGTTTATGGTCGGGTTAGAGGTTAAAAATAAGTAAAATATGTTGGGCCGGTATCCGAAGTGATCCGGGATACAGGTGGGTTACTGAACTAACTACTCTAGGTCATTTAGGATAGAAAAGATGTAGGTTTGTTCACCATGTTGGTCAGTGAAAGAGAGGAAAGCCATTGGCGGTGGTGAACATTGTAATCTCCTAAGATGAAGATTTCTGTGACAGGAGAGATTGATAGAATGTGTTCCACATTAGAAGTTTTATAGGCAAAGAATTTTGGATGATCAGTAGAAATAGGGGGTAGATAGACATTGCAAAAAAAAATAGCTTGAGAGTGGTACACAAGTTTTAGCTAGATAGTTGAGAATTCAGAAGAATCAATGTTGGGAACACGAGAGAAATCACGATTGTGGCACACATAGGCTACACACAATATCCACCTTTGGCTTGAAACAAAAGATATAGATAATAAGAGGATACAGATACAAGTTTGCTCTCAGTAGTCCCAAACAACTGGGTTTCGGTGAGAAAGAGATAAACAGGGTTGGCAGATGAGAGATGGTTTTCAACAGAGTGGAATGTTGCAGGAATTAATAGTAGGAGTAAAAGCTTTTTTTCCGGAGCATTATGGAGGGTCGGTAGCATGGGTCAAACCAGTTAGGGGTACCTCCCCCCCCCCCCTGTAGGGAGGACAGACTGGGGTTGCCCTCAATATTGGCGAGACTCGGAAAGGATCAGCAAGGGAGGCCAGGTGGTAAAACACGAGTTACAGCTGTCCTTATCAGTCACCTGTAGCACTCGCCTGGAGTACCATCCTGTGTTAAGCGGGTGACTACAGCCAACTCCTCCTGGATATGAATGGAACACGCAACCATTGTTGAAAGTTATAATTGGAAATGTTCATCACCAGCATTTGTGAAACGTTTTCACATACAAGTTCTGTTTTATCTGGTATAACTTCCCTTAGAAGTTGCTAACAGTTCTTCAATAGAGCAGTTCAAGAAGGAATTAGATAATACTTTACACACTGTAATGGTTGTAATGCACTACACAGTCTCTCTTTCCACTTCCAGTATCTTCCTAGAATGGGCAACAAGGTCTTTGTGATAATAATTATTCGTTGTGACACTCTATCTCTCTCTCTTCTACTTTGTTGTCCTATTATTCTATTATAAACTGTCCCTGTCTCTCTGATGCCGTTACCACATAGTAGGGACTGGAATGTCTGTGTGTTCTCTGTAGAATTAACTCTAATTCTCTAATTCTCTAATTCTCTAATTCTCTCTCTCTCTCTCTCTCTTGCTGTTATTCACCGTCTCCCTTCCTCCTCTTCCTTCTTCGTCTTCTTCATGTATCCCATTGGTTTTATGTTTCTTCCTCTCCTGCTCCTCCTTCTCCAACTTACCATCTCATGTTATCGCATTATTGTCCTATTTTTCGTTCCCTCCCTCCTCTCCCATTCTCTTCCCCCGTTTTTATTCTTCCTCTCCCTCTCTCCCTGTCTTTATCTGCCATTCTCTCCTTCTATTTTTATCCTTCCTCTCACCCTCTCTCCGGGTCTTTATCTGAATGCCATTGACTTATCTGTGTTTCTCATATCTCCCGTACTTTTATATTGTTGACACGAAAGAGGAGACACAAACAAAGAGCAAGAGGAATTGATACGGATTAGTCAGTTAGATTGGATAAAAAATGATAAATAATGTTTTAGGGAAGGGAGAACGGAAGGAAGTCGCATATCGTTCAGTACGGTACGTTTGCTTATTATAATAATAATAATAATAATAATAATAATAATAATAATAATAATAATAAGCAAACCAAATGAAAAAACAGTTAAAAAGCAAATATATAATTGTAGGTGAATGATTGACAGCCAATAGTATATACAAAAAAAAAAAAAAAAAAAAAACACATTATATATATATATATATATATATATATATATATATAACAACCTTTTTTCTGTACAAATGAAAACTTCCATTTTTGGTATCTAATATTTTTAAAACTTATAACCTCACGGGGCTTTAGAACTTTCCTTAAGTATAATAGACTATGCAAATTATGAATAATGTTATGTAGTTAGTGCAGCACTCTACCTCGGGTGTTATGTAATTCCCATTAGTACAGTCCTACGAACCTCTCGGCAGGCTTCTACGCAATAATAATATGTGCACTGTTCCTGCATGGACATATTCTAAGATAAACACACTATCATAAACTAATTGAATGAAATTATATCACCAGTTAGACAGCTCTTACAACCTGTGGAATATTTGAACCTCTATGAACTAAATACCATTGCACCCAAAAAGAAAATATCACATTATACAGTTATATAATATTTCAATTACATTCGAAAATGTTTATTGTCACAAATAAAACAAAATGTTACAGGATACAGGATTTAAAATGCAATAATTAGCTTACTACGTGACAAAGATGAGTTACTGTCATATAGCATATTATGTCCTCATCTAATCTGTACAATATATAATTAGGGTTAACAAAAGAACGAGATAATGTGTATTCGTGCATAAGACATACAAACATAAATCCTGAACACACACACACAAATTCATAGTCATACAAATAGACAACAAACTGTGATTGTGCATACCTACTGTACACTGATAATGACTGACACATAGTATACATAGGCTAACACTTGACAACGTGATGTATATCTAGCAAATTGCATAGCTCTATTTTCCAATACAAATATCATTACAACTATAGCAACTCATTCAACAAATAAGATTTTAATATTATTTATAGGAGTATAACTACAGGGACTATTTTTATTGTATGACAATATATTCAACATTTGAACACCTCCACGTCGGAAAAATTATGTAATGTTGTTATGATAACTGGTACATGTAATTTATGCCTGTGTCTAGTTAAATAGTTTTGGACATATCATGGGTTTATGGATATGTTATTTTTCGAAAACAGTTTGTCTAAAATTCAGGGAATATGTCTGTCTATAAATCTAAACATTAATTTAGCGTGCGATCCCATTAACATAATATGTAACGCAAAGTAATCTAAATCATTGGTCGAGGACGTTCTCTATAACGTGCTGGTCGAATTAGTCTTTTTTCTGTAGAGTACTAAATGATTTAATGTAACAATCACTTGCAACCCAGACCTCGATACCATATGCAATGTATGGATATATAAAGCAGTTATATAGTGTTATAGGTGTTGGAATATTTAAAACTGTTATGGCTTTGCAAAAAATGTCAATGCCCTTTAATATGTTGTTCTTATAATTGTCCACATTCTCGTACCGTGATAATTTAGAATAATTTTTTACTCCCCAAATAATTACGCTCTCTACATTTTGTAGATGCTTCTCGTTTATGTAAACATTTAAATTGTATACTTTAAATTGTTACGCGTTAATGCATTGTAATAAGTCAAGATCAGTATGATAGATACCTGTAGGTAGGTCTCATACCTATGGTTATTCAGTTCCATAGAATTAAAACAATATTATTTTCAAGTGTAGCTAAAGATTCCCTGTTGTTTGCCCAATTATTCCCGGCAACATATGCCAAACAATCCTCATCGAGCAAGTCGTTAAAATGAAAAGTGTCTTATATACAGTTTACACATACCCAATCTGAACTTTGTGGATGCATGGCCTTCCTACAAACTGAACATGAATAATATGCTATATCAGAAAGAATAGCTTCCCTACATATGTTGCATCATATCATTTAAGTATGTATGTATGTATATAGTCAGGTACATACCCCATTGCTGGGGGTGGCCGACACGAGACAGAGCCCGAACAGAAACAATATTTAAAGTTCATATTCTCAGGGTCCGGGACCACTTTCACGTTATATCGCCCGTTTCTCTGTCTCGTCGAGTAGGAGAATTATTCAATGGGAGGAGGATTCCTAGCCCCCTGCCCCAGAAGGAAAAGTAGAACAGTAAAAGAGACAGACAGAAACAGCTAAACCTCACTCTGGATAGGACCAGCCCCCCCCCCCCCCCCCTTAATAAGTAAACGCATAAATAACGTTTTACATGGAACATTTGAATTGTATTGCAACTCGTATTATAAAAGTACTGATTAGGTCTATAGTATTTCAATGTGTTACACAAGCTGATTGTCTTGTTACTCCTGTAGCTAGATGTACAGTCGCGGCCATATAATAATCAACAAGCTTCCTCTCCCTCTCCGGGCTCGGACTTTTCTATTCTATCCTACTAGTCACTAAGGGATGGAGGGAGGTAAAGGTGTGGAGGTGTTGAACGATGGGTGAAGAGGTGGGTGGGTGTGGAAGTGGAGTGGAGTAAGTAGTGGTGGGTTAAATAAATAAGTAATACAAATTGAGAAATATATTGCCGGTATGTGCTCAAATGATCTCAATTAACCCCATCATTAACCATTAGCATTAGTCTTACAATATTAGACTGCAAAGTATTAATGGTTATACTGAACACCCAGCTTTACTTAGTTTGTGATTAAATGAATAGTTAGGCAATGTGGTTTAAATGAATGTTAGGCAAAGTGTTTATATAAATACTAAAACGAAATAAACCTGAAGGAAAATTAATAGTGTCATCATTGTGACTGAAGTAATGATTCAAAATTATAATCACTCTCTCTCTCTCTCTCTCTCTCTCTCTCTCTCTCTTTAATTACTTTATTTGTAAGAATGACATATAATTATTATTATTAGTGTTAATATTTTGTTTTTGTTTGCCTGACGTCGTAATTCCCGAGAACATTAAGCGTTTGTCACGAATCGCTAGACAGTACGGGCTCGATCCGCCGACCCTTTAATCAGCAGCCAACGCTCTACTGAACAATTTACATGTCATTAATAATATAACATACAGCTTTTGTTAGCAAACTACTAACTAGCGACAAAATTAATGTACCTTGGTGTTGTGACAATAATGTGCTTGATCTGTGGATGACTTCCCTCAAGCAAGAGAGTCACAGTTATTATTGAGTTGGTGGGATATTGAATACATTGATAATCTTTTATGAAGTTTGGTCAAATTAATTCCACATACAGTAGGTGAGATCGGTTTGTCATGATTCTAAATTTCCTGTAGCCAAGCAAACATTGCAGAGGATAATATTATAATAATGTATAGAGCCAAATAGTCAAGATATGACATGGCTGATTTATATAATATACCAACTAATTTACATTGAGGCACATTTGTTGGTAAACCATTTCCCTCATGACTATGGGTATATTTATATAGCTGGCAACCGTATGTAAAATTTGATCCCAAATTGTTCTTTGTTGAATGTGATTTAAAGTCGATTTTCCTGTGTCTCTCTGTTAAACATCCGCCTTTCCTCCCTCGCACTGCATAGTTTAAGTGGAGGCACTTGTTTTTTCGAGTCCTCCTCCTCCCTCATGTTTAGTCCTATTAATTAAGACATTCGACTCATTAGTTTGGCAATTTTCAGACCTTTTGCTCCATTCCTTTGCCAATATTAAGACCTTTCGTGCCATTTAAGTGTCGATTTGTTTCATGGCGAGCGAAAGCGAGCCAAACTTGTTTCTTTAAAATAGATAAATAAATGAGTGACTAGATAAGCAGACTGTCAGACACAGTTAAATGGGAAGTAATTCAATATCATGTGAATAAAATACATGAAAATGAGGATATACTGACAGAGAGAGAAAGAAAGAAAGAGATAGAGAGATAGATAGATAGATAGAGAGAGAGAGAGAGAGAGAGAGAGAGAGAGAGAGAGTAACATTGTGTTAAGCGATTCATGTAGTATCCATATTTCTTGATATCATCTTTATACTGTAGTATACTTCATTGTGAAATTATCTTAATTAGGGAAGGCCTTCTCATTATTAGTTATTTTTATGAGTAAAATAACAAAGAAAATAAGCACCATGCCACCACCGCCAAGTAGTTTTCCCGCACTTCACACCACAACCCAGAGAAAGGAAGCTGTAACCACCACACCACCAAGATGTGCCAGAGTAGCAACTATAGCTTTCACACTCCCTCCAACACCCGGCAAGAAAAAATAGGCGCAATTGATAACCATGATGCCATAAAGAAAAGGAAAACCGTGAAGGAAAGGAAGATCACCAAAAGGCTGCATAGACACCATACCTCCACGTGCCCTTCTTCAAAGCTGCATCACCCTCATGACCAAGAAGCCAGGAGGGACTACCCCAACCACCTCAGTGACTCCTCCCCACACATATGTCCTTTATAACCGGAGAAGGGACACCGGGAAGAACTCAGAAAGAGGTATGACTATGACAGGCAAAGTTAAGATCTTTAAAGTTGGAAACCTATTAACTATCCTCACTGGAAGATAGATAACAGCTGGAAGATTTGGGTGTAATATTGAAGTAGATCCCTGACAGAACTGGTTGTAAAGCTCTATTTTAATCTTATTTAAGATATTGGCTCATCAAAGGAATTTGTTATTATATCTCACTGGAGGCCACCTAATATCCTTTCCTCTGCCTTGATATCTGGCGTTACCGTCAATAAAGAATTCTGATTTGTCAAACGCTTTATTGGTAGTAAACCACCTCTCGTCTTACTAAAAGTTCACTCACAGGCTGGACTCTAGAAACGCAAGGGCTCCGCGAAATACCGTAACAACACTGCATAACGGCACTTTGCAAATAGAGTCCATCCGGTACGGAATCCCAGGCACTGGTTCTAGGGTACGTTTATCGGAAATTACCTAATCCACTCAGTCCCTGAAAGACTCTTATAACGATCAGAATAGTTAAGAGACGTTGTGTAAAAAAGACCCTCTTACGTTAATTCGATGACATGTTACAGTTGCACTGGCATATTGTACATGACATTCAAGGCCCAACACCCAACAGTACTGGAAGGTTCTGCATCAAAACTCTTATAACGGTCAGAGTAGTTAGAGAGCTTCTCTCTATGTTCGCTCTATAATATTGTACAGATGCACTGGCATATTATACATAATATATAAGACCCAACACCCATGAGTTTCAGTCTCCATCCACTGTCCACCAGCCACGTCAGGATCACCACCAGGGCCAAGACCCTCACTAGAAGACTACAGAGTGCCTAATAATATAATACCTAGTGAAACCCCTAATAGGTACTAGTGATGCACCTTGTATAAAATTTTTAGGAAGTATATACTTAAGTGAATTATCTAATAATATTAATATGCTATTTTAACCTTAAAAGAAGTGTTAATGATATACCTTATCTAAGGAAAGTACTTCATTGAAAATCCTATATATCTATACAAGTGAAATCTCAAAAGTACTTAGTGATATACCTTATAATTTTTTTAAAGGGAAGTACTTAGCTTGAAATATACCTGTATCGTGTGATCTCAAAAGTACTACTGTCGTACCTCAATTAAAGGGAGTACTAAAATAATATGTACAGGCCAAGTCTTAACGTGAGAGAGTAATGTGGCCCCTCGCTCATGCGTCTATGTTTATATAATCCATAATCTATTACTTAATATACAATATCTATGTGCCTTAAATATATTATATGAATGTTTGCTGTGTTATATTAATCCTCTATTATCTTTGTGCATATGTTTAAGTGGATTCAGCTTTTCTAGTCAAGCAAGAACCTACCAAATTTATCCAATTAATCCCAGCAAAATCCTGGTATAACAATGAGGGATATGATATTTTGTTTTTTTCTAAACAAGTGAATGTAGGAGAATCAGCAGGAGGGTAAGGAATGCCAGTATTTGTTTACCATACAACAATATTACACATGATTATATAAAATTAAATGTAAAGATCTTCAAACTTTAGTTGCTAGATTTAGCCTCAGCCTTTAGATGGAATACATAATGAATGATATACATTTTAAAATGCCAATTTTGTAGAGTATTTAATTAAATACATGAAATCAACATTTAACGAGTTCCTTATACATCTATGAAAATATATACAATAAGAATAAATTGATCATATAGCACAAAAATATATCTAGCAATATAATTGTCTACCCCTCCATGAACACGAAACCTAAACTCAATCCTTGTTCTGATCTCCCTTTAAACACACACACACACACACACACACACACACACACACACACACACACACACACACACACACACACACACAAGCGTGGAGTTTTTATTTAATTCCACTGTAAATAGGCTAATTGAAATTAATAACGCAGATACTGTATTAAATTATGATCCCAGTATTACTTGTAATGGAATCCTCATATAACTATCTGGTTATGTTTTTGCTAAACCAGTCGTTTACCGAACAAGCTGTTTTATTTTGCAGCTAAAGGGGATATATAATTCCTAATACTATTCTTGATGCATAGTTACATAAACAATGGCATCTGTTAACCCGGTTAGCGCTAAATAAAGGGTGTGGCCAATGTAGTTCTATGCAAATTAATTGCCCAATATTCTGACAAAATCTGGTATATCTATCATATAAACCATAATTAATTTTCCATGAGCACATATTTTACTAATATGATAAACATATGAAGAGTGAAAAAATAAGTGGGGAGAGCATTTGGGTGGCTAAGAAAAGACGATATTCCCCAGCCGCTTGTATTCTCAGGCGGTAGGCGGCAAAACATACACCCTCCCCCTCTGAGCTGTCTCGCCACACTGATCGATTCGGGAAAGACTCTCTTGTTGCATAGGATCTCTAAATGACTCGCTGTCGTGTACGAAACCGCGGGAGAACAATTCACGCGAGAAATAGGCGATAAATGATGAAAATAAGAGGGAAAATAAGTGATAATTGAGGAAGGGGAAGGGAGGAAAAAGGTGGGGAATGAGGGGAAGAGGGCGGTGAAAAACATATGGATGAGTAAGTACTTGAGAGGAATTATCTCACCTAATAACATAATCCATTGTTTTGAGAGCCCCTGGGTTGTTTTTGAAAGGTTTTGTCATGGCCTTGCTTCCGTTAGGCCTATCGCATTCGCTATACAGATACATCTGTGAGTTCTATCGCACTTCTCAGGTTAATGGTGATACTGACTGACCAATATAACAACATATTAATATCCCTAATTTACAATTATTATGCATTCTTCCACTACTCTAAACAATCCCACCACAACTCCCCCACCTCCACCTCAACACCCACCCACCTCTCCACCCATCGTTCCCCACCTCCACACCCTTACCTCACTCCAACTCCTTAGTGACTATAGTAATACAGAAGAAAAAACACCGGGCCCCGGAGAGGGAGGTTAGTGATTATATATGGCTGCGACCTTTGAAGAGTTAATTGGAATAGGAAAACTACAAATGAAAACTAAAATGATATTGATTTGATAAAAAATGTAAGTGATTAAATGTACTGTCATAATATATAATTATATAAAGCTTAAGATCACCTGCTGCAATACACATGGAACAATATTGCATGGTAGTCAATCACATGTTGTGTTCAAACAAGAGCTAATACAGTTATTGAGTGCAGACAAAAATATGCAAAGTATATACGTAATTAAGAAAAGTAATATATATAATTAATAACCATGATACAAAAACATTGTGAAAATAATTTGGAAGGGAAATATACACTTTAAACACTTCTAGTGTTTAAATCCACTGTTTAGTCTACGTATATCAAATCTTACCAATATTTAACCCAAGAACTGCGAAGGTCCTCAATTGAGTCTATCTATCTATCTATCTATCTATTGCCTGACGCCGTGATCCCCGAAGGGGTGGCCATGAACGAACCGCCCCCATGCACCTCTGTCCCCAGTCAGTCGACGTCCCTCCCCCCAACCAGCACCGCCTTCATTCATATTCTTCCTCACTCCATCCTTCCACCTCTCCTTCGGTGCACCTCTCCCTCTCTGTCCTTCCACCTCGATCTCGTACACCCTCTTAGTCAATTTCTCGCTTTCCATACATTCCTTATGGCCGAGCCATCTCAAGTTGTTCCTTTTCACACTTTCCAGCACATCTACCTACACACCACACCTCCTTCTTACTTCCTCATATCGTCTGTCTATCCCTCCATGTAACTCAGCACACATTCTCAAGTAACTCATTTCCACCGCTCTCACTCTTGGTCTGAATCTCTTCCCGAACGTCCATGCTTCGCTTCCGTAAGTTAGTGTCGGGATTACCACACTGCCATGCAAGGACTTCTTCACTTCCATACTGACCACCCTATTTCTTGCTACTGCTTTCAACGTTCCTACAACCCTCTTCCCCTGTTGTACCCTCTCCCGCAGTTTCTCATCCATAGTCCCATCTTTACTCAACACACTGCCCAGATACTTAAAAAAGCTGACGATCTCCATAGCCTGACCGTTCAACTTCACCTCACGCTCTGTGACTTCACCTCTTTTGAAGACAATAACCTTGCTCTTCCCCGCATTTACCTTCAAATTCCGTTTTTAGCACACTGTTCCAAACTCATTTACCAGACCCTGCAACTCCCATTCATTATCGCTCATCAGAACTGTATCATCCGCAAACAGCAGTATAGGCAGCTTCAACTCATTTCCATCCCTTTTCAGCGATACACCAACATCCACTGCTCTTCCTAGTATTTCTTTCATGATTCCATCTATATATACAGTAAACAACCACAGGGACATCACACACCCCTGTTTCAACCCAACACTCAGGTCAAAGAACTCGCTCTGCTTATTCTCCACACGTACTGCCGCCTTTGCACCCTCATACATGCTCTTCACTGCTTTCAGCAACTTGCCATCTACTCCGTATATTCTAAGCATTTTCCACATACCTTCTCTATCCACTCTGTCATAGGCCTTCTCCAAGTCCATAAAGGCAACATATAATTTGTGTTGCTTCTCCAGATATTTCTCCACAACACAATTCAGGGTAAAAATCTGATCTACACATCCTCTTCCCTTCCTAAAACTTCCCTGCTCGTCGCCTATCCATTTCTTCGTTCTCACTTTCACTCTCTCTATCACTACCCTACTGTACACCTTCCCTACTACGCTTAAAAGACATATTACTCAGTGGTTACCACACACTCCTCTTTCCCCTTTGGCCTTATATAGGGGGACTATTATGCCAGTCTTCCAATCATCGGATGCATTCCCCTTCTCCCATGCTAGTTTGCACATTTTCCATACCGTACCCATTCGATCACTATCTCACCACCATAGCTCAACATTTCCCCACACACTCCATCTGTTCCTGGTGCTTTCCCCAACTTCACTCTTTTCATGGCTTCCCACACTTTTGACCTCCTGATCCACACCTCCTCCTCCACTACTTCTCCTCTCCTCTCTTCCATACCATATCCAACTATGTTTGCTGGCTCTTCATTCCTTACATTTAGCAACTCGTTGAAGTACTCCCTCCATCTTTCGACTCTCTCTTGCTTCTCGGCTAGCATTCTCCCATTCTTATCTTTCACACCCTTACTGTTTCCCTTGCTACCTTCCCAAACTTTCTTGACTTCTATCCAGAACAGTTTCTTACACTCCCTCCATTTTACGCTCAGATTCCTTCCAAATTCCTCATCTACTCTTCTCTTACTTTCCTTCACTACTCTCTTCACCACTCTCTTTCTCTCCACGTACCTCGCTCGTTTCTGCCTCTCCAAATCTTCATTCCCTCTACTACCCAACCACTCTCTATATGCTTTCTTCTTGTCTTCCACAGCTACTTTTACCTCTTCTGTCCACCATGCTGTACCTTTCACTCCCCTCCCTCTTCTCCTCACTCCACACACCTCCTCACATGCTGCACAGATATCTTCCTTAAACACCTTGCTTATCTCCTCCACTTCCTCCATATCTTCCAGGTCGAACCCACCTAGTCGTCTTTCTACTGCTCTCCTGTACTCTTCCCTGATTTCCTCCTCCTGTAGCCTCTCCACCCTCCTCACCATTCCACCTTCCTCTCGCCTCCCTCCAGCTCTCCTCACCCACTTCTATTGTGTCCTAACCTTAGCTACTACTACATAATGATCAGACAGACCCCCTCCAATACCCCTATACACCCTAGCATCCATCACAGATTTCTTTATTCTTTCATTCACACATATACAGTATAATCAATCAGTGACTTTCGTTCCACCACTGTCTTATCCGTCATCGTCCACACCACTTTCCACGTGTACCTGTGTATCATTCTGTGTCGGAAGAAGGTGTTGGCTATCCACAACCTCCTCCCCACATATACGTCCACAAGTGCACTACCATTCCCATTCACCTCTGACGGTACCCCCCACCCTCCCACCACTTCATCAACTTTCCTATCACCCACCTTACCATTCATATCCCCAATCAGAAATATTCTTTCGTTCTTGTCAAACATATCCAGGAACGCCTCCACATTCACCCAGAACTCCTCTTTCTCTCTTACAAGTTTATCCTCTGTCGGAGCATACACACACAAAATCACCCACGATTGTATTCCTACTTTCATTCTCACCCACACAATCCTTGAACCCACAGACCCATAATATCTTACACACTCCTTCCATTTGTTACTTACAAGCAAACACGCACCTTTAGATCTCTCGCTGCTCCCTCACTCACTCCAGCACACACTCCCACTCTCTCACATCTGTACCCTTCCATTTGGTCTCCGTCATTCCACATACATCCAGCCTAACACTTCCAGTACCTCTCTCTCTTTTGTGCCATCATTCATGCCACTCACGTTCCATGTACCTATTCTCAGAATGTCCGTAAGCTTGTTCATAGTCGGTCGGGGTTCGTCAACACAGGGTCCGTTCGCATCCGAGGCTGGTTGTTCGTTTGAGTCTGTACCGAGATTTGTTTTTCTTTTTTGTTTACCTTTTTCCTGTTTAAAAAAAAATAAAAAATAGTACAGACTTAATTGAGGACCTTCGCCGTTCCCGGGTCAAGTCTCTCTCTCACCTTTCGTATTACTATGACACACACACACGGCTGGGTGGACTGTATATACTTAGACCTAAAGAAAGCCTTCAACAGAGTACCGCATAACAGATTAATATGGAAATTAAGTACTGTAGGGAGAGTGAGAGGAAAACTATTGGACTGGATGACAAATTATCTGCGAGAGAGATATGCGAATAACGATTAGGGGTGAAGTTTCGCAGTGGGCAAAAGTCAAGAGTGGAGTGCCTCAGGGATCAGTACTGGCCCCAGTGATGTTCTTGATATATGTTAATGACATAACCAACCGAATTGATGCCTATATGAACATGTTTGCAGATGACGCCAAACTCATGAAACACATCAATGAAAACAGTTATACAGTTACAAGGAGACCTAGACAGAATCCATAACTGGAGTAAAACATGGTAGATGGAATTTAATGCTAAAACGTGTCACGTCTTAGAAATGGGGAAGAGTGGCAGAAGACCAAATGGAAGCTATAGGTTAGGGAATGAGGACACCAGCAAGACAAGCATAGCAAAGAACCTATTTTTTTGTTTTTATCTAAGACAATATATCCCCCGAGAAGCACATCAATAATATAGTTGGAGCAACGTATGAATTAATAACAAGTATGAGAGTAGAATTCAATTATTTGCATGAAAGTATGCTAACCCAGATAATCACATACATCAGACCTACTATGGGTTTCAGTGGCCGTGTGGCATCGTTTTTTCGGGAATAACTTATTAACAAACAGTTGGATCAGTATGATATTTTGACACTGCCTTGTTCACACCGTCCCCTAATTTTTGTCAATATAGTGCATTACCAAAAGTGTAGAAATAAGCCACTTGTCCCTGTGTCATGAGGTTAAAGTCGCACATTAATGACCAAGATACGGACAAGGCTACCGTGGCTTACCTGTGAGAACCACCAAACCATTATTGCTCCTCCATCAAACACCATAGTTATCAGCCACCATCCAACCCTATTATCGCCTTTAAATTCAAGTAACCGTCAATATCAAGTATAAATATACAAACAGTATGTAACCCATAGTAGGTGTACAATCCTCATGGATGTCATGCGGAACTGACTTTATTCCAAACTCTATCACCGCAAACCACCTCTAGTACTGTACAATCCATGCACAGCCGCCCACAAAAATCGCGCTTTCATCCCTACCTCCATAAATTCATGGGCAAAATCTTAATACAACATAAATAATCATATTATATCGATCAAGGATAAACATGAGTTATACAAACTTTCCGAATTAAAATGAAACAACACTAATAGCACGAGAACGGCATAACTCCCGCGGTTGATCACACATTATCACATATTATATCAAAACATAAACGAATAATAATAATTGTGAGGAAAACAAAATATATTAACCCCTTCTGTACCGGCAGCGTTCTTTTAATTATAATCTAGCCATATTTAGACGATTTTGTGTTTTCTAAGACGGATCTAAACCAGTAAAAAGGGTTAAGGTAGATAATTCGAAGCCTGTTAATTGCATTTCCCTTTTGAAACTGTATACAATCGTCTAATAGTGCCCAGATTAAAGTTAAAAGGATGTTGCAGTACAGAAGGGGTTAATACAACAAATAAATACATATACTTACATTATATATAGTCGACAGAATGCAGAGTAGGAGCTGACAGTCCTCTGGCTGAAGGTTGAATCGGTTCGATACAAAAGGGACACTACTTCGAACCAACCCAGTGTATCAACTAAAACTAATCTTACCGTTTGACCGGCTATTTTGTCTTTTCATAGTATCAATTTCAGATCCTTAAACGATTAAATCGGACTGATAATATTGTCATTTTATTTTAGTATTTTACTGCCGCCTATCAACCTGCAATATTGCCTGTTCTCTTCGTAGTTCTGGCCTGCCATAATATTGTAGATAGGGCTACTCCTTCGTTAGATTATCAAATTTAGTTTCGCCTGGAATACTGCTCGAGTTCATCCAGTGACACTTTGAGGCTTTCTACAGTCTACTTCACCTTCCAGGGATTTGATTTTCACATAACGATCTTTAAAAATCAACTCCTGTCTTTTGTTAGTTATCCTCATATTAGAATTTCTAATTTGTAATTATATTTTCGTCACTGAGAACTAGTATAAATGCTTTGACATTTTTTGTATTGGTTTATACACTTATGTAAAGATAGTTGTCTCGACCAAATAGAGTATATGTTTCGAAAACTTCAAATGGGTAACGTCACTAGCTACGGCTCCACAAACACTGGGACACATGCAGCTTGTGTGGTCTACACCTACATTATATTTGTTTTTGATTAATTGGCCAATCTGTTCACGGTGGTGTTTTCTGTGTCACTCCTCTTAGTGTCCACACATTTACACAGTAGTAATGTATAGTCACATCACTGACAGTTCCTTCAAAGTGATCATTTTGAGTTGAAAATATTGCAGCACAACAGCCACCTCCGTCTCTGGTAACCGCCAGTCACTGACTGATCATACTTCACATAAAGACTGTGAAATATATGTTAACCTTTACCACCAAATATAACTCTTCGATACAAAACATGTAGACACTGGTTTATACCAAGGCCAATAGAATTGATATTGTTCACTCACAAATAATATACCTTTATATAATATACTGTACCTCCCGATGTATCAATGGGAAGATATTATTGGGATGGAATTTGTGCTGTACCCAGTATCAGTGCATTACCATAAAGCCCACCGAAACGCGCAAAAAAAAAAAAAAAAAAAATTCACTGTTCCCTGATTAAATAGCACTATGAATATTCCATATTCAAAATATGCTAGAGGTGGGCAATGCCTAGTAAGTTCATTGCTCAATAGGTGGCGTTCTGAGAGTGAGGGTCCGAGTCTAGGTAGTGAGACAGTGAAGTACTGGAGCGAAGCAGCTTCAAAGATGTGGCTGCTTCGAGTCGTGAGTGCACCCGTGCATCTTGCGAAGGCAAGATATCGGGGCTGGTTGTATCCCAAAGTGCTTCACATGTCTCACTCCCTAGACTGGAACGAGACTTCACGGGCTTCGCCCTTCAATGTATGGTTGAATGTACACTCGGCCGCAATTCCGCGTGGGCCACCTAGTCATCGGGTTTGGGTAAATCCGTTGTGTAGTTTGTTCGCTCTGAATATAGTAAGATCTCACACTCCCCTCCCTGAATCAATCGAAGATTTTGCCCCATAGATGGCGCAGCTTGATGGGAAGGGAGGGAGCTTGTCGTAGTGTTAAAAGGGTAGGACACAATGGGAGGAGGTGACGTTCTATAACATACAGTGACAAATGTTAAACTTATTTACTTCTACTTGTTCATACAATAATGTTCCCGAAACTAATTCGTAATGAACAGTAGATTCCCTCTTTCAGTAACTGAAACGTCTCTCTCTCTCTCTCTCTCTAGGTTATAAGAGGTATACAGAATGTTGAAAGTAACACTATTATATATATCCATTTACACCTTTAATGAATCACATTATGAAATTTATTCAGCAATATGATGAGAACTTGAGAAGAATATATTTTGAAGTAGCACCACGAAGTAACATTATACTGACGCGGCCATGTATAATTATCCACCTTCCTCTCCGTCTCCGAGCTCGGACTTGTTTCTATCCTCTAGTCTATTTTTTCCCAGCTGAGGGTAAATTGTCATGTTTCTATCTTTGTTACTCGGCTATAAGGTAGATTTTGTAGGGAAAGATGATGTTTATTCTGAAAACTTGGCATTAATATGACACACAGCCATAGTAATTTCATATATTTCCATTAAGTATCGAGAAATCAGCTAATCAGAGATTCAATTTACGATCAGTTGGAAAAAAATAGAGTATAGTTGTCACTAAGGGATGGAGGAAGGTAAGGGTGGCGAGGTGACTAACAAGGTGGGTGGAGGTGGAGGAGTTGTGGTGGGATTGTTTAGACTGGTGGATGAATGTATAATAACTAAATTTAGGATATTTCAGTGTGTGTGTGTGTGTGTGCGTGCGTGTGTGTGCTTAAAGGGCGATCGGGACACGAATGCATAGAGGTTTTGTGTTCGGGGACGGGTGGAAAATTATAAAGCTAAATTTATTTATGTACTATATATTGTATCTCTTTTTATACTGGCATGGCCTTACTTACTCTTTACTTTGTATTAGTTTTGCACACATTTTCAGCATATTTCACTAATTGGCTTAAATATAGTTATGTTTATATGAATGATGCATTAGGATCCCTTTGGACGATCCCCTGTTCGCTTGTTTATGCTTCCTCTTACAACTTCGGTTAATCATTGCACACAAATCTTGATGTCATATCATATTTCGTGAACTGCTAATCTGATTTATCTATCTATCTATCTATATATATATATCCATCTATTGCCAGACAACCTTATCTCCCGAGAGGAGGTGGACGTGAAAGTATCACCTTCATAAGCTATAATGCCGAGGTAACTCATTCGATTATCTAGCTTTTTTTCAATTAATTTCAAAATAAATGTGTAGCTTGATCATTCAAGATTATTGCGTAATGCAATATAACAATGACAAATATTAATTGTCCTGTTGATAAACATTATGTTTGCGGTAATATGAACAATTGATAAAGGTATACTCAATTAACTTCAGTCATTATATTTATTTAATTGATATTTATTAGACAGTCATAGTAAAGTAAATAGATCTAGGAAATAATGTGTTGGGGAAAAAATGGATTGCAATTCTCGAGGGTAATTTACTCTAAGTAAATATTTCCCCCTGTATCACATTATCTTATATTATCAGACTTAGCAATATGTAACAAACCACATGCAAAGAGTATAACATATCAGTATAAATAACTATATGTGTGGAATAATATTATCTGTGTATACCCTGGTCTATTTGTGATATCTAATAACCTGAGTTTACATGTAGTTACTCATAGTCTCACTGTTACCAAGGTAATGCACAAATTATTTATCAATACCATATTTACTATATAAATCGATTAACACAGTGCAACTTCTCTCTCTCTCTCTCTCTCTCTCTCTCTCTCTCTCTCTCTGAGAAACCAGACTTGGCTCTTCCGTGATACCAACAGATTTTTCATATACTTTAGTAATTATTTTATTTATTGTTTCTAGGTTACCACACATCAATTATTAGCATTCGTCTATAGAGCAAGTTAATCAGAAAGAATTAGATTGGTACTGTAGCTGAATAGTTAAGGTCATATAATTTACCCTGATACATGTTGGTAAGCCTGTCGAGTAGGAAGTGTGTATTTTCAGCAGAAGTTTTTGGTAAGGAGCTCTTTATGAAGATCCATACTAATTTCAACCTAATGTCAGAGAGCAATAAAGGTGAAACGAGACTCAAACTATCCCTTTGGGGGAGGGAAGGGGTAGTTTACCCTGATGCACAGGAAAATCGACTTTAAATCGCCATAAACAGAGAGGAATTTTGTATCTAAGTTTAAACACTGTTGCCAGCTACTCTAAATATTCTGATATTCCTGAGGGAAATGCTTTATCAACAAATTTGCCTCGATGTAAATTAATTGTCAAATATATAAATCAGACATGCCATACCTCTACCATTTGGCTTAATGTATCAATGTGATCATATGCAATGTTTTCTTTCTGGCCACAGGTAATTTAGAATCTTGATAATGATATTACCAATCTTAATGAATCCTGATCAATGTAATCAATATCCCACCGACTCAGTATTAACTGTGACTCTCATGCTTGAGGTAAGTCATCCACAGATCGACATATTTTGACACTACAAAGGTAACTCATCTAAATAATAATAGTTTGCTACTTCTGTTAATCTAATTTGTCGCTAGTTTGTAGTTTGCTAACAAAAGGTGTATGTTATATATTATATAGTATGACCTGTACTATTATTTTGTTCATACCAATAAAGTGGGTGGAGAGAGAGAGAGAGAGAGAGAGAGTGACGTTTCAGTTACTGAAAGAGGGAATCTACTGTTCATTACGAATTAGTTTCGGGAACATTATTGTATGAACAAGTAGAAGTAAATAAGTTTATCATTCGTCACTGTATGTTATAGAACGTCACCTCCTCCCATTGTGTCCTACCCTTTTAACACTACGACAAGCTCCCTCCCTTCCCATCAAGCTGCGCCATCTACGGGGCAAAATCTTCGATTGATTCAGGGAGGGGAGTGTGAGATCTTACTATATTCAGAGCGAACAAACTACACAACGGATTTACCCAAACCCTATGACTAGGTGGCCCACGCGGAATTGCGGCCGAGTGTACAGGCTCTCAGCCTATGCCTGAGAAGGAGTAGTTGGAATATAGAAAAAAAGAAAAAAAAGAAAAACATCTATACATATTGTAGTTTGTTATGTTATTTTAAAACTATGTAGTACACCTAAACCTCTACTGAATCAATAACTTTACGTCAAAGGAGTAATGCTCTTATACTCCATATATATATATATATATAATATTATTGTACTACACTTAAAAATATGATAATAATTTCACCTTAACCTCCACTAAAGAATATGACCTTTGTACTGTGCACTGTTAATAGGCTATGCCACAGCCAATGTGGCCTCAACATGCAACTGTCCCAAAAATAAATATGTCTAAATCATGTTGATGACCTACACTACATTCGCATTGCAATCTATTGTTTAAACTCTAATTTCCACGTACTTAATCTTTAACTCAATGTCGGTAAATAGCTCGGGTGAAAAGTGTTATTCTTACGCCTACATGCTCTCCTAACCCTCAAACATTCAGTGAACGTCAAGCCCTCGCATAACAATTTTAATGCAGCAATCATACTTTCTAAGTTGATTGAATTATCTTATTGATACCCTTCATTAACCCATTATGTACCGGCGACGTCCTTTTAACTTTATTCTGGCTATTATTAGACGATTATATATAGTCAAAAAAGGGCCTCCATCAATTAACAGGCCTCGAAATATCTTACTTAACCCTTTTTACTACGACAGATCCTTCTTAAGCTACACAAAATCGTCTAAGTATAGCACGAATAAAATTAAAAAGACGTCGCCGGTAAAGAAGGGGTTAATGTTCGGAATAGTTTGAGGCCCATATTATTAGATGTCCCCCTTCGTTTGCTCACGAACAACCCTCACGGCGGGGTCGTTCCTTCGTGCGGTATTATTAAACGCTACCTGAGCGTCCCTTTCGTGGAAGAGGTTCGTTCGTAGGTTGGTACGCCTGTGTATATCATGAAAGCAAAATGTGAAAGGTTGGTATACCTGAGAAGGGATTTGTTTACAAATATTCGCCAACTTTCGTTTTCACTTGGTTGGGAACTGGAGTGAATTTCAGAAATTCAGTCCATACACGCGTATCTTCACACATCCATGATCAAACCTAATAGCCTTTCAATAAAGAATGCACACCTACATGTTTGTTATCCATATGTCAAGGCCTATAGCCTAGCTTCATAGCCTATATGCAGACTCGGTAGTCTTTAGCCTACAGTATACACGAATGTGGAAACAAGTGTAAAGTAATACAATATTGTATTCTGACCATGATCCAAGTCTTCTAAGTACAATCAAATTTGTTCTCCGGTTTTGATGGAAATAGAACTCTAGCCTAGGCCTAGGCAAAATGTGACATTTTCAAGAAAACACTCATTGAGTTGAGCTAGGCCTAGGCTAGGCCTATTACTGACCATTTTTAGGCCAAACTTTTTGAAAACACTTGTGGCTATATAAATATAAGAACATAAGAATATGGGAGCTGCAGAAACACGATTGGCCCACACATGACAGATCCCTCTCACACCTGACCCTAATTATAAGCCTAGCTCACTAACACCATTAGGATATAATAGTCATGGCTTACATATTTTATTTTATTCACTTCCTTCTATATTTAGGCTATAATCTAACTTTGGCACGACAATGACCCTAACCTATGCCTTTCTTAAAGATTCATCTAATCTTCCCGTGTAGCCTAATTTGGGTCATTTTAAAGGCACAAAATTAAATGGTTGGTAATTCTTCAGAACTGACTCAATGAGCCTTCTCGGTAAGATTAGGAGCAGTGGGCGCACCACTACCGACATACAGCATAAATCATCTATAAAACATTAACCTAACCTAACCTAACCTAGTACTACATGAATACTAGGTTAGGTTAGGATAGGTTGTTTGGTTAGGTTCATGTTTTATAGATGAGTTATGCTGTATGTTGGTAGTGGTACGCCCACTACTCCTAATCTTACCGCCTTCTCTCAAACAAAATAAATATATAGGCCTAGACTATAGGCTATCCTATATATAAAACCGCATAGTAGAGATATCACGCTCGATAATCAAAACGTTCTAACTTCTGTGATATACCTTACAGTAGCTCCCCTTAACCCATTATTGTATCCCACGGCCGGTAACAAACAATTTACCCAACACCTGCCCGTGGGATACAATGATAGGTTGAGGGGAGCTTTGCCCTCCTCACCCCCCATGACTTATTGTCATCATCATATATATTACCAGCAGGGACAAATAACAGCAGTCAAATTAGACGCGAATGTAAGTGTGTATGTAAAGAAAGCTGACGGTACGCCCGCTAACATAACTCTTACCGTTCATACTACTGTATTAAAAATTTACATTAACGGTTCTTAACAACTGTGAAAAACAATGCCCCCCTCACCCCCCCCCCCCCCCCCCCAGGACTTATTGTTATCATTATATATGACAGAAAGGGGCAAATAGCCGCTGCCCGTGGGATAATTTAAGAAAAAACTAAAGGTGTCAAATCCGACCCGCGTGTGGGATAATTTAAGAAAAAAATATAGGTGTAAAATCCGACGCGTACAGCGTGAAAATGTCGCTTTAAATGTATTCTGAAACAACTTTGCTCCCTACAATTAATATTTATTAGCATAAATTCAGCCTAGTTTAGCCTATAAAACAAAAACTAACATTTGTTTAGCCTAGGCCTAAATATAAAAAGCAAAAGCCCACTCATACTGCAATTATAAGCATAAATATGAGAGTATCTAAGTTACAAATCAAATGTTTGTGTATAAAATAAACAATAAAATTGTCATCTTTCAACTGTTGAGGTCATAAGTAAAAAAAATCTGATACATTAGGATAAAATGCGTTAAGAGTTGTGTTAGTGGGCGTATCATCCGCTTTATTTACGTAGTCGCACGCTGGCAGTTACATTCGTGTCTAATTTGACTGTGGTTATTTGCCCCTGCTGGTGATATATATGATGATAACAATAAGTCATAGGGGGATAAAGATCCCCTCAACCCATTATTGTATCCCACGGCCAGGTGTTGAGTAAATTGTTTTGTTACCGACCGGGGGATACAATAATGGATTGAGGGGGGCTTTGCCCCCCATCAGTTAAATAAGATGTGAATGTAGGCCTAACTGCGAGCGTGCGACTAGGCTATAATTATATACAAAGCTTTTGGTATGCCCACAAATACAACTCTTACCAAAACTGCAATTAGCCTATTTTTGTTTGGTTTTTCAGTCTAGGCTAAATTCTTTAGCATGTGTAGGCCTATGCTTTCCAATAGAAGTAAAAATATGTAGCCTAGCCTAATGCAATTTTACTAAAACCCAAGCTTACCCGAATATATGCAGAGCTCAACAGCCAAAAAAAAAAAAAAAAAAATTATGTTGAGCAGTGAAATAAATTAGTCTAGGCCTAGGCCTGTTTTCTCATAGGCCTAATAACCTAATGCAGTTTACTATAACCTAATTTAAGTTATTTCACAAAATACTGATACCCAGCCCTCCTCATGCATTCTTTTCCATTGTTAAATAAGTTTGTGCTTAACTGCAGTAATGAAAGGTATAAACTAGCCAATGTCTAAAGACTTGGAACTGGCATAATTGGCATCACACGTACTACGAAATTTAAGTAAAACTATGGGATAGCCATGTTACTCAAGCAAAAATGCCATGCCGAAATTGCTAAAAAATACATTAGAATTAGTGTAAGTGCTTCCCTAAAGCAGAACAGAGGGTAGTAATATCAGAACAAGAGCGACACGGCATATTTTGTTGGTAGAATGGCGATCATGATGTCTGGGCGGTATAGCAGAAGTCTTCACAAATTACTTAAATATTACCCAATTGGATACTAATATTCTAATAATGTCGATACCGACACAAATAGCCGTCTTATAGCATTGCTTTGTAATACACAATAAGAATGCAAGAGAAAAATGTCTTAGCCTATATCTCGAAGGGGTATGCAAAGAGGTGGGGTACTTCGTGACCTTCGTGTTCCAATAATATTACTACAAGCCCCGTCCCTGAAGACCCTGTTCGAGGCTTAAAACTGTTTAATAATACCGTCAAGGAGACGAACGGCCCGCTCGTGGGAAGGGGATGTTTAATAATACGGGTCTGAGCCTTTTGGTCGGGTAGGTAAATGTGGGCTTCGGAGCTACCCTGGCTTAATTAATAAAGGTAAGAAATCATTTAACTAAAGCACATTATTTTCTTATGATGCAATACGCTTTGGTTGTCGCCTTGGTCATGATTGTCTAAATTATTCTTTCTTAACCCTTAACCATCGGCGCTCGACATATGTCGAGTTAAAGAAAACGTGCCCATATGCGTGCCTCGACATATGTCGAGTGCAATTTTGAGCACGTAATGTGCTCTGAGAGAGACCTGAGCGGTGCGAGGAGCATAGATTGCTTCCTGACCGCTCGCCACCACCGCCGTGGGTCGACTGAAATTTATTACACCCTCCTCCACCCTCTCTCACTCGCTACACAAGGAATTATGTAAGGAAATTACCTTATTTTAGGGTTTTTGCACTCGTGTTGCACGATCGTTGCAAGAGAACCAGTGGTCGTAGAAGGATGGTTCGGGTGTCATTGGAAAGCTCTGTTTACGCCCTTTCAGGGATAGATACTTGTATTACGCTCTGGGTCTTGTTTATGCATGAAAAAGAGCACGGAAACAACCCCATTTAGGGTAAAACTACCCGCTTGGCGGGTAGTAGAAGTTACCGACCCACCCGCTCTTTGTGTGTTAAGGGAGCCCACCTCGCTTTTTTTTTTCTCTTTCTCTACCTCTCTCTTTGGCTTTTATCCATTTGGCCCCATTCAGCCTACTGTTTTAAGATGTTTACCCCCATCCAGGTGTCAATATTTCCCTGGCGAGTGGTAGCGAGCCACCATATATACATCTTGTTTTGACAGCAAGCTAAATTTGTACATTTTTCGATAAAAAATAGTTCTCTGGCAAAACCGGATTTCTCCATACAATGCTGGATCGCTATCGCTCGCCAGGTAGACATCGACACCTGAATGGGGATAAACGTCTTAAAGCAGTTGGCTGAATGGGGCCAAATGGATACAAGCCAGGAAAAGAGAGAAAAGGAGAGAAATATAAAAACAAAGCCGGTGACCCCCCTTAAAAGGTGAGACTCATATAAACTCGGGTTCATTGGAAAAGTCTTTCTCTTTTTAAAGGGATATTTACGGACTCACAAGGACGTTTTTACGTCACTTACCGAGAAGCTTACACTTCTGGTTTCACTACCGTTACTCTCTCGATCGTACTCTGAATTTTGACTAAGTTCAGGTATTAGGCTATGCTCAGGACACCTGAACCAAAGGGTATGAGGCTCAATAATTGACAGGGACATCCAGGGATTTCTCTCTGTTACCCCCAATTATACTCTTATAGTACAGGTATTCTTTATTTATGTCTACATCTTCTTACCATTCACTACTATTTTCTGTGGATTCCTCATCATCCCATATTTTGATAAAGCTTAAATATTCCTCTCAAATCTCTATACTGAATATGATAAGAGCTGATTAGTTTAGTAACTTTAAACATTCGCTCATACTTTTCCTATAACTTTCCTGCTCATAGTGGGCCATGCCACTCTATTAGCATAAATTCCTCCCCGGAAATAAGGGCTCCCTGGCAATACTTTAGGTTGAGATTGTTCATGTATTTTCACGTTCCCATATTTTATACCGCTGGTTGTGCATCAGATCAATATACTGGTTAGATCCCGGAACTCCGGATTTTCTTCCAAGTTTCTCCTGTTGAAATCTTGGGAGGGTTCCAAAAGTAATTTCAAAAGGGGTAACTTATGTTGTATTGCAAACCCACGTAATTATACCCCACACGATCTCACGCAGAAGTTTCGGCCATTCTCGATAATCATCTAGTTCCTGGGACGAAAGAGTTGCACATACAGGGTGTCCCGCGAGTTTTGTCAAATACTTCCAGAGATGAAAGATTAAGTAATTCTAAGTAAAAACTGTTATATACACATAGGCTTTTTGGGGCATTGTTTTGTAGTTATGGATGGACCCTTAAAGTCGGCATTTTGGTGTTTTTTGTCATTTCTAACCCTGTTTTTCTTCAATAAGATGAGGATAGGAAAACAAATATAAAGTGTATTATGAAGCATGATATCAATACTTCAAACTGAATATTACAAGAAACCAACAAAACTTAATTTTAAGCTCATCATCACGGAAAGTAAAAAGGATCTACAGAGGATTTGTTGATGTTTTTCGGTCGTTTTAAACCCATTTTCCGAGTAATGAAAAGTAATAGCGATAACTTTAAATGCTGTGTGATGGTGCGTGGTATCAATACTTAATGAAAACACCAACAAATCCTCTGTAGCTCCTTTCTTCTTTCCGTGATGATGAGCTTAAAATTAAGTTTTGTTGGTTTCTTGTAATATTCAACTCCATGTCAAGGGAATATGAAGTATGATGTAGGGAAGTTTTTGGTGTCAGTTAGAAGTATTGAGATCATGCTTCATAATATACTTTATATATTTTTTTTCCCATCCTCATCTTATTGAAGAAAAACAGGGTTAGAAATTACAAAAAACACCAAAATGCCGACTTTAAGGGTCCATAGCTACAAAACTATATCTATCTATCTATATATCTATATGCTCAGGCCCAATCCCCATTGTGGGGGTAGCCGACTCAAGACAGAGCAAGAACAGGGAAAACACAAAAACAACATAAAACAAAAAATAAACACAGATAAAAAACACAAACTCTCACACATCCAGGTCACCCAGGAGAAGACCCAGAGACCAGGGTTACCAAGGTCGCTCCAGCACTCCCCCGGCCCCTGACCACCCGGAGAGGTTCCGATCTCGGCAGGCAGACATGCAGCGGAGCCAAAGCCACAAGCCCTCCCACCACACTTCCAGGCACACCCTTCATATTAATCGTCTCCCCGGGCCAGGCGCCTGATGGACTATTATCTAGTCCAACTTGCGCCCGACCCCTTACTCCAAAATGACCACATGTTCACTCAACTATTCACAAGCATTCTCCATTCACTCCTGTCCACCACCACTTCCCCTGCCTGATCTATAGTCATTCCTCTATCATCCAAAGCCTTTCTTACACAGTCTCTCCATCTCAATGGGGTCTTCCTGCCCTTCTATCTCCCCTTGTACCTGACTCACATATTCTCTTTGTAAGCCTTTCATCTCCCATTCGTTCAACATGACCATACCAGCTCAGCACCCTTCTATCCACTCTGGCTGACAAATGTTCCTGCTGCCCCACTCTCCTACGTATCTCTTCATTCCTCAATCTGTCTCTACGAGTAACTCCACACATACTCCTCAAGCAGCTCATCTCCATCACATCCAGCCCTCTTTTCTCCTTTTTCTTCAGAGCCCATGTCTCAGCCCCATACATCACTGTTGGCACAGCAATTCCTTGATACAGTGCACTTTTTACTTTCACTCCGAGATTTCTCGTCTTCCACATACTTCCCATTGCTCCGAAAACCTTCCTTCCTTCACACACTCTCTGTTTTACCTCCACTTCCATACCTCCACTCCTGCTTATTGTTCCTCCTAGATATTTAAAACACTCTACTTGTTCCAATATTTCCCCATCCAGCCTCACATCTAGATTCACCCTATGCTCTCCCCTATTACACACCATTACTTTACTTTTATTGACGTTCACCTTCAGTTTCCTCCTTCCACAAACCACACCAAACTCTTTGACTACCCGCTGCAGTTTCTCATCAGAATCCGCCACCAATGCTGTGTCATCAGCGAACAGCAACTGATTCAACTCCCAATCTCTACCATTCTTTCCTACTAAACCCAATCCTCTTCCCATAGTTCTCCTTTTCACCTCCCTCACCACACCATCCATAAACATATTAAACAGCCATGGTGACATTACACAACCCTGTCGCAAACCTACCTTTACCTCAAACCATTCACTCTACTCACCATTTCCTACTCTCACACATGCTCTGCTCCCTTCATAAAAACTCTTAACTGCTTCTAACAAATTTCCTCCTATTTCATAAATCCTTAACACCTTCCACATTGCTTCACGGTCCACACGATCATACGCTTTTTCCAAGTCCATAAAAGCCCAAAATATCTCCTTATGCTTCTCTAAATACTTCTCGCATAACTGTCTTACTGCAAACATCTGATCCACGCACCCTCTTCCCCTCCTAAAACCGCACTGTTCTTCTCCTATTGCAACTTCCGTACACTTTATTATCCTCTCTATCAACACCCTGCCATACAGCTTTCCAACCACTGACAATAAACTAATACCTCTATAACTTGAACACTCCTGCCGATCTCCCTTCCCCTTGTACAACGGCACAATACATGCACTCTTCCAGTCTATTGGTACCATTGACACAGCAAAGCACACATTGAAAAGTCTCACCAACCAATCTATTATCACATCTCCACCCTTCTTTATACACTCCACAGCAATACCATCCAAACCTTCTGCTTTTCCCGCTCTCATTTGTTTCACTGCTTCTTTCACCTCATTTTCCTCAATCCTTTCATTCATTCCCTGCCACCTGGGTGGCCTGGGTAACCTATCTCCATCCACCTCTGCTTCAATCACTGCTTCTCTTCCATCTCTTGTATTTAACAAAGATTCAAAATACTCGGCATATCTTTTCCTCACTTCAACTGGTTCCACTAGTAATTCTCCATTTTCATATTTCACTGACTCTTCCCTCTTTTGTCCTCCTTTCCTTACTTTATTTACCTCCTTCCAGAACATCTTCTTTCGTTCTTCAAAATTCTCACTCAGCCTTTGGCCCCACCTTTCGTTTGCATCTTTTTTCGCTTCTCTAATTTTCCGTTTTGCCTCTCTCCTTTTCTCCTTGTACCTCTCCCATACCTCAACACTACCATCCTGTAAAACCCTCTCAAAACACTGTCTCTTCTCCTCAACTGCCTTTCTCACCGTATCATTCCACCACTCGCTTCCCTTCCTGATACCTCTGCCTCCTACTATCCTTTTGCCGCATACTACCTCTGCACTTGCTTTCACTCCTTCCTTAAACTGTTGCCATTCAACCTCTACTTCTCTCTCTTCCATCTCTCTCACTTCCATCCACTTTTCATTTAGTCTTTCCTTGTACTCCCTCTCTTTTTCACTCTTCTCTAACTCACTAACTTTTATTTCCTCTCTTACTTCACGCTTGTCTCTTATTCTCCTGTAACTCTTAACTCTTAGCTTTCCCTCCACCAGGTAATGATCTGACATACCCTCCGCCTCACCTCTCATCACATTCACATCCAGCAGTCTACACAATATTTCCCTTGTCACCAGCACATAATCCATCAATGCCCTCTCTACAATCTCTCCCCTCACAAGTCTATGCCAGGTGTACCTGTGTATACGCCTTTTTTTGAAGAACGTATTACCTACACTCAATCTACACTCTTCACATACATTGTTCAGTCTTTCTCCACTCTCGTTTACACCATCCACACCAAAACTACCGATGACTCCCTCAACAGGCTCATTTCCTACCCTAGCATTTAGGTCCCCTAAAACTATAACATTTTCATTTTCATCAAACCCTTGTAGACAATCTCTCAAATCCTCCCAGAAACCCTCTACCTCGTCTAACTATCTTTCACTTCCTGGTCCATACGCACTTACAAAAACCCACCTTTCACCCTTAAACCGCATTCTCACCCACATTAGCCTTGATGACACCTCTTTCCACTCTTTTATAAACTCTCTCAACTCCTCCTTCACAATAATAGCCACTCCTTCTTTCGCCCTGATTCCCTCGTCTACTCCAGACTTTCTACCTATCACGTTTCCAAAATCCACTTCTCCCTCTCCTTTCATCTTTGTTTCATTCAGTGCAAGGACATCATACATCCTTCTTTCAAATAACCTTCCAATATCCTCTCGCTTCTCATTCGTACTACATCCACGCACATTCAAAGCTCCTATTCTTAGGGTCCGGGACCACGAACGCGTTCCCTCGCCCCTATCTCTGGCTTAGCGTTACATACATTGCCGACGCATAAGGTGCGTCTCTTTTACTCGAGGGGTTAAAGACAAAATATATATAATGTACCTTGATATGTTCTCTTAAAATGTATGTAATACACCTTCACTTCTTTCTCTTTAACTCTCCACTTGCGACAGACATATTTTTAAAATGGCCACCAATGTGGTAGATTAAGCTTCAATTCTGACAACATTTGTTATATTACTCATGTAAAGCAATATTGCTATTCTATTTGTGCATAATTTACTTGTATAATAAACATGTGAACATTGAAGAACCAGAAAATAGGTGATAAAAGGAAATATCCAGTGTGAAGGTGCATATTTGTGACTGGAGTGGTGGGAGGGAGCAATTAGACATAAATCTTCTCCCTTGGCCAGCTCGAGAGCTACTGATGGGTCTGGGCTGGTCTTGTGCATATATGAGGGGAGGAAGGAGGTAGGGGGAAAGTACAGGAGGGTAACTTAATATATTTGAGGTGAGAAGGAGGATTTATAGGGAGTGGGGAGGGAAAATATAGGATAAATGAGGAGGGGGAACTGGAGGGAAAAAGGGGGGAGGGGGGAGGGTGGTAAGACACATGTAAGGGGAGGACAAAAGGTGGTGGTAAAGAGATATACCACCTATTCACATATTGCTTCTATTTCACTGGCATTAGGGCATCTTTGTTTTGTTTTTTTGTGCTAGCTACCGGAAAGAGCTTCGCATTTGCCCAGTGAAACCTTCCAGAAGGAGTGTCGCAGCCCTTGGGTTAAAGGAATGATCATGCACCCAAAGTATCCATCTCAAAAATAAAACGGCTGCTGCTCTGCTCAAAGTTGGCACCACCACTCTGCTATTCTCCTCAAAACCGCTGCAGCTGGGGTTTTAGGGAACCATGGTACAGTACCATTCAGCTCCTTGTCGGCATAGGGTGTAGTAATTTCACCCAGCTATCCATGCAACGCCACAGAGAATCCATGTACCGCTGACAGGTACTCGCACGCTGCAGGATATCTGGCTGCAAACTCGAGGTTTGGAAAAAAAATGGCAGCATTGAAGCGTGGTGGTAGGTGCCTATTTTACTGCAACCCCCGACACTGGATGATCAAGTTCAGATTTCACGGCCTCTGAGTATAGGATCCGGGGAAGTGCCACATGGTCCTCTCCTGGAGGTGTTGCTAATTGGGGAAAAAGAGGATGAGTTTGAAAGAAGGGAAGTTTATATTGGTGTAGTTAGAGAAGTAGGAGAAAAAGAGGTGTCTGTGTTTGACCCAATGTGCGTGAGTTGAAAAATGGGGGTTGGAGAGGGCTTGTGAATGTTGGTGCTTTTATTGAGAACACATTGAAGAGCTTCAGTACGGCACATCAAGAATGGGGTTTGAGACTTGATTTTGGGCGGTAGAGGCGTAAAGAAGGGTGAATTTTGGGTGGTAAGGTTGCAAATAGGTGGCAGTTTTAGATGTTAAAGGTCTAAAATAGGGAGAGCCTGGCAAATGTGAATGAAAAGGGCCTTAAGGGGGTTCTTCGGCTGGACGCCTCAGCTTTTCCTTTGCGGAACTCACCTTAGCACTGTGCTTTGATTGGCTGGTGGTCCCCAAGTGTTTTCAGGACGACAATTTTCCTTATCTCATTCCCTATCTGCAACATTTTCTGTGTTTACTCTGTTTTCTTTGTAATACCAACCGGGTAGGTCAGCTCCGTACAAACTTTGGGGAAGAGAAATCTGGTCGCTTTGCAAATATCTTGAATTAAAGTGCTTAGGGCGAAGGTAAGTCTGCAGGTGTGCGGTGCTGGATTCGTTGAGGCGGTTTACATGCAACGATTCAGTCGGCCAATCAGGAGGAAGTACAGATGCACTCACAGCAGCCTGGCAAAAGCTGGTACCTTCACGTCCGCACCAAAATATTTAATTATGTCCTAACGTGTAATTGTGAGATAACTACTTATAAATATATATATATATATATATACTGTATATATATATTATATATTATTTTCGTATGAAAAATTAAATAACCAAAGAGACAAAGTAAAGAAAGAAGGTCTGGTTTGGTGGAAAAAGAGAAACAGATTATACGCAAAGGGGTTGAAATTAAATCGTTAGAAAGAATAAAAGGAAAGGATTGTTCTTGAAAAATATGGGGATAGAAGAGAATACATAAAACTAGATTGCAAGAGAGAGAGAGAGAAGATATTGGTGTGCTTATGCGTGCGCGCGTGTGCATGTGTGTGTTAAAACCGATGTATAAATAGGAACAGGTATAGAGAGTGTGTAGATATACTGTAAGCACAATAAAGTAAATACAAAGGAAGTAAAGATAGAGAAGGAGAGTGTGTACAGGAAGATAGAAAAGGTGAAATAATGGAAAAAGAGAGATGAAACTGTTGATTAATTTGCAGACAAGCAGTTGGAAGAAGTAAGCAATGGAGTTCATAAAGCGAGCGAGAGAGAGAGAGAGTTAATAAATAGGAAGAAAAGTAATAAAATGAGAGGAGGCAGTTTGAAGAAGTGACCGCTGGAGTTCACCAAGTTAAAGTTGAGTCTCTCAGGTGGGAGGACAAGACGCTACCCCCCATCCCCCTACCTCTCTCTCTCTCTCTCTCTCTCTTCACACATATTCAATCGCTCTCTTCACCCCAATCTCTGTTCTCCGACAAAATATTCATAAGCGATTTGTATGTGTGGGTGGGAGAGCAGACAGACTGGCAGAGAGAGAGAGAGAGTTACACAGATACTCAGACCACAAGGACCTTGCGGTCATAACGAGGTGGTTCGGCCTTAATACTACTAGACAGGGAAATTTTATAGTGGAAGGATAGGACAGTAAAATAGAAGGCTCTCTCCCCACCCTCTGGCTAAAAAGCCGTACCGGAAAATAGGATGAAGTGTGACCTTATGGGTCAGGAAATGCCCACAAGTAAAGTTTTTATATACAGTAGTATAGGAAGAAATTAGTTTGAAAGGGAAATTACACATGCCTACTGATGAATTCATATTAATCCAATATTCATTAGATAATCGTCCAGTCTTTTCTTAACCCCTTCTGTACCGGCACCGTCCTTTTAACTTTATTTTGGGTACTATTAGACGATTTTATTCAGAATCAAAAGGGCCTCCAGCAATTCACAGGCTTTGAACTTTCTCACTCCACCCTTTTTACTACCACAGACCCTTCTTAAACTGCACACAATCGTCTAAATTATAGCTTGAATAAAATGAAAGGACGTCGAAGGTACGGATCGGGGTTAAACGTATCGATAGAATTACTGTCGACCACCTCCCTAGGCAAACTAGTCCACTACTTAACCACACATCTAAGGATGCCTTTTCCTAATTATTTTAATTCCATTACCTCGGGTTGCAGCATTATTATTTATCGTGAACAAGTGCACTGATATCTACTCTATCAAATCATTTAAGTATCTTAAAACACTCGATAAGCTGGCCTCGCAACCTCGTTTTCTTTAGCGAGAACAAATTTATTTTCTTTAATCTTTCATAATATGGCTTGTTTTTCAGAGAGGGATTTAGTTGACTTGCTCTATGCTGCGCAGATTCGATTTTTTAAATGTCTTTCTTAAGATACGGGGACCAGAACTGAACGCCATATTCAAGATGGGGTCAAACAATGCTTTTGAATAACGGCAATATAATGTTTTCGTTTTTATAGGTAAAATTCATGTTGTTAGCTTTATTTGCCGCAGCCACTAAACTTATCTCCGTTACCTGTCCTATCTCTCCAGGATGGCCACCCAATCCTCCCAGCCGGCGGCGCTTGTGGCACTTTGGCGCTGGTGAGGCTCTTCAGCAGTACTTCTTTGCTTTACCATGGAATAACTTCTTCTTCCATGGCCGAGAACCCTCGGAGAGTGCTGAACGTATTACATAAGAACATAAGAACATAAGAAAATGGGAGTCTGCAGAAAGCTGATTGGCCTAAGCAAGGCAGATCCCTGTCCCACACAACCCCAATTACAAAGCCCAATTATAGGCTCAACACTCTAATACCCTGAGGATCATCTTACCAAAACGGTTAGAGATTAACGCAGGATTACGGGGTCTGCAGAGCGCTGATTGGCCCAACCCTGCTGATCCCCCTTCACACCCAACCCTTCTCGTCCTTATGCTTATCCAATTTTATCTTAAAGCTCCCTACCGTTTTTAATCCCACTATAGCACTTGGTAGTCCATTCCACCCATCTACAACTCTGTTACCAAACCAATATTTGCCTATATCTTTTCTGAAACGAAATTTATCTAATTTGAAACCATTGGTACGAGTTCTTTCGCTATCACTGAGCTTTAGTACATTTGCCATGTCCCCTTTGTTAATCCCACTAACCCACTTGAACACCTCTATCATATCCCCTCTAACTCTGCGTCTCTCTAACGAATGTAAGCCTAATTTCTTCAACCTTTCTTTATACGCAAGATTTCTAATATTATGGATCATTTTTGTCATTCTACGTTGTACTCTCTCCAATGAATTTATGTCCATTCTGTAATAAGGACACCAAAATTGAACAACATAATCCATATGGGGTCTCACTAATGACAAGTAAAGTTTTAAGATAACATCAGCAGTTCTGTTACTCACACTCCTAGAGATGAACCCGAGAATCCTGTTTGCCTTGTTTCGAACGCTTATACACTGTTGTCTAGGCTTCAAATCATTGCTAACAAACACACCTAGATCTTTCTCACAATTCGAGTTTTCTAATTCCATATTAGCTAGTTTATATTTAACATTTGTATGCATCTTCCCTATCTTTAATACCTTGCATTTGTCAATGTTAAACTTCATCTGCCAATTTACTGACCATTCGTGTAAGGTATCTAGATCCCTTTGGAGGCACTCTATATCTCTATCTGAATCAATTGTTCTCCCCATTTTGGTATCGTCTGCAAATTTACTTATCCTACCAGTTATACCTAAATCAAGGTCATTTATGTATATAACAAACAACAGAGGACCTAATACAGATCCCTGGGGGACACCACTTTTGACTGCTCCCCATTCTGACTTCGTACCATTTATGCTGACTCTGCTTCCTACCAATTAGCCATGACCTAATCCATCCCAACAACGCCCCACCTATTCCATGCGCCTCAACCTTTCTCATCAATCTCTCATGGGGGACTCTGTCGAAAGCTTTACTGAAATCTAAATTAATTATATCATATGACTTGTCATTATCTACTGCTTCATACACCTCTGAGAAAAAACTAAGCAAATTAATAAGGCAAGAACGTCCCTGAGTGAATCCATGCTGAGAAGAATTTATTAAATTAAATGTATCTAAGTGGTTTCTAATTTTACTAGCAATAATTGACTCTAGTAGTTTTCCTATGATTGATGTAAGACTAATGGGACGGTAATTGGATGCTATTGATTTGTCACCTTTTTTGAAGATCGGAACTACGTTTGCAAGCTTCCAAGCTTCTGGAACTATACCTGTCTCTAATGACTTGTTAAATAGAAATGTTAATGGGTAACTTAACTCATCCCTACATTCTTTTAATACTCTAGCATATACCTCATCAGGACCAGGCGATTTATGAGGTTTCAGTCTGTCAATTTCCTTAAGCACATCATTTCTACTTATAGTAACCGTACTTAACCTATTTTCTATACTATCGCTATATACCTTACGGACTTCTGGAAACTGTGCCAAATTTTCATTAGTGAAAACGGAAAGAAATTGACTATTTAATGTACTGCACATTTCTAAATAATTTTCTGTCATTTCTCCTATCGAAGTTTTAAGGGGACCAATTACATCTCTAACCTTGGATTTATATAGTTGGTAAAAAGCTTTAGGATTATTTTTTGAGTCATTGGCAACCTTAATTTCATAACTTCTTTTTTCTTTCCTAATATCCTTTTTTACCTGTCTTAATAGATTCTGATAGTAAGCAAGTAGGTGAATTTCGCCTTTCCTAATTTTTCTATATATTCCTCTCTTTTGTCCTAGAAGATCTAATAGTCTATTATTCATCCATTTGGGTTGGTTCTGTGTTGATCTAAATTTTCTTTTGGGGATGTATTTATTTTGTGCATTGAATACTGACTCGATAAAATTATCGTATGTATCTACCAAGATTGACGTCTCTTCCTGACTTAAGTTGACAGGTGCCTGAGAAGGGGTACACTCATTTGGACACCTGGATCGACTTAATTTTTTGACCATAGGGTCTGCTAATAGGGCTCTTCTTAACCCACCATAATTGGCTTTTCTGAAGTCAGGTATTAATGTTGTATTCTCTCTGGTATTACCTTTCCATTGTATATTAAAATACACAGAATTGTGGTCACTATTTCCTAGGTGGTCCCCTATCTCTACATTATTTACCATATGTTCATTGTTACTGAAAACTAAATCGAGAATATTATTACCTCTAGTCGGCGTATCTATGAATTGAAATAAAAAACTATCTTATACTACCTCTATAAACTCCTCAGAATCAGAGTCTCCTATTTGATGCTGCCAATCTATATTCGGAAAATTAAAATCCCCCATAATGCACACATTGCTAAACCTTGATGCCATTTTAATTTCCTCCCATAATGACGTTCCGTCATTTCTACTCATATTTGGCGGTCTATACATAACTCCAATAACTATGGTCTCACTACCTTCGTTAACCTCTACCCAAACACTTTCATTATCGTTATTTAGTCTAATACCTGATTTAATACAGCTTTTTAATGTACTCCTGACAAACACTGCTATACCGCCACCCCTCTTACTTGTTCGGTCATATTTAAACAAACTATATCCTGGTGTATCAAATTCTGCTAAAAAAATGCCTGGTTTCTGTATTAATCCACGTTTCAGTTAGCGCTATTATGTCTATATTTTCTTTGCTAACAAGGGCTCTAAGTTCGTTCATTTTGTTACTTAGACTCCTACAGTTTGTGTAATATACTCTCAATTTACTTATTTTCTTTATACCTAATTTACCTTTATTTCTAACGACATTTCCATCTTCCGTTGCACCATCACTACTTTCATTTGCAATATAGTCATCATTTACACTCTCTATTTAACCTCTCATTTACACTCTTTATTACACTCTTTATTATTTACCATAATAACCTCCAAGACGTTGCACCAGATAATGTTAAGGCTAAGTACGGCACCATATCTGCAAGCTTGATGTTATGAAATGGGCATTCATCTATATAGGCTATACCTCATGTGTGTCTTTCCTTATACCTTTATTATGTTCCAGGCGACATACGGCATCATATTTGTAACTCTGGTGTAATGAAATGGGCATTAACTTATATCCACTTCGTGTCTCTATCCCCTAAATATAAAATCTATAATCATAACGCCATTAAAATATAAATGCAATATATATATATATATATATATATATATATATATATATATATATATATATATACAGTATAAATATATTTGCATAACTACAATATCTGAGACTCCGTGGATTAAACGAGTTGACTGTACCTCTATGTACTTATTGGAGATTTAAGTTAGGTTTCCACGCCTCCATCAACAACCTACACCCTCTTCTGGTCTGATACTAGTAATAGAAACTATTTAATACCGTTTTTAATGTGGTTTTCGACGAGAATAAAGAAGCGCGTTTGGGCAGAACCTCGGGAGTTGACCGCCTCTTCCAATCGTCGGTTTGTTGACACAACGGTCGACGTTAGTTTACGTTTGCGGTTGTGTTTCTGCCCCCTGCCCTGCTGGCAATATATATGATGATAACAATAAGTCTAGAGGGGGTGTTCCCCCTCAACACATACTGTATCCCGAGGCCTAAATTTTAATTGAACCGCCAATATTGGGAAATTAGTTAGATGCACGAAGTAGCCTACTATGTCAACAAACGATCGACGTTACTCCCGCGAACCCAACTTTTCCACAGAGTTATCTTTATATTTCGTCTAATATTATTAATATTAAAGTGTCCCCATTGTTTTGTTAGTGTTTCGTACACCGGAAAAGGGTGTAGTTTGGTGTTCGATGCGTGGAAACCGAAAACAATTCTGTATTAAATCCTTGGTGGTATCTGTAAAATGCGTGCCTCTATAATAAATCGCACCTCAAAGAACAATGAGTGAAAATATTAAAAACCCGCAAGATTATGCATGAAAGTGTTAAATTAAATATAGTAAGATGACAAATACATTTGAAATGTTTATAATCGTTTCCTATAGTAATCCCATTTTCTCTAATTAAATGTTTACTTTTTTAAAAGAAAACGTGACGAATACAATAAATACCAAAATGCGGAGGTCGCGGCAAATTTAAATTTCCTATCTGCCTAGCAAATTTTGCTACAAACAGCCTCGTAAAGATTGGTGGATCTGTTGTTTCTTGATTTCCTTTGTACTCCTTGTATATCCTTGTTCCAAAAAAACCACCTAAATTAATTATGTAGTTTACTCACAACGTTCACATGTCATTTGTTCTTGTTAATAAGAACATAAGAACATAAGAACATAAGAAAATGGGAGTCTGCAGAAAGCCGATTGGCCTAAGCAAGGCAGATCCCTGTCCCACACAACCCCAATTCAATTACAAAGCCCAATTATAGGCTTCACACTCTAATACCCTGAGGATCATCTTACCAAACGGTTAGAGATTAACGCAGGATTATGGAGGTCTGCAGAGCGCTGATTGGCCCAACCCGGCTGATCCCCCTTCACACCCAACCCTTCTCGTCCATATGCTTATCCAATTTTATCTTAAAGCTCCCTACAGTTTTAGATCCCACTATAGCACTTGGTAGTCCATTCCACCCATCTACAACTCTGTTACCAAACCAATACTTGCCTATATCTTTTCTGAAACGAAATTTATCTAATTTGAAACCATTGGTACGAGTTCTTTCGCTATCACTGAGCTTTAGTACATTTGCCATGTCCCCTTTGTTAATCCCACTAACCCACTTGAACACCTCTATCATATCCCCTCTAACTCTGCGTCTCTCTAACGAATGTAAACCTAATTTCTTCAACCTTTCTTCATACGAAAAATTTCTAATATTATGGATCATTTTTGTCATTCTACGCTGTACTCTCTCCAATGAATCTATGTCCATTCTGTAATAAGGACACCAAAATTGGACAGCATAATCCATGTGGGGTCTCACTAATGACAAGTAAAGTTTTAAGATAACATCAGCAGTTCTGTTACTCACACTCCTAGAGATGAACCCGAGAATCCTGTTTGCCTTATTACGAACGCTTATACACTGTTTTCTAGGCTTCAAATCATTGCTAACAAACACACCTAGATCTTTCTCGCAGTCTGAATTTTCTAATTCTAAATTAGCTAGTTTATATTTAACATTTGTTTGCATCTTCCCTATCTTTAATACCTTGCATTTGTCAATGTTAAACTTCATCTGCCAATTTACTGACCATTCATGTAAGGTATCTAGATCCCTTTGGAGGCACTCTATATCGCTATCTGAATCAATTGATCTCCCTATTTTAGTATCGTCTGCGAATTTACTTATCCTACTAGTTATACCTAAATCTAGGTCATTTATGTATATAAGAAACAACAGGGGACCTAATACCGATCCCTGGGGGACACCACTTTTGACTGCTCCCCATTCTGACTTGGTACCATTTATGCTGACTCTCTGCTTCCTACCAATTAGCCATGACCTAATCCATCCTAACAACGCCCCACCTATTCCATGTGCCTCAACCTTTCTCATCAATCTCTCATGAGGGACTCATGGACCGAGGTAATCTTCTCGGGCATGGAAGCGTACATTGCATTTTCTTTCTCCCAGTATTATGCAAATAAATCTTGGTTTACTCACACTTGTTCTACTGCTGTCCGCAACATGGAGGAAGCATTCAAACGGTACCGATGCCTTAACATTCAAGAATCACATTCTTCCTATGTTTCTGCCCGGAATCAAGCCAAATCTGTTCTTCGACTTGCCAAGCACTCTTTCATCAATACTAAATGCACTGAACTATCCAACTCTAGCTCTTCCCAAGCTTTCTGGTATCTAGCCAAAAAACATCTCCAACAATTTTTCTTTCTCGTCTTTCCCTCCCCTTTTCCACTCTGATAGCACAACCATTACTTCTTCCTCTGACAAAGCTGAACTCTTCGCTCAAACTTTTGCTAGAAACTCCACCTTGGATGATTCCGGTGCTATTAATCCATCTCCACCCCCTCTCTCCTACTTATGCCTAATATCCTGATCTCTTCTAATGATGTACTTTCTACCCTCTCTGGGCTTAATACTAAGAAGGCGTACAGTCCGGACGGTGTTCCTCCTGTTGTTCTCAAAAACTGTGCTTCCGTGCTGACTCCCTGCCTAGGCAAACTCTTTCGTCTCTGTCTCTTCTTCCTTTCATGCTGGAAGTTTGCTCTCATTCAACCTGTCCCAAAGAAGGGTGACTGCTCTCAACCCTCCAACTATCGTCCAATTGCTCACATTTCATGTATCTCTAAAGTTTTTTTTTAACTATTCTTGATTCCAAATTTGTTAGGCATTTCTCTTCTCATAATCTACTCTCAGATTGCCAGTATGGCTTCCTTCGGGGTCGGTCGCTCTACTGGTGATCTTCTTTCATATCTTACTAACTCTTGGTCATCTTCCTTTCGGGACTTTGGTGAAACCTTTTTATTATTATTAGTATTATTATATGAGATGCCGAAGTCTCCAACCAGGGTGCAGAAACACCATCAAGATGAATCCACACAAAACACTTGGAGGCACTGGAGAGAGACTACGGCAACTTAGGAAAAAACAAAAACATATACTGTATACTGTACATATACACATATTAAACACAGATAACATATTATGCAGTGGAGGATATCAAGTATAAATATAATACAATACAATAGAATAAAATCAATTTAAATATTTGAATTAATGCTGCAAAAAAGCATTAACTCTAGACTTAAAAATGGAGATATGAGCTGAATTGACTAGCTCATTTGGCAACTTATTCCACAAGTCAACCATGGCCGGCACAAAACACCGTGAAAACTGTGTAGTAGAAACATTAACATGGCTCATGGCAAGATCATTAGGATTGCTTGTGAATCTAGTTGCACGAGCCCGGACATAGGGCCCAGGCAGAATCCCATGTAAGGGATGCTGAGGGTTGTTAAAAACATTAAGTAAAAGACTAAGGGCACCAACTTTACGTCGATGACACAGATCAAGAGACAAATGAGGTAGAATAAAACTGATGGAATTTAGCGACCTGTCAAGCAACTTGAGATGGCAGTCAGCTGCTGACAACCAGACAGGTGAGCAGTACTCGAAATGTGGCAAAATAAAAGCATAAAAAGACTTGATAACTGTGGCGTCACAAGCAAATGTTTTATAAAACTTGCGAAGCAGACCAATTTTTTGGGAAATGGAAGAGGAGAAAGAACGAATATGCTTTTCAAAAGTAAGTTTGGGATCAAAAGTAACTCCTATTAACTTCTATTGCACTAGACATATCGAAGGCCTTGGATAGGGTCTGGCACAAATCTTTAATTTCTAAACTACCCTCTTTCGGTTTCTATCCGTCCATCTGTGCCTTTGTCTCTAATTTTCTTTCTGGCCATTCCATAGCTGTGGTTGTGGACGGCCATCGCTCACTTCCTCATCCTATCAACTCCGGTGTTCCTCAGTCTGTACTATCTCCTATTATCTTTCTAATTTTCATAAAACATCTTCTCAACTGTACCTCCAGTCCCATCCATTCACATGCAGATGAATCTCCCTTACACTACTTAATTAGTTTTCCAGGATGCCCCAGCCAGCAATCCCTCAAAAACAAACGTAATGAAGCCATACAACACTTATCTTCTGATCTAACTACTATTTCCAAATGGGGCAGGCAAAACCTTGTTGCCTTTAATGCTTCCAAAACCAAATTTCTCCATCTATCTAGCCGTCCAGAACTGCCAGAGGACTATCCCTTTTTCTTCAACAATACAAAATTCAATCCTTCATCATTTCTCAATATTCTTGGTGTCTCTTTTTCTTCTGCTCTCACTTGGAAGGACCATATTACCAGTCTTGGTAAGGCAACCTCCCAGAAGCTGGGTGTGCTAAACTGCCTCAGGGGGTTCTTTACCCCTGCACTGCTTCTTGCTCTGTACAGGGGCATAATGCATCATTGTATTGAGTATTGTTCACATGTGGGGGTAGAATCCTCTCACACCGCACTCCTAGACAAAGTAGAAAGGAAGGCCTTTCGTATCATTAATTCCCATCCACTCACCAATTATCTGCAAACTCTCTCTCTTCGCTGCAATATTGCATCTCTCTCGCTATTCTACCGCTATTACAATAACCAGTGCTCCTCAGAGCTCGCCCAGTGTTTACCACCTCCTCTATATAGGGTACGTGGTACCTGTCTTACAACACAATTCCACCCCTACTCTGTGCAACTCTGCAACCCAAGAATGAAATGTTACTCTCAGTCTGTCTTCTATTCAACAGCTGAGCTCTGGATCTCTCTCCCAGAATCACTCTTTCCCTCTTCCTATGACTTGAATTGCTTCAAACTCCGTGTGTCCAGGCATTTTGGCTAGAACGTCCCTTGATTTTGGCCCTGGTTCTCTTTCAACTATGGGGTAGGCACTCGCTACAGTCAATTCTACCTTTTGTCTCCCTCACTCACATAGAAAAATAAAATTGCTCTGAGGATCTTAGGGTTTTTTATATTAAAACCCCGAGATTTTCAACCTTAGAGTTTGCTATTATTGGTTGGACTTTCATTTGATAATCATACTTTTTGTTTTTTGAACCAACGTGCAAAATTTGACATTTGTCAACATTAAAGGACATTTGCCACTTTCCTGACCAATCCACTATTTTGCATAAGACGGACTGGACTGCCCGTAGGTTATTTCTGTCTTAGTCACTCTAGACTATGTTCCCTATCTTTGTATCGTCAGCCAATTTGGAGATAAAGTTATTCAGACCTACATCAAAATAATTTATTTATATGATAAATAAAACCAGACCAAGGACCGATCCTTGAGGCACACCGCTGGTAACAGGCACCCAATCTGATTCTATACCATCAAGGTGGGTCCACACTGGCAACATTTGGTCGTCATACAAGTCGGAAACAATGTTTCAAACTCCGTGTTCGACATTGTGAGACATATCTACAACAATGTATGCAACAATGTTTGAATGAATGTTGGAGATATGTTGGCAATAGGAGTCGGCTTGGTGAGGGTGTCTACACTTGGTCTGTGTAGACGGGAAGATCATGTCAGCGTGCGAAGATGCCTTGACAGCAGCTGCTGCTGTAGTTATTTTGTAAATAAATGGGTCTGTGTCAGGGTAAATAGGGCCAGTTCCCTCATCCCTTAATCCAAGAAAACAAATATTGTATACCAGTATTTCCAATGTTATAATGTTTTATGTGTTCAAAGTATTACATTGTATATGGGACAGAATAAAATAAGCGAAGTACAATATTATGCATATATTCTTACCTCAATTCCAGCGTCGTAAGTCTTGTGTGGTATGTGTTTGTCGGCCAAAACTATCATGCTTTTGAATCCAAACCACTGGCTTATGTAGGTGTCATCGGCTCCATTGCCAGAGTTCTTCTCCTTTTTTTTTAAGCTCCCTTCTGAATTGTGTAATTAAGTTTCTAATTTGTTTTTGTCTGGCCTCATCCCTCACCGCCTTCATAATTATTTTCGGCGATGTCTCGCCATGCATCGGCCCTCTTAAATTTGTGTTAATAATGATCGTGGGTGGGATCCCACAGTAGATTGTACCTACGGTAACAATCAATTAAATGTACCGCCTGTTCCCTGGTCCAACCTATTATTGCTCGTAGTCCTGAAGTCGCCGCTGTTAGTATGAGAGTGTGTGTCTGCCCAGATGTTTCCCAACCACGTTGACTCATCCACACCAGGGTTACCAACATATCGTCTACAAAGTTGTACCAACATGTCTGCAACTTTGTCTCCTTTACAACTTAACAACTTGTTGCCTACAATGTTGTGTGATGTGTTGTCGACATGTTTTGTTGCCAGTGTGGACGCACCATCAATAACAACTCTTTGCTTTCTGTTTGCAAGCCAGCTTTTAATCCATTGATATACTGTATATTACCCTTTTTTCCGAGCATTTCTAATATATCTAATCATTTATTGTGAGGTACCTTGTCAAACGCTTTTTGAAAATCAAGGTAGACTATGTCATGCGTCTTAGTTGAGTCATTAGAAGTAAACAATTTATTATAAAATTCGAGGTTTGTTAGGCATAATTTTCTGGTCCTAATTCCGTGCAGGCTGTTTTTTATTAATTCATTAGATTAAAGATACTCAACTATTTTATCTCTTAAAATGGTTTCAAGATGTTTTCCTATTACTAACGTTAAACTTATAGGTCTGTAATTACTAGCTGTGGCTCGATCACCCTTTTTGTGAATGGGTGTAATGTTGGCTGTTTTCCAATGATTAGGGACGCAACCCTGCTGTAGTGATAAGTTAAAGATAATGGTCAGGAATTTGCATATATCTTCTTTTACTTGTTTTACTATCCTATTATGGAAATTATCAGCCCCCGGAGTCTTGTTGATATTTAATGTATTTAATTTACATAATACTTCACCTGCGCTAATAGTAAAGTTTCCTATTTCTTGCTTTGTTACTACCCTGTTTTGCATTATTCTGTACTTAGTCTCTAAAAACAGAACACAAGTATTTGTTAAGTGTAATTGCAATATCTATATCGGCTGTCAGTATTTGATTATCTTTAGTTCTCTATTCCGCTTTTTATTTATCTGGTGTTATTTACGTAGCAATAAAAATGTTTTGGGTTGTCGGTGATATTTCTGGCCATAGATACTTCATACTCACGTTTAGTGGATCTAATCAGTTTCTTAACATTTCTTCTAGCAAGGTTGTATAATTCCTTTACTAGGTCATTAGATCAGTCATTTGTTTTAAGCTTGAGCATTTTCTGTCTATTTATTTTTGCATTACGGATTTCACTGTTGAACCATAGTGTTTTTGTTTTGTTTTTTCACCCGTTTGTTTAACATTTGTTGGTAAATATTTTGTTCTGTGTCATCATAAACATGTTCTTAAACTGTTCCCACATATCATTTATTTCGTTATTTATATCTAGCTGTGAGTGTGTGTTATGCACTGCTTGCCTAAGTTTGTCAAAATCAGCATTTTTTAAATCTGGTACCAGGATTTTTGTTTTCTCAATAGTAGGCTATAGCTGCAATTAACATCGAACCTAATGATTCTATGGGCGGAATTTGACAGATGTTCACCTACTTTTAAATTAGTAACTACATTTTCATGGGAGTTAAGACAAGGTCAAGAATATTATTTTCACACGTTGTTTCCTTTACACACTGATATAGGAAATTATCTTCTATGGAATCTACCATTTTGATTTAATTAGCGTTATTTTCTGTGACAAGATTCCATTCTATATATGGGATATGATAATCGCCTAGAAGAATACATTTAACCGAAAGAGTTTTATTTAGCGTATCGTAAAACATTATATCGTCATTTGTAGCTAGGGGGTCTGTAAGCTGTTGTAATATGAATCTTCGCTTTATTGATATTAATTTGGACACACACTATTTCTAGATGACTAGGGGGGAGGGGGATTTCTTATGTCATCAACTTAGATGAGATGTACTATTGTGGACATAGTCCTGCTACACCTGCCTGTCAGAGAATGGCGAATTGAGTTGGTAACATTGCTTACCCCCCCCCCCCCACCACTCCATCCCCACCGTTCCACGCTCTCTCATCCAAGCCCCTCGTTCCCTCTTTCTTGTTTTCACGTCTATAAAATCCTTCCCACGGATCACTTTCCACCACTATTACAACGGGATGATAAATCTTTCCCTTCCTTCTCTCTATTTCTCCTTTCCTTAATCGAATCATTGTATTTGTATGCGTGTTTATCAAATCTTCCTAAACTTAAATATCTTAGCGTTCATTAAGCATTACGTTACATAGTTCATGTTCATATAAGCCATTTTACATAAACTTAGCACAATGTAATCCATTATGATCCATTTGAAGATAGACTCATATATGTTATCCAAGTCCGATACAATTGAGACTTGAATTTACTTTTGCACTCTCATTTCTCAATTCAGCTTGCCTATAATTAGCTATGACCATAATATTATATCCCAATGTATCGAGTATGAATGGATTTCACTGTTAAAGTTTATATAGTATTAAGATAATTATATAATTGACAAACATAAAATAGGTTCCTTGATTCAATTCATTGAATATTAAAAGTTATAAATATAATTATGGTTGCGTGTGTATTCTCAATATTAACCATCTCTCTCTTAACTTCGGTATACCCACACTTAACTATTCACGTTTCGTAACCAGTTGACTCAAACACACGGCCACAGATATTAAATGTGTCTCACATTACACATGCTTGTTATTTTCTTACTGGAGGAGATTTGACGCTTTTCATCTGCCCCAGCGAGTGATGCTTCCACCCCCCCCCCCCCCTCCCCCCCGAGATTAACCTCTTCCGTACCAGGGATGGGTTTAGTTTTAGTTTAGCTATATCTAGACAATTTCATGCAGCCAAGGAAGGATCTGTGGTATTTAGAATGGGTAATTGAGCTTGTATTAAGCCATTTTATTGTTACACTTCCTTCTTAACTTTATATAGCTATTCTCCATTCACTGGAGAGGGTGAGATTAAAGTGTTGGGCGAGGCCATCTGTAAGTGGTGAAGCGAGTGCTTCGGTTCTCCCTCCTTCCGAGTGGTTAGATGGGCCCGCTAAGGGTGGGTCTAGTTCTTCTTGTTAATTTGATTAACATAAACTAATACACAAGATCAGTTCAATTAAATATATATTGGATTGCATGTATATAATATATGCACCATCAATTAACGATGGGGCAAAATTATATGCCAATATGGTATGAAATGTTAATATATTCAATAAGGCTGTTGACACGAACAAATAAGTTGACCATAAGGAGGTGGGAATTTGTAAAAATATATTGCTTGAACTATGTCAAAATTATAGAAATAACATTTCTGTATCTATATTAATGACGAATGAAGTAGCTTAAGGGATGTCGTTGCGTAGCAGGTGAATTTCTATATCATAGAAAAGAGGACCTGGGTGAACCTTAGCTAGGCCATATATGGAAACTTTTTAATTACCCATTCAGTACCGGGGACATCTAATATAATTCACTACAGCTATAATCAGACTATTTTATGTAGATTAGGAAGGGTATGTGGTAGTTAAGGTGTTATTTGCGATAGTCTGTAGCATTTCATATATTAGACACCCTTCTTTTGCTTAGTCCCTACTGTACCGGCGACGTCTTTCTAATTGTATTCTAGCTACATGTAGACGAAATTGTGCAGTTTAACGCCTTACGAGCAGGCCCGTCAGTAACTTCTACTACCGGCCAAGCGGGTGGTTTTACCCTAAACGACCTTGTTTCTGTGCTCTTTTACATGCATAAACAAGAGCCAGAGCGTAATACAATTATGTATCCCTGAAAGGGCGTTAATTGAGCTTTCGAATGACACCAGAACCATCCTTCTACGACCACGCGTTCTCTTGCAACGATCGTGCAAGACGAAGGGAAAATCCCTAAAATACGGTAATTTCCTTACATAATTCCCTGTGTAGCGAGGTAGTAAGTGTGGGTGTGTGTGGAGTAGATGTCAGTAGTCGCGCAGGACCCGTGCCGAGCGGTCATGAGCCGACCTACGCTCCTCCCATCGCCCGTCTCTCTCTCAGAGCCATTATTGCTCAAAAATTGCACACAGACTTAAGTCGGGCCCCGCCACATAGTCCTTGGTTCTCTAGCCCGACTTAAGTCCACCCCCGCTAGACAAGGGTTAAGAAGGATCTATGGTAGTAAATAAGGTTAAGTGAGGTAGTCTGAAGCGTGTTAGTTGCTGGAGGCTCTTTTTAAACTGACTAAAATTGTCTTATAGTAGCAAGAATGAAAATATAGACATCGCCAGTACAGAAAGGGTTAATAATATTGTCTAATATTTGCCAGAATATGATGCAAAGGATATGACCAATACTGAATGATTTAAATCTCTTGATCGTAGCGTTAATTGGATGAAGAGATTCATAAGGAGTTGCTGGAACCCCGGTTTAATTTGGCTGCCATCCCCCATCTGTTTCTATTTGTGCCTCACTTGCACGTAGTATTTCAGCTGATTCCCACAAACACCTCCTCCTCCTATTCATTTCACTACACTTAGCAACCACATCACACTTCTATTCAACAACCTAAATTACCTTGATTTTGTCTGTGTGTCAATCTTTCAACCTTCGGGGGGACACTTGTTGCAGGCGGCATTGTCATATGTCATTTTCATTAAAAAAAAAAAAAAAAAAAAAAAATCCCACACCATTTAAATATACACCAACTAAGGAGAATATTCAAGAAACCAACAACCTTAAGGACCATGCCATACGATATAGGTGTAATGGTTAAGGAATCTTGTATATAACTAATATATGATAATTCCCCTAATTTAAAAATTATGATTATTGTCCTTAATTACTTTTAAGAATTAACGTCCAGTTAGTATATGGGTGTTTCAACGTAATTGATATTGGGCCAAATAGATCATAAGATAAAAACCCTGATTATTCTTTATAGTAATAATAATACTTAAATTAGGCTCTCCTCCAAAGAAATTTGATTTTCACTGGACTGGTAGAGGTATTGTTAAACACGCAGCGGAAATGTTTCGGGTTCGATTATCGTGTTGTCTAACAATGAAAGTACCGGTGAAAATGTTGGTTTTCCATGCAACACGTCATTAAACTAAGGGCACTTTTGATATAACTTTATTTATACACGGTAGCATATATTTGTGAAAAGATATTTGGTTCATAAACATCATTATATTTGTTGTAGCTACTAGCTGTATACACCTTACATTACTTTGCTGAATAATATTTTCAATCCAATATTTCTCATTTTATGCTGTGAATGCTAAATGTTAAAGTTGGTTACATATTATATAATACCCTGTTCTTTAATAATAATGATAATTTTAGAAATTCCACAGCCAAGGAGTTTGTTGTGGTTTCACCATATACTATATTGCCCAGGTAGTTTGCTTTAATACTTATTATCATAATAATATGATGCAGAGCAGGTATTATTTTGAGTCAAAGATAATTTTTGTATTACAAATTATGGACGTGCACCTCAATATAACACATTTGTTTTGTTCTTTGTGAGTGAGGGAGACAAAAGGCAGAACTGCCTGTAGCGAGTGCCTACCCTAAAGTTGAGACTGACAGAGCCAAAATCAAGGGATGTTCGAGCCAAAATACCTGGACACACGGAGTTTGAAGCAATTTAAATCATAGGAAGAGGAAAAGACTGATTCTGGGAGAGAGTTCCAGAGCTCAGCTGTTGAATAGAAGAAAGGTTGAGAATACCGTTTCACTCTTGGGTTTGGAGAGTTGCACAGAGAAGGGGTGAGATTGTGTTGCAGACGGGTGCTACGTGCTCTACGAAGAGGGCGGGGGGGTATACACTTAGAGAGCTCTGAGGAACCTTGATTATTGTAATAGTGGTAGAATAGTGAACAATATGCAACATTGCAGCAAAGAGAGAGAGATTGCAGAGAATTAGTGAGTGGACATGAGTTAATGAGACGGAAGGAAGGTTTTCCTTTCTACTTTGTCTATAAGTGCTGTGTGAGACGATCCTCCCCACACGTGTGAACAATATCCTATACATGGACGCACTGTGCCCCTGTACAGAGCAAGAAGCTGCGCAGGGGTAAGGACCCCCGGAGGCAGTTGAGCACACTCAGCTTCTGGGAAGCTGTTTTAGCAGGAGTGGTAAAATGATCTCAAAAAGAGAGAAGAAAAAGAGACACTGGTAATATTAAAAGAAGATGAAGTAAAATTACTATAACTTCTCCGATATGTTTGTTCATTATCTCGCTTGTATTTATTTTGTGATATATACGTTATTAATGTGTTTCATGTGATATTCTATGGGTCTTTAGATTCGGATAGCACTTTAGACTATTTAGTAATCAATTAAATTCCTAAAGCGTATCCAGTATAATGGCACAATACAGATATTAATAACAAAATTGTCAGCTCTGCTACTCTACTGGGCTGATGAGCTAGGGTATTGATGAGATGGTGAATCAAGAGCGTCGATACAATCACCAGTCAGGAGCCAGATCCACAGTTCTAGTGATTGGAGTATTGCTATATAGTATATATACGATTTTATTCAGTTAAGAAAGGAAGTGTAACAATTGAAAGGCTGCATGCTAGCTCAATTAATTCTTCTAAATACCACAGATTTTTCTTTAGCTGCATTAAATTATCTAGATATAGCTAATATAAAACTAAACCCAACCCTGGTACGGAAAGGGGTTAATCTAGGGGGAGGGGGGGGGGGGGGGGCGGAGAGCAGCACTTGCTGGGGCAGATGAAAAGCGTCAAATCTCCTCCATGTGTAATGTGAGACACATTTAATGTCTGTGGCCTTGTGTTTGAGTCAACGAGTTACGAAACGTGAATAGTTAAGTGTGGGTATACCGAAGTTAAGAGGGAGGTGGTTAATATTGAGAATACACACGTAACCACATATTTATAACTTTTAATATTCAATGAATTGCATCAAGGAACCAATTTATGTTTGTCAATTATATATTTTAATACTATATAAACTTTTACAGTGAAATCCATGCATACTCAAGACATTGGGATATATGGGTTTAGTAAATTATAGCTGAATTGCGAATTGAAATTGTAACAGTAAATTTAAGTCTCAAATATATCTGACATACTGTATATGGTAATTTACTACCACCTTCGAATGGATCCTAAATTTTATATTATGATATATGTTTGTTATATAATGGCTAATGTGAACATGAACTACGTAACCTATTGCTAATTTAACGATATGGTATTTAATTATAGGAAGAAACTGAAAACATGCATAATATGCAATGGTTCGATGAGAGACGGAAAATAGAGAGACAGAAGGGAGAGAGAAGTTATTGCTGGAACCCAAACCAGGGGGAGGAGCTATTAGACGTGAAGCAAGAAAGAAGGCAAGACAGAGGGAAGGAGAGGCTTGTTTGAGAGAGTGTGTACGGGTGGGGATGGAGTGGGGGGCTGAGGGGAAGAAATGTTACCAACACAATTCGCGATTCTCTGGCAGGCAGGTGTATCAGGACTTATGTCCACAATAGTACTTACATGGCCACACCTCATCCTTTCTTTCCATTTGTACGATCTTAATGAATACATTTGTAGCCATTAATATTTTATTCGGATATTAGAGCTTTACTATTTAAATCAAGATGAGTTTCGGTGATGCTTATAATAATATTTTGTTCAGTTAATAGGAGACACCGTAATTCATTGATCTTATTGTTAATAGAACAGGCATTGAAAGACATTATCTTAATGAAATGTTCAACCTTTATGTGCTTAAAAGCTTGACTGGAGGTCTTAGCTGATGGTTGGGCGACCTTCCAGATAATTGGAGGGTAATTATTGGTGGATTTACCTGTGATGGTTTGCGGGTTGGGTGGGGGGGGGGGGGGGGGGGGGGGGGGTAAAAGAGGCGCACGGGTGATAGGTGGGTTTGGTTTATCCCAGTATAGAATGGAATTTATTGTTGATCTCGGTGGAATTTACTGAGGTTTGAATTTTGCTGGTCACAGAAGTAATACGGCGAGGGGAGGGAGACGCTGATGGACTATGTCAATACTCAGATGCGTGAATTCTGAACTCAATATTGTCATGGGCATCATATACATTGAAATGTAAGCTAGGATTGATGAAGCTTTAGCAAATATTTATACTTGAGACGGTCTCGAAAAGCATTTTATGACTACAGGTATGTAGGCGGGAAACAGGAAAACATTAATTTTGCTGGGTATGATTTGTGCTGATATAATCCTGGTACCTGGGAATGTTGGTTACATTTCTTATTATTGATCATGTTAACAATGTAAGTGTCTCATTGCACATCTCATTGAGGAGGCTGATTGGGGGAGCAGATGTCGGTGACTAGGACTGGTTAGAAGCTGTTCCCCGAAGCAAAACAGTACACACCTTATCCCTTTGCCACTTTGATAATTATACTTTTATCTTAAAGTTACACCAACATGGAACAAGACACATATATATTTACTTACCGTAAGAAAGCCATCTACAAACTGCTTATTACACAGCTAATACTTCACTTAACTACCTCACAGGCAGTGGAACATGACATTATTTTATATGAATATAATCTACAAACATCCTTAACATTTACCAACTTCACACAAAGTACATTGTAGGGTTAATATATTATTAGCTCTATAATGTACTTTGAAAAAATAGAAGGTGCCCCGACGACATCCCAGGTGTAACCCAGAATAGAGAAGACAGACAAAGAGGAAGAGAAGTCCAGGTCCTCTCCTGGCCGAGACCCCTGGCAAACTTATCTCTCTGAGATAGGAGGAGAAGTATAATATCACTATTCTTGTTCTCGTTATACAGTTTGAGAGTCCTTGTTATAATTTAACTCAAGCAATCCACACTCAATATCTTGCTTTATTAACAAATAATATACTAACCTACTGTACGTTCTATAGACCCCTCCATCTACTGTATATTACTAAGTATACAGATGTATAACTTATATTATCTTCAGAACTATACAATACCAATCTGAACATTAAACACTTGGGCCTACTAGTGTTTGATTCCCAGTCTATTTAGACGAGATAGAATTGGTGATGAGTTCATGTTGTTAAAAGTTTGAACATTCCATCACAATCTCTCCGTCATGCCATAAAATTACACTTGCCGTTGCCAATACACTGTAATACACTGTAATATATAGGTCAAACTGGCAAACGAGATACAATTGTACTTATAGTCCTTGTCGGATACTACCAATATCCACCGTGGCCCATGGGTTAAGGGGGAGACAGACCGTTTTGTGTGGACCTTCTTTTCCCTCATGTTTAGCCCAATTACTTTTGAAATGTTATGACGTTCGGTCCATTAGTTTGGCGATCTATATATCTTTACCTCCATTTCGTTGTCAATTTTAAGACCTATCGTGCCATTTATTTGTCGATTTTGTCCTGGCGAGTTATAGCGAGCCTGTAATTGTAACAGGAACTGGCCTTCGGCTGGGACATTTTTCTACCGAAAAATTTACAAATTTATCTTTATGGGGGGGGGGGGGGGAGACTAGGGGATGTTTTTCTAAGTTTGAGGGATGTCTAGCGACGAAACTAAGAATTTATGAATGAATGAATTTATAGGCCAAAAAAGCAGTCAGTGTACATTTGTACATTAAGGAGTTATAAAAGACCTCTATATAATCTCTATATTGATCCCTATGTGGTAAAGGTACTACTCGTATTATATCCATCCAGTGTATTATATAGATTACCTGGAGTGTCTTTATGGCCACGGTAATTGTCCGTGCGTGTGTAGGGCTTGGTAACTATAATAGGGCGGGGGTGGGGGGGGTAATACTTGTGTGAGAGTGGATGGTATGATAAATAGATATATTATCTCTCTCTCTCTCTCTCTCTCTCTCTCTCTCTCTCTCTCTCTCAAACCGTTTTTTTTAATTCAAGTGTTCAAAATCATCAAAGGCATCGACAATATGAACTGTAGTACTTCACTATCGACCAATCTAATTACACCCGGGGAAACGGGTGCAAAATTATTGGTAAATCTTTTAACTCACACGAAGCTAAAAATGTCTTCTTCAATCGAGTTGTCAACTTATGGAATGGGCTTCCCCGAGATGTTATAGACTGCAGCACCGTTGATTCATTTAAACTTCGCCTAGAAAAACATCTCGCATCAAACCCGCGACTGACTGCGTTTGTAAATGAATAACTATATTTTATCCTCCCCTCAGTTACTAACCCATCTGTCCCCTGCTAACCTCCTAATCCTGCCACGGACATTAGTTCCAGGGCAGTAGTTCCCTTTCCCAATGTTCCCTTACCCCCTCTAAACCACTGTTTGGACACTTGATCCTCAGTGTTTTGGAGGACAAGCAGCCTAGAAGGGTCACTAGACCTATTGTTGCTTGATTTCCTTTGTACTCCTTTATACTTTGTACTCTCTCTCTCTTTTATATATATATGTATATAACAAGTTTCCCTGTACTGTGAATTGCCAAACAAGCAGTGACAGAAAATTTGCTTTAGACCGTAATCTCCAAAATGTGTATCTCTCTACTTAGTACCGCCACAGGATCCAGATGGCGTTATGTGCACTTGGAATATGGTTTATTAGGTAAGCAAGTATAATGGCAGTGAATAAGTCAGATAGGCAAGCAGGGAATAAGTGTGTGTGTGTGAGAGAGAGAGAGAGACTGAGAGTGAGATTATACTACTAAAATACATTTGACCTTTCCCAGCCTATCTAACACATAGTCAAATGAACACATATATCCGCTTAAATTAACTCGCAATGACACACACACGCACACACACTCAAATGCACACATACGCATACACACACAGAAGCACATACATACCGACTAATATATACTAACACATACTCAAATATTCACGCATCGATACATTCGCACGGACACGTACACGTACACTAACACATAAGCACATTAGCTACATACTCAATATCCTACACTAACACACACTAAAAATGCACACATATACAGTACACTCTCATAGCTTTCTCAGTGCATACCCTCTCCCTTGTGGAGAGTGGATGACACACACATTTCATCACATTCCCATCCCTATTCTGTCCAACTCTCTAACCCAATTGTAAACCGATTTTCCCAGTCTTTCCTCCCCTCAACAAGTAAACTCTGGAACTCTCTCCATAAATATGTCTTTCCCTCACCCTATGACTTAGACTGCTTCAAGCTTCGCGTATCCAAACATTTTGAAAATCTTACATACCTTGAATTTGGCTCTCTATTACTGTTTCAACTTTTGGGCACGTGTTACAGGCAGCTTTGCTATTTGTCTCCTTCATACACATACAGAAAAAGCACACATACATTCACATTGCAAACTCACATTCACACGAAAGCACAAAGACAGCCACAATCCCAGAATATTACACAGACAATTACACACTCATGCACTCACAAACACACACACACTTTAACACCAAAAGTCTACACATCCACTACCGTACGTACCCACACATCATAAGGCCACACACACACACACACACACACAAACACACGATAACATTTGATATAACATGCGCACCCAACCCATGTACACACAAAGTTCTATATATACTGTAAAGTCACACACACATACGCTGTAAAACACAAATGCTCGCATTATTACACACACACCATACCACACACACACATACAATCACTTAAGGAAAAAAATATAACGAAAAAACACACACACACACATCCACTCACATACAGTATAGTCACGGAAGACAGTTCTGTACCCTGATACTTACTTATTCATATATTAATTTAAGATTTCTCATTAGTATGCACTAAAAAGTGTATTGTGTGAGAGAGCCATAACAGTTGTTTTGTGTTCTATAATCCAACTACTCCCTCTCGGGCATAGGCTGAGAGCCTGTATAAAACTCTTTGGAACACAATGCAAGCCAATTTAGCCTACACATAATTAAGCTTAATAATAAAAAGATCCAGTTAATCAATAGTGCAAATATATAATATAAGTAATACAATTCATAAAACAGGACCAATGCTCGAGGAACATCGACAACAACTAAAAGGTAGCATCAATCCCAGTGGTCACCTGGTAATTGACTGGGTCACGGGAGAGAGAGAGAGAGAGAGAGAGAGAGAGAGAGAGAGAGAGAGAGAGAGAGAGAGAGAGAGAGAGAGAGAGAGAAGAGAGAGAGAGAGAGAGAGAGAGAGAGAGAGAGAGAGAGAGAGAGAGAGAGAGAGAGAGAGAGAGAGAGAAAAAGTTACATAATGGTTACACAGACTGCACATACCTTGCGGTCTCTGCTGCGCAGTCCGGCCTTAATTCCATCATAGAATTTGCTACAAAGTGGAAGGTAAGGATAGCAAAGCAGAAGGCTCTCTCCCCACCCACCATATCTCCGACCTTACGCCGGCTTGAATTTTAGCTGAAAAAAACAAGGACCCCAACAGAATGAGAACATTTCTACTGGGAAATTCACAGTAAAGAAGGAAGTTGAGAAATATTGTATACTACTGATGATTAACCTTGATTTATTGATTTATGCTGTTGTTGTTCACCTATATTACTCCAACCTCCTCGTATTAGAGAAAATGAGAATTAAATATAATAGGAAACATTTAAGTGTGCTACAGAGCGTTACAAAACATAATCAACATTTCAAAAACCTTGCAGTTCATTACAAGGGGATATTCTAGAAAGAAAGGTAGAACAATTACATACTGTATATACTGTATATTGCAAAGAGTGCAACGCATTATATATTATTTTCTAAAACTACATTTATGATCAACAATGTAGGCTACAGTGGCGGTGATCGATGCTAATACTTACAATATCGAAGTTGTCTCGGGCTGACTTGAATCTCCATATTACCCCCTAATGTACACTCGGATGCCATAGTCTCCAGCCCACTCATAAATATTCCTGGACTTCACCTATTTCTAATTATGGAAGTATATCTCTGGACACGAATAAATGAATAATATTTTCTACACATCAACTACAAAAGCATATATACTATATATTGATAAGCAATTTCTAACCACAAATTACTCTTGATAGCTAGCCTATAATTGCATAAAGAAAAACATAGGATGTCCAGTAATTGTCATGAGTGGGCTAGGACTATGGTA
>CM064496.1:24893812-24953812 GCA_032716605.1 Paralithodes platypus | reverse complement strand
ACCGCCTAGCCCGTAATAAGGTGTTAACCCTCTGAGTGCCACGTCCGTATATATACGGACTGGGGTGTTGTAACGCCCCATGCCAGGTCCCTATACTGTATATACGGACTAGTCAAAGAAAAACGGTAGCTCTTCCATACTCATACCACAATGTACGCTGCCATTCGACCTTCTTGGTACCAACCCCCCAGCCCCCTCCCACCTCCCAAACACCATGTAAATGACATGTTTAAATAAAAAATATTTACCAGTTGCCCTTTATTTGTTCGACTTTATGACAATTATTAGTGTGTGTGTAAGGGATAAAAGACAAGCCAAATTCATTTCAACGATAAATTCAAAGAAAACAAATTAACCATGGTGCCTCTCATGTGCATACCTACATCACAAAAATATGTGTCCATACTAAATGTAATCCATATTCAACATAACACTATTTGAAATGCCTGCATTCGTCGAAACCAGACGGTTGGAGCACTTGGAAGTCGTTCGGAATAACAAGAAATACGATGAAGTTTACGAAAAAGTCTACAGGATTGACATTGCCATTTTCATCTCACTAAATACGACATTGTCTACATAATTTCTGGCGAAAATGGACTAGGTGAGTGTTTTTTTCAGCACTCGTTTTTCCTTTTTCATCCAACATGATAGCTCTATCCAATACAAAAACAATGGTCAATCGGTTGGCAATGGGGTAACACAAGGTCAATAAGATACCGGCATTCTGCGGTTTATATGCTGGAGATCAGAATTGAACATCATATTTTAGGTGAGCCCGTATCAGAGCGTTATTGTGTGTAATGACTGTCTCCTTATTCTTATTCTAAAATAGAGAGTTACACCGAGGTACACAAATATTCAGACCACAAAGACCTCCCGGTCCTTAGTACGTGGTCAAGCCATAATACTACTAGAGACAGGGAAAGTAGAAGATTAGGTCAGCAAAGTAGAAGGCTCTTTCCCCACCCTCCGCATATTCCGGCTAAAATCCATACCGTATCTTGTTCAGGTAAGCATTGCTACCCTTTTGGTTATGAGGTTACTTAACCATTGTTTTGAGCATCTCATTCAGGTAAGCCTGAGCAACTTAGCCGATGGTGTGAGCATCTTCACCCATGTCTGCAGTATAATACAATCGACGTATTCAAATGGAATCTAGAAATTAATTTTGAAATAGCTTAAATATCAGTAGTAAACATTATTTTACTAATTTGATTCTGACTATAGATTTCCCGGTAGAAATGTTCTCATTCTACAGGAGGCCGTTATTCCTAACTGCATTTCATGTCAACCTTTGGTCTGAGGGAGTGGTGGGTGGAGAGAGAGCCTTCTACTTTGCTAGCCTTACTTACACTCAGTAGAATTTAGTCCGGACTGGTAGGGCCACAAGGTCTGTTCAGTCTGAGTATTTATGTCTATATATTTGTTTTCTATGTTAATGAATTAGATAAAAGGCAAAGCTGCCTGTAACAAGTGTCTCCCCCAAAGTTGAAAGAGTGACAAATCCAAAATCAAGGTACGTTAGAGTCAAAATGTGTGGACACGCAAAGCTTGATGCGATTTAACTCATAGGATGAGGAAAAGAAAGATTGATTAAGGGAGAGAAAGCCAAAGCTTGCTTGTTGAGTAGATGAAAACTGGGAAATTGGATCATTCTTGGGTTTGCGAGTTGGCCAGAATATGGGTGGGAGTGTGTTGAAAGGCGGGTGCCCCCACGCTTCGTAAGGGAGGGGGTATACACTGAGAGAGCTCTGAAGAACAATAATTATTGTAATAGCGGTATAAGAGTGAGACAGATGCAACATTGCGGCGTGTATAGAGAGATTGTAGGGAATTAGTGAGAGGAGGTGAGTTGACGAGATAAATTTGTTTGACTCTACCCTTTCTAGAAGTGTGGTATGGGTTGAGCCTCCCCACACATGCGAACAATACTTGATACATGGGCACACTGTGTCCCCATACAAAGCAAGAAGCTGTGCAGAGGTGCAGAACCCACAGAGACAGTAGAGCACACCATTGTTCTGGGAAGCAATCTTAGCAAGAGTGGTATTATGATCTTTCCAAGAAAGGCCAGAAGAAAAAGAAACATGAAGAATACTGCGAGAAGATGAAGGGTTGATATGTGTATTGTTGAAGCATAAGGGACAGACATGTGGAACTTTTTGGTAAATCAATGCAGAAATTGGGTTTTGGAAGCATTGAAAGTAACAAGACTCTCTTTGCCCCAATGGGAATTGGTTGATAAATCAGAAGATAAGAGCGCTATGGCCTCATCACATGAGTTTCTCAGTGATTGCATGCTGACTCGTTGTAGAAAACAAGTTGAATAGTATAAGGTAGATTCATCATCATATTTATGGATAGGACTGGAGGTACAGTTGAGAAGATCAAAAATTACTATTAGAAAGAGAACTGGAGACAGGACAGAACCCTGAGTAACACCGGAGTGTATAGGTTGAAGAAGTGAGTATTGGCCCTCCACAACCATGGCTATGAAATGACTAGTAAGGAAATTAGAGGCAAAGGCACAGATGAAGGGATGGAAACCGAAGGAGGGTATTTTGGAAATTAAAGATTTGTGCCAGATTCTGTCTACAGCTTTCAATATGCCTAGCACTGTAGAAAAGGCCTCATAGAAGTCCTAAAAGGAGGATGGCCAAAAGAGTTAGTAAGATAAGAAAGATCACCAGTAGAACGGCCTTAACCCTTCCCGCCCGGGCAGCATTTTAAAAGGACACCGCGGCAGATGGGCAGGAGCCCGGGTGTCCCCTTGTAATCCCTAAGCTTGAAAGCCTATTAAGCTTGTTTTGAAAGCAGCGTGTCCGACGTATGTAAACACAGCTGGTCGGAGGCGACGCACGCACCTCCGAAAGCAAGCAGACGTTGGAGCTTTGTTGTTGTGTGGTCAGCTAAGACAGATTTAGTGTTAAAAAGTGTGTCATATTGCTAACATTGCCTCGAAACTCTCTCCACGGAAATCGTCATCACAACTGAACCAGTTGACTTAAAGAGCTTTACTTAATGCCAGTCTACAGGTACGAAACACGTCTATGCATGGAGATACGTGAGAATGCGGTAGCAGTTAAAATAACAAAGATACGGTAGCCTAGGCTTAGACGTTTTTTGGTCAGATCGCCCGGATCTCAAAAACGTCCTTAGGAGGGCGAGCCCAGGCCAGAAGGGTTAAGGAAGCCGTATATGTAATCTGAAAGTAGATTATGAAAAAAATAAATGCTTAAGAAATGTTGAATTATGAATAGTTGTTTTTTCTTAATGACGCAAAAAATAAGAGCAATTGGATGGACAGTAGTTAGAGCATTAGAAGCAGTCACCCTTTTAAAGTACAGGTTGAATGAGAGCAAACTTCCAGCAAGAAGGACAGATACTAGAGTAAAGACAGGGACGAAAGAGGTTACCTTGGTAGGGAGTCGGCAGAGAAGAACAGTTTTTCAGTACAACAGGAGGAACACCATCCGGTCCGTATACCTTAGTATTTAGCCCAGAGAGGGCAGAAAGTACATTCTTAGAAGAGATTATAGTATTAAGCATAATTAAGTGAGAGGTGGGTGGAGAGGGAAGAATAGCACCGGAATCAACCAAGTTGGAGTTTTTAGTGAAAGTTTGTGTGAAGAATTCAGCGTTTTCAGAGTAAGGCATGGTGGTGGTACCGTTAGAGTGGAAAAGAGGAAGGCAAAATGAAGAAGTAAAATTGTTGGAGAGGTTGTTGGCTAGATGCCAGAAAGCTTGGGAAGAGCTAGAGTTAGAAACTTCAGAACATGTTTAATTGATGAAAGCGTACATAGCGAGTCGAAGAACAGATAAGGCTTGATTTCGGGCAGAAACAAAACTATGAGTAGATAAAACTTCTGAGTGTCTCAATCAGGTAGGCCTGAGCATCTCAGCTATCAGTGTTAGTAGCTCCATCCCTATGGTTATGAGTTAGCTTGCATAATTCCTTTATATGATCGTTAGGAGAGTATTTTATTTTAGCTTCACCAGTTTCATTCTATATTTGAATGCATTACCGATTCCACTGTTGAACCATGGACACTTTGTAGTTGTATTCGTTAAATATTTATCCTGTGCCATCATAAACACATTTTTAAACGGATGCCATATATCACCCATTTCATTATTTGTATCTAGCAATGAGAGAGAGAGAGAGAGAGAGAGAGAGAGAGAGAGAGAGAGAGATGTGTAATTATCAAGCGTAATGTTTATTCCAAAAATTAAATATGAAATGCCAGAGAAAGATTAGAGTGTGTAGATTGGTGGACACAAATATTGATGTGTGGGGTAGTAGAACACACACACACACACACACACACACAAAAGACACACATATACGATATCTTTCTTTCTCACATTAATACACTAACACCATCTCTTCTCCTACAAACCTGATCTTCTTTTCCTCACCGAAACTCAGGTGTCTGATGCAACATCAAGCAGCCCCTTCTCTGTATCCTCCTACTTTCTCTAACCTAGTTTCAAAGCCAAAGGTGGATGTTGTGCATATGTGCACAACAAACTCATTTGCTCTCGTGTTCCCGATTTCGACTCCTCTGAATTCTCAACTTTATGGCTCAGACTTTCCTGTCATTCTCTTACTAAATATTTCTGTGCTGTCTAACTTTCCCCTAACTCTACCAACTTTCCCAAATTCTTTGACTATCTAAACTCTACAGTGGAACACATTCTATCCATTTCTACTTTCTCATAAATATCCATCTTAGGAGATTTCAACGTTCACCACCGCCAATGGCTCTCCTCTCACACTACTGACCCACCTGGTGAACAAGCCTACGTCTTTTCTATCCTAAATGACCTAGAGCAGTTAGTTCAGCAACCCACCCGTATCCCGGATCACCTCGGAGATCGGTCCAACATTCTTGACTTGTTTCTAACTTCTAACCTTCTTCTTATACTGTCGATCTTTTCTCTCCTTTGGGCTCCTCCGACCATAAACTTATCTCTGTCACCTGTCCTATCTCTCCAGTACGGCCACCCGATCCTCCTAGCCGGCGGCGCTTGTGGCACTTTGGCGCTGCCGACTGGGAGGCTCTCCGGCAGTACTTCTTTGATTTCCCATGGAATAATTTCTGCTTCCGTGGCCGGGGACCCTCGGAGAGTGCTCAACGCATTACCGAGGTAATCCTATCGGGCATGGAAGCATACATTCCATTCTCTTTCTCTCAGACTAATGCTAATTTTTTTTGGTTTACTCACGCCTGTTCAACTGCTGTCCGCAATAAGGAGGAAGCATTCAAACGGTACCGACGCCTTAAAACTCAAGACTCTCATTCTTCCTATGTTTCTGCCCGGAATCAAGCCAAATCTGTTCTTCGACTTGCCAAGCACTCTTTTATCAATAATAAATGCACTGAACTATCCAACTCTAGCTCTTCCCAAGCTTTCTGGCATCTAGCCAAAAACCTCTCCAACAATTTATCTTCCTCGTCTTTCCCTCCCCCTTCCCACTCTCATGGCACAACCATCACTTCTTCCTCTGACAAAGCTAAACTCTTCGCTCAAAATTTTGCTAGAAACTTTACCTTGGATGATTCCGGTGCTATACCTCCCTCTCCACCCTCCTCTCTCTTACTTATGCCTAATATCCTAATCTCTTCTAAAGATGTACTTTTTACCCTCTCTGCGCTTAATACTAATAATGCGTACGGTCCGGACGGTGTTCCTCCTGTTGTACTAAAAAACTGTGCTTCCGTGCTGAATCCCTGCCTACGCAAACTCTTTCCTCTCTGTCTATCCTCTAACGTCTTCCCTTCATGCTGGAAGTTTGCTATCATTCAACCTGTCCCAAAGAAGGGTGACCGCTCTCAACCCTCCAACTATTACTCTCATCTCTTTTATTTCTAAAGTTTTTGAAAATATTCTTGCTTCCAAATTTCTTAAGCATTTCTCTTCTCATAATCTGCTCTCAGATCGCCAGTATGGCATCCTTAAGGGTCGCTCTACTGGTGATCTTCTTTCTTATCCTACTAACTCTTGGTCATCCTCCTTTCGGAACTTCGGTGAGACTTTTTCTATTGCACTAGACATATCGAAAGCCTTCGATAGAGTCTGGCATATATCTTTAATTTCTAAACTACCCTCCTTCGGATTCTATCCCTCCATCTGTGCCTTTGTCTCTAATTTCCTCTCCGGCCGTTCCATAGCTGCGGTTGTGGACGGCCATCCCTCACTTTCTCACCCTATAAACTCTGGTGTTCCTCAGGGCTCTGTCTTATCTCCTATTCTCTTTCTAATTTTTATAAATGACCTTCTCAACTATACGTAAACTCCCATCCATTCATACGCAGACGACACAACCTTTCACTACTCCATTAGTTTTTCAGAACGCCCAAACCAGCAATTCCTCAACGACAAACGGAATTAAGCCATAGGACACTTACATTCTGATCTAACTACCATCTCCAATTGGGGCAGAGAAAACCTTGTTATCTTTAATGCTTCCAAAACCCAATTTCTCCATCTATCTACCCGTCAGGAACTCCCTGCGGGCTATCTCTTATTCTTCAACAATACAAAAATCAATCCTTCATCTTCTCTTAATAGTCTTGGTGTCTCTTTTTCTTCTGCTCTCAGTTGGAAGGACCATATTACCAGTCTTGCTAAGGCAGCCTCCCAGAAACTGGGTGTGCTCAACCACCTTATGGGGTTCTTTACCCCTGCACAGCTTCTTGCTCTGTACAGGGGCATAGTGCGTCCTTGTATTGAGTATTGTTCACATGTGTGGGTATGTTCCTCTCACACCGCTCTCCTAGACAAAATTGAAAGGAAGGCCTTTCGTATCATTAAATCCCGTCCACTCACCAACTCTCTGCAATCTCTCTCTCTTCGCCACAATGTTGCATCTCTCTCGCTATTCTATCGCTACTATAATAATCAGTGTTCCTCAGAGCTTTCCCAGTGTATACCACCTCCTTTACGTAGGGCACGTGGTACCCGTCTTGCAACACAATCCCACCCTTACTCTGTACAACTCTCCAACCAAAGAGTGAAACATTACTCTCAGTCTTTCTTCTATTCAACAGCTGAGCTCTGGAACTCTCTCCCAGAATCAGTCTTTCTTTCTTCCTATGACTTAAATTGCTTCAAACTCCGTGTGTCCAGGCATTTTGGCTCGAACGTCCCTTGATTTTGGCCCTGTCACTCTTTCAACTTTGGGGGAGGCACTCGCTTTAGGCAGTTCTGCCTTTTGCCTCCCTCACTCACATAGAAAAAAAAAACAAAAAAAAACAGATGCAAATAAAAACTCATAGAAAGCGTAATCCGAGAGAGAGAGAGAGAGAGAGAGAGAGAGAGAGAGAGAGAGAGAGAGAGAGAGAGAGAGAGAGAGAGAGAGAGAGGAAAAAATACAAATAAAGAGAGAACTACCTGAACTGAGTGACATTCAAGATTCAAGAAAGATAGTATGTAGAAAACATTGCCATTAGACAGGTAAGATAGGCCTATAAATAGGAGGCACTGGTACAGCCACTCAAAATGCTCATGTTTTTCTGCATGCGTCCATTCCTTCTTCACGTTACATAGTAGATGTAGTTTTAACAATAATAATTGTATGCATACATATATTCCAAAACCAGTTTCCCTAGTTGTACTTGCTTGGATGGTTCACTTTTTGGGCGATTTTTGCATGTATTCGTTATTTTTCTAGTTTCCTCCCTAGACCTCCATCAAATTAAAAAAAACATCCATTTATCCCCCTTCTAGATTAATTTCCAACATCACAGGCTAACTATCATTCTCCAGGGAAACAATCGGCACCTAAATAGCACGAAAGTTCTAAATATTGACGAAGAAATGGGGCGAAAAGTCTTTAAATCGACTAACTAATGGGGCAAACATCCTAACATCTTAAAACTAATAAGGCTAAACATGAGAGAGAAAGTGGTCCAGAAAACCAGCCCATCCCCCCCTAAATTACAAATGTACGAGGTCCACGAATATTTATTAGCGACTGTACAGGCAAATCAGTGGAAGGTAGGCATGACACAGTTATACAATAATGAAACAGGTTAGTGGGAGAGGAATTCATAAGACTGCAAGGGAATAAACAAGAATAATGAGAAATTTAAAGGAACACACTCTCTCCCTCTCTCCCTCAAGACAACTTCCGTGTTGTTAGGAAAAACATTTGCCCCAAGACCAGGAAACCCATACCGATTACCGAGTGTCAAAACCGCTTCCAGATACTCGCAGACTCAGATGACGAAACGGAAATAGAAGAAGTCCGGCTCGTGGGAGACTCGATGATACGTGGTCAGCTCACAGAGTTTTGCGCCAGAGCACCTAAGACCAGGAAGCGTTTTTGTATCCCTGGTGGTGGTGTGGACGACGTAGTTGCTGCAGTTGACGAAGTATCTAAGCTGGCCCCTGCTAATACAATGTACGTCATCCACGTTGGATCCAACGATGTACAGCGAACCCGGTCGGAAGATTTGCTTTTAAAGTACCAGCAGCTGATCAAGTCGTTTAAGGAGAAGTCATCAAGGATCATCGTCTCAGGAATCGTCCCCAGGCTTGGTGTAGAGAGCCGATTTTACAACATAGCCACCAGCACAAATCGTTGTCTAGCAAACCTCTGCAGGAAGGAAAACGTGGGTATCGTCGACACCTGGGACAATTTCTACTACGATGACTATTTGTTTTCGGACGATGGAGTTCATCTGAACCAGGTGGGAGCAGCACATTTTGGGCGTCTTCTCAACGATGCGGTGAAGGATTTTCGGAGAAGAAATTGACTCAGCACAGGACAACCAGGAAGGAGGACCGAAGACAGCGAGGGCGGCAACCTGCGAAGGAATTAAATGCTAATCTGTCAAGAACCGCGAATTTGGATAAAGCTCCACCAACACGACCCAAATTCAAAACCGCCAGGGATAACGACCGAGGACCGATGTCAGCCATGAATGTAAATGTAGATCCGATCAGAACCAAAAATTTGATTAAAGAACGTTCTGCGAGTTCTAAAACCGCAACTTTAAAGGTTTCCTATGCAAACGCTCGTAGCATACGCAATAAATTTTCAGATTTAGAGGAACTAATGTTTACTGAAAATTATGATGTGTTTGGTATAACAGAATCTTGGCTCAATACAGTAGAGAGAGACTTTTTAGCAGAGTATTCACTTCCCGGTTATGTAATGTTTGAGAAAAGCCGAATAAATAAAAATGGAGGTGGCGTTTTATTTTATATCAAAGAAAGTCTTAACCCGACCCTCTTGTCAAAACCTCAAATTGTGAACGTCGACACATCTTTTGTGCTAATAAAGAATAATAAAGGTACAAAACTAATACTTACATTAATATACAGACCTCCAGCTCAATCAGGGCAAACTGACCGAGAAATTTATGAACAAATTGCAGATGTAAGTAACTCACAAGATACTGTATTTTTTGGCGACTTTAATTTACCTGTGACCAAGTGGGGCAATACTCTTACTTCACACTCCGGACATGACTTGTATACGAACTTGCAAGAGAGTTCGCTTTATCAATTTGTTCGAACACCGACCCGTGGTAATAACGTTCTTGACATTGTACTTGCAACAAAAGAAGAATTAATAGAGAATTTGAATGTTGGTGATGAATTCAGTAACAGCGACCATCGTACGATAACTTTCACTTTAAAGTTTACTAGTAACGAACCAAATAGTAGCATCGAAAAAGTCCCTAATTTCAAGAAAGCAAACTTTCATAAACTTAGAGCTATGTTTAAAGAAACTGGCTGGAGCTTTTTAATTAACAATAACGACATAAATACATCTTGGAAGTTATTCGAAACCACTTACCTAAAAGCAGTGCAGGACTGCATACCATCGAAAATACGGCGTCCAGGCCATAATAATAAGCCCAAATGGTGGAATAAAGATATTTCAAACTGCCTGCTTGCTAAAAAATTTGCTAATGATAGATTAAAATCCTCACAATATGACGAAGAACGGGTGAAATTTGTAGAGCTACGACGCAAAGCCAAAAAGTTAATTAAGCAAAGTAAAAAGACCCTAGAATTACATATTGCGAATCAAAGTAAAACAAACCCGAAAGAATTCTATAGTTATATTAGAAAGAAAAAAGTAGTTACTTCAACTGTTGGACCGTTAGTCGATGAAAATGGAGAATACACCAAAGACGAAGTACAAATGAGTAATGCCCTCAATACCTTCTTTGCATCAGTTTTTAAAACAGAAGACCTCAGTGATATCCCTACACCATCGCCGATTCAGATTGATAATTCAGATGTTCTAAGCAATATCACCGTTACAGAGAGAGAAGTATTGAATTGTTTAGATAAACTCAAGGTAAATAAACGCCTGGACCTGATACAATCTCGCCTAGAGTTCTAAAGGAAGCTAAGGATGAGCTCTCCAAACCACTGACATTACTATTCAATAAATCCTTGCAGTCTGGAACTATGCCTGATCAGTGGAAGATAGCCAACGTAACACCGATATTCAAAAAAGGCAGCAAATCCCTACCCAGTAACTATCGTCCAATTAGCTTAACCTCAGTTGTATGTAAAATGCTAGAAACGGTCATAAGAGACAGACTCGTAAATCACTTAGAGGAAAATAACATACTTAAAGATACTCAACACGGCTTTCGTAAAAAACGTTCCTGCTTAACAAACCTCTTAGACTTCTTCCACGATATCCTCAACCTCTACGATGAGAGTAAAGCTGTAGATATTATATACCTTGATTTTCAAAAGGCCTTTGACAAAGTTCTCCACAAACGTTTACTGCTAAAACTAAAAGCGCATGGAATACAAGACGGTGTGTTGAAATGGATAGAAAATTGGCTCAGCGACAGAAAGCAAAGAGTAGTCATAAACGGTAGGCATCTAAATGGACCAATGTAAGTAGCGGGGTACCCCAGGGATCGGTACTAGGACCAATTCTCTTTCTAATTTACATCAACGACATAGATGAGGGTCTCACCTGTACAATCTCAAAATTTGCTGATGATACAAAAATTGCAAATAGCGTACTCTCAAAAGATCAAGTTGACGATATGCAACACAATCTAGATAAATTGTCACATTGGGCCCAAATTTGGCAAATGAGTTTCAATGCGGATAAATGTAAAGTACTACATATCGGATACCTAAATGAGAAAGCAAACTTTTCGATGAATGCACTCAGCTTAAGAATGTAAACAGAGAAACCGATCTGGGAGTAACAATATCGAGTAACCTAAAACCGAGTCAACAATGTTCAGAAGTTGTTAAGAAGGCAAACAAAATAATTGGCTTTATAGGTAGATCATTTGAGCATAAATCCAAAGACGTAATCCTAACCCTTTACAATTCCTTAGTCCGCCCTCTTCTGGAATACTGCGTTCAATGCTGGTGCCCTTATTACCAAAAAGACATAAACAAGCTAGAACGAGTTCAACGTAGAGTTACCAAAATGATACCTAGCCTAAAGAACAAACCATACGAAGAGCGTCTTAGAGAATTAAATCTATTTCCTTTAACCCAGCGCAGATTAAGAGGTGACTTAATTCAAGTGTTCAAAATCATCAAAGGCATCGACAATAATGAACTGTAGTAAGTACTTCACTATCGACCAATCTAATTACACGCGGGGAAACGGTTGCAAAATTATTGGTAAATCTTTTAACTCACACGAATCTAAGAATTTCTTCTTCAATCGAGTTGTCAACTTGTGGAATGGGCTTCCCCGAGACGTTATAGACTGCAGCACCGTTGATTCATTTAAATTCCGCCTAGACAAATATCTCGCATCAAACCCGCGACTGACTGCGTTTGTAAATGAATAACTTTATTTTATCCTACCCTCAGTTACTAACCCATATGTCCCCTACTAAATTCCTAGTCCTGCCACGTTAGTGGCAGGGCAGTAGTTCCCTTTCCAATGTTCCCTTACCCACTCTAAACCACTGTTTGGACACTTGATCCTCAGTGTTTTGGAGGACAAGCAGCCTAGAAGGGTCACTAGATATGTTGTTGCTTGATTTCTGTTGTACTCCTTTGTACTTCTCTCTCTCTCTCTCTCTCTCTCTCTCTCTCTCTCTCTCTCTCTCTCTCTCTACACTCCCGTGCTACCGCCAGACGCTGCAGACGCTCTGTCAACGCTCTCACGATATCGATCATAATTTGAGTATTAACTACTCATCCTCTTCATTCTTGTGCATGAAAGGTGGTTAAGAGCACGTTTAACCATCCTGTAGCTTAGTAAGTAACACTGCACGATATTTCGCTGTGTATTGACTGAAAAACTTTGTGTTTATCACAAGACTCCTGCTCGGACAGGGCGCCACTAGCGCCATCTATTGTTTTGTTTTGCTTTGTAAACAAACTGCTCTCTTATTACTACTTTTATATAAAATCGTAGCCCCTAATTTTACCCATTACCTACTGTAGTAAGTATCAATTTAACTGCCTTGTATGTAAGTAAAGCTTTGCATATTAATTTGCTAATAAACAATATTGTTTACTAACTAACCGCCTACAGGGACTAACGCCGACCGACACCATTTTGTAAACAAACCTTTTTTGGGGATTATACATATTAAATTCCAGCAAATTTTGTACCAAATTTAAGTGCATTCATTTATCTTTTCCCCCTAGATATATTCTTGACTTTTTCTCCTCAGACTGATTTTACTTTAAGCTAAGGGTGGTATTTGTACAAACTAACCTAGCCTAACCCAACCTGCCAAGCTTTCAACCTAACCCAAACCTAGCCTAGCCTATAGCCAGCAAATCTGTTTTATTATTAACTCTTGTAGATATTGTATTTAGTATCCTACTGTAGCTATACAGGATATATCTGTAATTTTAGTTGTTGCTTGCACGATCTTGTAATAACCTTTGACTGATACACTTTTTTATCTAAAAAGAGTAGGCTACTGCTTTACTAGGCTTCAGTGACACCAGGGTCATCTGTTGACACAGTATATTAACCCCTTGTGTGCAGTCACACTTTATTTTTATATAATCTCTATTTGGTGGATTGTATATTTAGTTACATATTCTGTTATACATATATTTGTTTAAGGTTAGGTTATCACACCTGGTAGCCTATTTCTGCGAATTTCAATTTTATTATATTCGGTTAGGCTATTCAACGCTGGTAGCCTATTATTGCGTATTTCAATTTAAAAAAAAAAACTTTTGGTTAGGCTATCGCCCCTGGAAGCCTAATTCTGCGTATCTCAACATTTTTGTTTTCGGTTAGGCTATCACCCCATGATATCCTATTTCTGCGTATTTCAGCATATTTGTTTTCGGTTGAAGTGATTGAAGTGTTTTTAAAGTGAGTGAAGTGTTGTAAAGTGAGTGAATTGTTTTTTAAGTGAGTGAAGTGACCTGAAGAAAGTGACTGTCACCATGCCTCGCGCTTGTGCGAACTGCGCCGGTAGGTTTGGTGAGTCCATGTTTGCTACTATCGATCTTCAAGTCTGCCGGCTCTGCCAGCAACGAGAGAATTTTTTCAGTGAAATTAGATGAAGCCTACAACAAGATCAACGTCCTCACCATGAAGCTGGAATAACTCCAAGAGTTTGTAACACTCAACGTTGGAGTGCCACAAACTTCAATTGTCACCGCAACTCCAGCAGCCACCAACGCCCCAACGTCAACTGCCAACAATTCAACGCCTACAGTAGCCATTTCAGCTGATGTTTCCGATACTCAAGATACAAATAGCGACTCTCTTCCCCCTCAAGACAACTTCCGTGTAGTGAGGAACAACGTTTGCCCCAAGACCAGGAAACATACCGATTACCGAGTGTCAAAACCGTTTCCAGATATTCGCAGACTCAGATGACGAAGAGGAAATAGAAGAAGTCCGGCTCGTGGGGCACTCGATGATACGTGGTCAGCTCACAGAGTTTTGCGCCAGGGCACCTAAGACCACGAAGGCTTTTTGTATCCCTGGTGGTGGTGTGGATGACGTAGTTGCAGCAGTTGACGAAGTATCAAAGCTGGCCCCTGCAAATACAATGTACGTCATCCACGTTGGATCCAACGATATACAGCGAACCCGGTCGGAAGATTTGTTTTAAAGTACCAGCAGCTGATCAAGTTGTTTAAGGAGAAGTCATCAAGGATCATCGTCTCAGGAATCGTCCCCCGGCTCGGTGTAGAGAGCCGATTTTACAACATAGCCACCAGCACAAATCGTTGTCTAGCAAACCTCTGCAGGAAGGAGAACGTGGGATTCGTCGACACCTGGGACAATTTCTACTACGATGACTATTTGTTTTCGGATGATGGAGTTCATCTGAACCAGGTGGGAGCAGCGCGTTTTGGGCGTCTTCTCAACGATGCGGTGAAGGATTTTCGGAGAAGAAATCGACTCAGCACAGGACAACCAGGAAGGAGGACCGAAGACAGCGAGGACGGCAATCTACAAAGGAATTAAATACTAATCCGTCAAGAACGGCGAATTTGGATAAAGCTCCACCAACACGACCCAAATTCAAAACCGTCAGGGATGAGGACCGAGGACAGCCATGAATGTAAATGTAGATCCGACCAGAACCAAAAATTCGATGAAAGAACAATCTGCGAGTTCTAAAACCGCAACTTTAAAGGTTTTCTATGCAAACGCTCGTAGCATACGCAATACATTTTCAGATTTAGAGGAACTAGTGTTTACAGAAAATTATGATGTGATTGGCATAACAGAATCTTGGCTCAAAATACACAAGATAGAGACTTTTTAGCAGAGTATTCACTTCCCGGTTATGTAATGTTTGAGAACAGCCGAATAAATAAAAATGGAGGTGGCGTTTTATTTTATATCAAAGAAAGTCTTAACCCGACCCTCGTGTCAAAACCTCAAATTGTGAACGTCGACAAGTCTTTTGTGCTAATAAAGAATAATAAAGGTACACAATAATACTTGCGTTAATATACAGACCTCCAGCTCAATCAGTGCAAACTGACCGAGAAATTTACGAACAAATTGCAGATGTAAGTAACTCACAAGATACCGTAATTTTTGGCGACTTTAATTTACCTGTGACCAAGTGGGGCGATACTCTTACTTCACACTCCGGACATGACTTGTATACGAACTTGCAAGAGAGTTCGCTTATCAATTTGTTCGAATGCCGACCCGTGGTAATAACGTTCTTGACATTGTACTTGCAACAAAAGAAGAATTGATAGAGAATTTGAATGTTGGTGAGGAATTCAGTAACAGCGACCATCGTACGATAACTTTCACTTTAAAGTTTACTAGTAACGAACCAAATAGTAGCATCGAAAAAGTCCCTAATTTCAAGAAAGCAAACTTCCATAAACTTAGAGCTATGTTTAAAGAAACTGACTGGAGCTTTTAATTAACAATAACGACATAAATACATCTTGGAAGTTATTCGAAACCATTTACCTAAAAGCCGTGCAAGACTGCATACCATCGAAAATACGGCGTCCAGGCCATAATAATAAGCCCAAATGGTGGAATAAAGATATTTCAAACTGCCTGCTTGCTAAAAAATGTGCTAATGATAGATTCAAAATCCTCACAAAATGACGAAGAACGGGTGAAATTTGTAGAGCTACGACGCAAAGCCAAAAAGTTAATTAAGCAAAGTAAAAAGACCTTAGAGTTACATATTGCGAATCAAAGTAAACAAACCCGAAAGAATTCTATAGTTATATCAGAAAGAAAAAAGTAGTTACTTCAACTGTTGGACCGTTAGTCGATGAAAAAGGAGAATACACCAAAGACGAAGTACAAATGAGTAATGCCCTCAATACCTTCTTTGCATCAGTTTTTACAACAGAAGACCTCAGTGATATCCCTACACAATCGCCGATTCAGATTGATAATTCAGATGTTCTAAGCAATATCACCGTTACAGAGAGAGAAGTATTGAATTGTTTAGATAAACTCAAGGTAAATAAAACGCCAGGACCTGATACAATCTCGCCTAGAGTTCTAAAGGAAGCTAAGAATGAGCTCTCCAAACCACTGACATTACTATTCAATAAATCCTTGCAGTCTGGAACTATGCCTGATCAGTGGAAGCTAGCCAACGTAACACCGATATTCAAAAAAGGCAGCAAATCCCCACAATCTAGATAAATTGTCATGTTGGGCCCAAATTTGGCAAATGAGTTTCAATGCGGATAAATGTAAAGTACTACATGTCGGAGACCTAAATGAGAGAGCAAACTATCCGATGAATGGCACTCACTTAAGAATGTAAACAGAGAAACTGATCTGGATAACAATATGAGTAACCTAAAACCGGTCAACAATGTTCAAAGTTGTTAAGAAGGCAAACAAAATAATGGCTTTATAGGCAGGTCATTGAGCATAAATCCAAAGAAGTTATCCTAACCCTTACAATTCCTTAGTCCGCCCTCTTCTGGAATACTGCTCAATCCTGGTGCCCTTATTACCAAAAGATATAAACAAGCTAGAACGAGTTCAACGTAGAGTTACCAAAATGATACCTTAGACTAAAGAACAAACCATACGAGAGCGTCTTAGAGAATTAAATCTATTTCCTTTAACCCAGCCGTGATTATGCGACTTAATTCACGTGTCAAAATCATCAAAGGCATCGCACAATATGAACTGTAGTAAGTTACTTTACTACTATCGGACCAATCTAATTACACGCTGGAAACGGTTGCAAATTAGTTGGTAAATCCTTTTTTAACTCGCGTAGTTAACGAATCTAAGAATTCATCTTCAATCGAGTTTGTTCACTTGGGAATGGGCTTCCCCGAGACGTTATAGACTGGCCCGTTTATCAGTTTAAAATTCCGCCTAGACAAATACTCGCATCAAACAAACCCGCGACTGACTGCGTTTGTAGATGAATAACTGTATCCTCCCGCTCAGTTACTAACCCATATGTGCCCCCTACTAACTTCCTAGTCCTGCCACGTTTATTGGCAGTGCAGTAGTTCCCCTTCCAATGTTCCCTTACCCCCTCTAAACCACTGTTTTGGGACACTTTATCCTCATTGTTTTTTTTGAGGACAAGCAACCTAGAAGGTCAATGACTATGTTTTTGCTTGATTTCCTTTGTACTCTCTCTCTCTCTCACGTCATCGTCTCCCTGCTTTTCCGCCCCTCTCTCTCTCTCTCTCTCTCTCTCTCTCTCTCATGGCTGGTAGTGGACAGGTTAGATCTTGTTACCTTAATTACTTTTCCTGTTTCACATAACTTTCTCACTTTTTGAACATCTTTCTCTCTGTCATTATGCCTAAAAGTTGCCTCTTAATCTCTCTCTCTCTGCTCGCTCTTTTCGCTCTTTTAAATATATTTTTTACCCTTATTATAAACTTATAAACCCCTCTCTCTCTCCGTCTCTCTAAATCCTCTCTCTCTCCTCTCCTCCTCTCTCTCGCTCTCCCCTGGATCTTCTCTCTCCTCTCTCATAGGATAAACGATCTCGTGTTGGGAACGGGGTTAGCCCATCTTTTAAGAGTAGGTGCCCTACAAATCTAGCTACATTGTTGTTCGTCTACTATTCATGTAGCCTACTTATAAGAGCTTCTTCCTAGTCTTGTAAACACACACGCACACATAAACGTAACTTAATACTAAGGACCCAACTGCTATTCATTTGTTGGAAGAGAGCGTCAGACACCTCCATAACAACACCATTTATGCTTACGGTTAGATACTGGAATTAGGGGAATTTCACGCATTTTGCGACCATTAAACGAGTGTGGCTGTAATGCCCCGATAAGCCCCCTCAGACGTAAATGCTCTTTGGTACAACTGGCTGATGCTCTGAGGGAGCGAGCGTTACTTGCCATGTTGGTTTCGCCTGGCCACTAAAATACTGGATTTGTTTACTTGCTAAGTAAAATCTCCTTTGATTACTTGATTCAAGAATCTAGCCACCATATAAGGTGGTTAGTAATACTTATTAAATTTTCATGTCCATCTCTGTCACTCATTTGGGACATTACTTTCCTTAGGCCCGAGTGCTGCTCAGTAGGGAGCTGTGGTATGTTGTTGTTGTTGTTGTTGTTCCCTAACCTGCCTGGCCGGACAGCCCCTGTGTTAATGTTGGGACTGTTTGCCTTCAGGGAGAACCTTTTGTTTAAGTGTGACAGGTATAGACCATTCAGAATCTAGAACTAAAAGACACAATATCAGATTCATGTTGGCTCAGGTGTAATTCCCCCCCCCCCCCGCCCCCCCCTCCCCCCTCCCCATTTTCTATAACTTTGTATTGGTCATCAGGTTTTCCTTGAAATCGTTGAGAAGCCCTTTACAAAGTATCTGCAATTGTTCGAACACAATAATAACCCTATGTCAAGCTACTTGATACTTCTTTAACCTATAGACACTTTACACCTAAGTGCAAGGAAGAAACTAAAATTGGTGTATAACTTGTAAAAAATTGTTCATAAGCCCAACATATCCACCCATGACCTTGTGGGGCGCTCAGATCGACTCACTAACCGAACCGAGGTCCTTTGACTTCGATTTCCTGCGGCTCGAGAGTCCAGACGGATATGGGCAGCTCTCCTAACACCCAATGCCCTCTGTTCACCTCCCCAAGCAGCAAATTAATTACTTATGTGTTCTAGGGGGAGGGTCAATTATGTCCCAACTAGGCGAATGTGAACTGTGGTAACAAAAAAAAAACCACATATAAAGATGTTAGAATACCTGGCTGGTCACTGGGCTTATAAACCGCGGGACTCCAAAGAGGAAATCAGACCCGGAGATGAGGTGCCATGGCTACTTCCTGTTTCAGTGTATGGCTCGGAACTTTACTATACATATCATAATAGTCACGTGTTCCCTTGTGTGAGATAGAAGGTAACACTGCATGGAAACAGAAGTAGAAGGATTAAGGAAACCCATTTAAAGCTAAAGAGGCACTGATCAATACAATCCTGAAGCAACGCCCCCCCCCCCAAAGTTCCTGAAGGATGAAAAAAGAATAGAAATAGGGAAGTACTTGACAAAATTAATAGTATGTAGTCAGGGATGGACAATTATGTGTTCGTGCAATATGACCCCCCCCCCCCCCCCAATTGCGTGCAGTGCGGTAACAGCGGGCCTTCAACCACCAATTACAAGTAAAATACATCATGGCGATAGATAAAGAACCAAAATTAGGATCCGTCAAGGAGGCAAAAGTCTGAAGCCGCAACTAGGAAGAGGCAAATTTGTCCTGCCACAGATAGTGGCAGGAACCAAATTAGTGACATAGCCAAGTGACCCTTGCTATGGCCTTTGATGAGAGGTTAAAAAAAAAAAAAAAAATAAAAAACAAAAAAAAAAAAAAAAAAAAAAAAAAAAAAAAACACAAGGGGACAGGAATCTGATTTTTAACACCTCAAATAGATTCAGTCAGCCCTCTAGACAGTGCACAGGACAGTCAGCATGAGTTTTCTAGAGTTCTCAAACAACACCACAAAAAACACTGAGAGGAAAACGGACATTAAAGTGCAGAGTGGGCATGAAATGCCTTAAGCCCTACTATGCATCATGCAAACCAGAAAAAAAGAACCAAATGGATACAAGGTCAAGGGTTATATAGTCTCACTGTGTTAATGTTGTCCTGCTGATTTTAGAAGCTCAATTTCGTGGTTCGGAGAACAGAACTCAACCATTAAATCTTATGCATGAGGAGAAGTAAAACGAGTACAAAGGGATAACAATTCCACGACATTTATTTACTCAACGACTAGGTACAGTGGGGAATCGGTCAAATACCCCTTCTATAATGATGTAGGCCTCGGATACATGGCCAACCAATATATACATTTTTTCACTGAAACATACTACCTATTCTAACACACACACACACACACACACAACACCACACCCACACCTATATACATTCAACGGGTCCAACCTAAGCCTTCGGGTGTAGATACTGGTACCTTAGTGAGAAATGGTACCGTAGTTGAGAATGGTAATCGTAACAGAGTAACCTCTAAGCCTTCGTTCCCAGATGTCGCCAATTGGCCTAAAAATACAGACTACAACACACATCCACAGCCATTCCACACGATACATAAACACTTTAAACATTCCATTTCACGCAATACATTCCCAGTAAGGAGGCGCCGATAATATGAGCTTAGCTCGCATTGCGTGGATTCCCCTTGACGAACAAGCAATGAACATATAAATATATATATATATATGTTTATGAAAATATATATTTAATAGGGCCCCTCCATCATTGATGACTTTGCCTATTAATAGTAATAGTCTCTATTCAACATCCTGCGCCAGCATTTTGAATAGCCCGCGCGGAAGCATCATGGAGTACTCATCATAAGTGCACGCTTAATTCCCTTATGGACTCGTCATTTTGATTGGGTACCCAACAGAAGAAAAAAAACGTAAAAAATAAAAAAATAATATTTAATTTAATATCTGTTATTATATGACTTGCCATATACATGGATTTCTTATGTTTTGCTTCCCCAATTTCAGGCCCCCTAGCGGCCATCTTCGTCCTTCCTTCTTCCGCGTTCCTCCCGACAACAGGGCTTGCGCCGTGTCCACTTCATTCGTTGTTCGCAGAGCTTCTAGTGAGTCCTTACTCATTTGTATATCTGTGTTGCAGTAACAAGGTTTAGATTAGCTAGTACGGCTGCCAGATTGGTCGGTCCGCAGGAAAAGTGTTCAATATGTACCATTTTAACAGGCGGCTACTTGTCCTGGATGGTGTACCGCATGTGTTATTTTGTTTTGTGTGAATACGCCTTAGCTGTTGTGTTTACTTAGCTAGAAGGCGACCACTCTACGAGGCATGATACAGACTGTCCATATTGAGGATACTACATGCCATTTTCTTCTATTATCAGCAAAGCTCTGGTTAAGGGTGTCTGCACGTGGTGCGCCACCTTCCAGGGTTCGTGTTTTGCTTAGGCCCCTTGGGTGGGCTCCCTCTGCTTGGTGCGGCTGCTGGTTGATGGGCGTCGTCTGCTGGGATATTCTTCAGTCCTTGTGGTCGGCCTTATTAGGGGTCTCCAACGAGTTTCAGGTAATTTAGTGGTCTAATTTTTTTCTGTTGCTATTATTACCTATGTATGCCCCTGATTCTGGTTCTTGCATGCGGTCTTGTTCCTTCGGTAGGGGAGACGTCCCTTATCATTATTATTGCATTTATTCTATGTGTGTGGGAATGCGGTAAAAGGGGCTGTGCCAACCCTTTTTTTCCCGCAGTTTTTTATTTGTTCCGGCGGACCTGTGAGAGGGACCCTGGTTATTCGTCTCCGACGGGTAAAAACATTCAAAAGATCCCGGCGTGGTTTGGCTGAACCATTCTTCCGGCGGAATTCATTCCGAGCAAGGATATAAACTCAGCTCGCCGAGTTCACTCTCCCGGCCTGACCTAGTGACATGTCAGATGTACCGCCTGCGGCACCCCCAGTCAAGTGTTCACGAAGTAATAAGATGAGTTTTGAAAACTTGTTCAGTAGGATCACACCTTAACAAGGTCAGGGGACCTGTGAAATATCACAGATGAATTTTGTGAAAATCAGCTAGACAAGTCCGACGGAAGGTTAGCGTAGTGGTGCATTATAGATAAGTTTCCGGCGGATTTGAGTTAGGATGTATAATACCTCACAGGTTATCCTTATGAGCATTGATTCCTGGAAATTTTTCAAGGTTCCGGCTGCTTCTCCGGCGGACTGGGACTTCGCACCCGGGCGGAGAGGGGGGGGGGGGAACCTCATTTACGGCACCATGCCTAGGTTTGGACTTTGCGCTAACGCCCTCTTGTTCCCTTGTACCAGTTTTGCTCATTCCCTTTGCATTAAATGCGTGAAATGTCTGGACCGCTCTAGGGGCGTGTGGTTGTCTAAGAAGTGCGCCATCTGTGCCGAATTAAAAAACCGCTCTGCTGGCTAAGAAAGATCTGTCTTGTCTAGCGGCCTTGCATGAAGTGAAGGCCGCGTTCAACTCATATGCTAAAGACATAGCCCACAAGGCACTACAGTGTGACGATGAAGGCCTGTCGGACAAACTAATCATCAAGTCTCCCTTAATAAAACCAGCATCCTCCAAAGAGATCAGACCCAAGGTCAAAGCTAAAGCTATCAGTAAAGAGTTTGTCAATAGTAGTAGTGAGAGCGACGTCACCGAGGTACCCTCCGACCCGGTGCCACGCGGCGGAAGTCGAGGTCCAGGTCAAAGTCCCCCCGGACACACGCTCGCCACTCTACCTCAGATTCTTCCCGGTCTCACAAGTGCCGCAGAGAAGAGTACGACACCTCGAGCAGCCGGCGGGAGACTCCGCAGCCGCTCCCTCCTACACCTCCCTCAGATATATTTACACGTGATTCTGGGGAGTCAGAAATAGGATCTGAATCTTTACCATCTTCATCTAGGCAGGAACAGGCTGTAGGTGACCCTCTTAATGTGACTTTTGCAATACCAAAATTAACGGTAGTTCCCCGGGGTGTGAAGGCGGCAGGCCCTAGTAGGGTACTAGCCGACCAATTTAGGGGATATCCGACGGGGGCCCAAGTAAGCTCACAGGGGACGCAGGACTACCTGCCCATGGCGGCAGGGGGTTACTGGCGCCAGTCAGACCCATCTCATAATATCATTACAGAAAGGACTGAAGAAGGCGACATCAATTGTTGCCATCGTCAGTGCCCGATTTATCATGGCCCCTGGCAGATAGTGAGATAGAATCACACGAGACTGAATCACAAGAGATATTGGAGCAGAGTGAGGAGCCGGTGGGGTTTGTTCTCCCCGGCTACTCAGTCTCTCCCTAGTAATTATTCCGAGGCTAGTTCAAACTCATCCAAAGACACATCTAGGAAATGGATGACTTCTGATCAGGTGAAAGAGTTATTGCAGAATGTGATACAACATTATCAAACCCCTGCCTCGTCTCACCCCAAAGTTACCCTCTCAGCTCAGCCCCCTAACACGTCTGTTTTTAGACCTTTAGAGTCGCCGACTGTTCTCCCGACTTGTCCAACCCAGTTAGTGACAGCTGCCCCAGGCCCCACAGTGCCGGTGGCACTCGCTTTGTCCATCTTTAGGGTGGTTACTGATGTTCAACCCCCTCCCTTAGATAAAGAGCCTATGAGGAAGGGCCCCATGCCCCTCCTTTATGGCACAAATTGCTCTTGGGTACCTGTAGTGCCAGAGAACCCCCTTATAGCTCAACCTTCGGTATCAGGGGACCCTGCAGTTCCAGACGAGTGGTCCATCGAAATTAATAAGAACCGTAGATTTCGGGCCAGAGATGAGATAGGGAGGGTATTAGATGTCTTAATTAAAGGTGTACCAAGTCCACTTAACCCAGCATATTTTGTGTATTCTGCATCACCGGCCGTTCCTCCAGCCGCTTCTGCACGACTTTTTGCTGACTGGTCGAAGGCTGATGGCATTAATGATGTCAAAGCCTTAAATTCTCTTAAGCCGGAGTTGGCTACAACTCCGGCTCTGAACCAAGCTCAGACTCCGGTACTGCAGATGCGGCAGCTGGGAGTAGGCCCGTGGGTGGACTGGGAGATAGAAGCACAAGTATTCGCCAAAACTATCACCACCAAAGCTTCACATCAAATTCCACCAGAGAATCATAATTATTTTTCCTTACCAGTATCCAAAGCTGAAGGGGTGTCCCCAGCTTTACTAACATTTCTGGCGGCCCCCAAAGTGTCTTTGCATGCCCTGGATGAACATTTCTCTCCCCCCCCTCCGGCTACTCACTTGGACCGAGATTTTAAGTTACGCAATAAAGCCAATCGGATCTTCTTGCAGTACTTGGTGAGTCATCAGATAGCCGCCTCTCTTGCACGCACAATCTTGGCCATTAATGAACCCCAAATAAGAAAAGCCATTGAGCTTTCCCGTAGACTTTCACTACAAAATGCCATTCAGTCCCTAGGGGACATTAGAATTGCAATTTTGGAGGCGGTTCGAGCTTGCCAAGATCTGAGAGTAAATCTGGTGAGGAAGTTGCCGGTGGACATAGGTCGCCGGGTAACCCTCTCCCCGGTTCTGACACCCACCTTACTTGACACTGAAACGTGGAGTTTAGTTTTTAATATGGTAAGTGGATGGAAGCAGGTTACCTCCCAAGCTAGGAAGGATCCACCTAACAAACCCTTTCATAAGCCAAAGGGCGGTAGCAAGCCGTACCAACCTCACCCTAAACAGTCACCTAGAGACCCCAGACCACCTCCTCAGCATGGAGGTAACCAATACAAGTCCAAACAAAGTAAGCATGCGTATAAAGGAAAAGCCCCATACAAAAGTCATCCGGGCACTGCAACAGCCAAAACTAGTCAAGCGTCCGATGCCAACCCCCCTCCATCTCCAAAAAACTAGCCACTCACACTCCCCACATCCCAGGGCCCAAGCTCAACGGCCCAGGATTTAGGAGAGTTGCCTTGCAGGACGAACCCCGGTTGCAACGGGGTTCGTTCCGTGCATTCCGCTCAGCTTTTCCCAAACGTACCTGGGCCAGGAAGACAGTGAGCAAAGGAATCACCTGGCGGTGGCTCCGGCGGCCTCGACTGCGTCAGCCGCCAGATTACTCCCCAGTGTCTCAGGAGGCGGAGGTTATCTTGCGAGAAATGATTGCCAAACGGGTCCTTATCCAGGTAGATCCCCTTCAGCCAGTGTTCACGTCAAGACTCTTTTTAGCGCCAAAAAGGGACAGTGGGCAGATGCGACCAGTTCTAGATCTCTCGCATCTGAACACCTTTATAGAGAATTCACCCTTCAGGATGCTGACAGTTCAGCAGCTCAGACTCGCACTTCCGCCGCAAAGTTGGATGTGTTCGATAGACCTCAAAGATGCCTATTGGCATGTCCCTATCAACAAGAGGTTCCAAAAGTTTCTCGCGCTGAGAATCCGGCACGAGACTTATGTCTTCTCCTCGAGCCCGACAAGTCAACCCACCAACAGCACTTTGCTCTCGCTGCTCAAAATTTGACCATAACTTGAGTACTCCATTACTCATCCCCTTATTTGTTTGCATGAGCTGTAGCTAAGCTCTAGCTTACCTGCCCTGTAGTTGCTTTGCATGTAATTTTGCTGTGTTTTTTGACTGATAAACGTTTGTTTATCGAGACTGCTTTTGTTTACATTTGTACCGGTTAGTGAGGACCGACGCTCAAACTATTTGCTTGTTTCATATTATAAAGTTCTAGCACTTATTGTAGATATTTTAGCCCTCACTGTAGTTAAGTGCTTAGCAAACCACCCAGTAGTTATCTTGCATGACATTGTACTGTAGTTTTGACTGATAAACGTTTGTTTTTCAAAATTCTATTTGTCAAGTTAGTAGAGATGCCGCCGATACCAGCGCCACCTGTGTACGCATAAACAAACCCTCTTCTTGTATATTATATATCAAAGTCTAGCCAATACTGTACTTGGTTGAACTTTTTATCTTGGTTATCTATATAAATCGCACACACTAACATTTGTCAAGATAGTTTTAACCCTTATTTAGCGGCGAGCAACATAAGTCGAGTTAAATAAAGCTGGACTATGTGGCGGCGCTCGACATAACTCGAGTGGCAATTTCAGCACGTAATGTGGCTGAGAGAGAGAGACAAGTGGTGGCAGGAGACTAGCGAGCGTATGACTGCTCCAGACCACCGCGGCGAACCTACTGACACAAATCTCAGCTCCCTCCTCCCTCTCTCACTCGCTACATACTCAATTATGTACTGAAAGTACCGAATTACCTGCTTTTTGCACTCGCGTTGCACGGTTATTGCAAGAAAACTATCCATCATACAAGGATCGTTATGGTGTCATTCGAAAGCTCTGTTTATGCCCTTTCAGGGATAGGTACTTGTTTTACGTTCTGGATCTTATTTAGGCATGAAAATGATCACGTAAACAGCCCTATTTTGGCTAAAAACACCCCGCTGTGCGGTACACATAAATAAACCGCATAGGCCGCTCGTAAGGTGTTAATATTGGGTTAGAATAATTTAGTTACTGTAATACTTTTTGATAGCCTATTTATTAATCGCATTTCAGATACTTGTCACCATATTAATAGGCTTCTCACACTCTTGCCAGGGATAATACTAACTCCATTATTATTATTATTGTGTCGACCACTGTATAAACTAATATACAGGCTTTAGCCTAACTGTGTCATACTGCTAACATCATTATATTTTTATTTTCAGGCATAAAATTGTGTTCTATTGCTAACATATTCTTTTTGTGATTAACATATTCTTTTTGTGATTTACAGGCATTAATTGTACCATATTGCTAACCAATATTTTTTGTTACTGTACTGTATACTGCTTTCCAGTTTTCTCACTAGGCTAAATTAACCCTCTCCCACCTTTTTTTCCAGTAAATTTTGTAACAAATTAATAGTCCATTTGCAATTTTCAGGCTTTAACTGTGTCATACTGCTAACATCAATTGTTGTTTTATTTTCAGGCATAAATTGTGTTCTATTGCCAATATATTTGTTGTGATTTACAGGCATAATATTCTTTTTGTGATTAACATACTCTGTTTGTGATTTACAGGCATTAATTGTACCATATTGCTAACAAATATTTTGTGTTACTGTACTGTATACTGTTTTCCAGTTTTCTCACTAGGCTACATTGTTTTTTTCCAGTAAATTTTGTAACAAATTTCTAGTCCATTTGTGATTTTCAGGCTTTAACTGTGTCATACTGCTAACATCAATTTTTTTTTTATTTTCAGGCATAAATTGTGTTCTATTGCTAACATATTTTTTGTGATTTACAGGGCATATTAATTTCATCATATTGCTAACAAAATTGTGTGATTTTCAGGCTTTAATTGTACCATTTGTGATTATATCATCATGGCGCCGCAACGAACCTGCACGAGTTGTTCCGGTAAATTTGGCCCTACCATGTTTGTTGATACTGATGTCCAAATTTGTAGATTTTGCCAGCTCCGAGAGAAGATTGCGGATGAATTGAATGCAGCTCACTGCAAGATCGATGCCCTGACTACGAAGCTTGAATCCCTTCAAGAATTTGCCACACTCAACATAGGAGTGCCCTCGGCCCAAGAAACCACTACGATGTCAACCGCCATTCCAGTGCATACAGTACCGGTACCGGTACCCACACCAGCAGCTATCTTAGATGTTGCAGAAAATAATAATGGCTCTACTCTCACTTCCCCCCAGGACAACTTTCAGTTAGTGAGAAACAATGTGCATCCCAGTACCAGTACCAGGAAGGTCATCCCGACAACATGCCAAAACCGCTTCAAAATTCTTGCTATTGACGAGGAAGAGGAAACGGAAGAAGTTCGGCTTGTGGGCGACTCCATGGTCCGTGGCCAATTAACCGAGTTCTGCGCCAGGGTACCCAGGACCAGAAAGCGATTCTGTATCCCAGGTGGCGGCGTGGATGACATTGTTGCGGCTGTGGAAGAGGTTTCCAGGCTCGCCCCCGCAAGCACCACGTACGTCATCCACATTGGATCTAACGATGTCCAATGGACGCGGTCAGAGGAACTACTTTTCAAGTACCGGCGGCTGATCAGGTCCTTCAAGAAAAATCTAATAGAATCTTAATTTCAGGAATTGTTCCCCGGATTGATGTAGAAAATCGATTCTACAACATAGCTACCAGTACAAATCGCCGACTAGCCAAACTCTGCAGGGAGGAGAACATCGGCTTTGTCGACACGTGGGATCATTTTTACTATGATAAATCTTTGTTTTCAGGAGATGGTGTACATCTCAATGAAGTAGGAGCTGCACGTCTTGGTCGTCTGCTGAACGATGCAGTCAAGGATTTCCGTTCAAAAACGGGGTCAACCGGGGGTATCCAGACAGGGTAGTGTAAGTCAAATACGAACTGAAATTCAGACAATGCACAATCAGTAACATCCAACTCTAATACTCTTAAGGTGTTTTATGTAAATGCTCGTAGCATACGCAATACATTTTCAGATCTAGAGGAAATCGTGTTTACAGAACATTATGATATAATCGGCATTACAGAATCTTGGTTAAATACGGAAGACAGAGACTTTTTAGCCGAATATACGCTTCCTGGTTTTACAATGTTTGAGAAAAGTCGGATCAATAGAAATGGAGGAGGAGTTCTGTTTTTTATAAAGGAAAGTCTTAATCCCGTCTTAATGTCAAAACCTCAAATAAAAATGGAGAATACACCAAAGACGAAGTACAAATGAGTAATGCCCTCAATACCTTCTTTGCATCAGTTTTTACAACCGAAGACCTCAGTGATATCCCTACACCATCGCCGATTCAGATTGATAATTCAGATGTTCTAAGAAATATCACCGTTACAGAGAGAGAAGTATAGAATTGTTTAGATAAACTTAAGGTAAATAAAACGCCTGGACCTGATACAATCTCGCCTAGAGTTCTAAAGGAAGCTAATGATGAGCTCTCCAAACCACTGACATTGCTATTCAATGAATCCTTGCAGTCTGGGACTATGCCTGATCTGTGGAAGCTAGCCAACGTAACACCGATATTCAAAAAATGCAGCAAATCCCTACCCAGTAACTATCATCCAATTAGCTTAACCTCAATTGTATGTAAAATGCTAGAAACGGTCATAAGAGACAGACTCGTAAATCACTTAGAGGCAAATAACTTACTTAAAGATACTCAACACGGCTTTCGTAAAAAACGTTCCTGTTTAACAAACTTCTTAGACTTCTTCCACGATATCCTCAACCTCTACGATGAGAGTAAAGCTGTAGATATTATATACCTTGATTTTCAAAAGGCCTTTACAAAGTTCCCCACAAACGTTTACTGCTAAAACTAAAAGCGCATCGAATTATTATGTTCCTTCAAACAACCAACAATATTCCTAAAATCGATTAATGAAATTTACAAACACATGTGGCAGCCCGTGGACTCGAACCCAGGATGCTCACACCGAAAATCAACACCTTATACATCGCACCACGAAGACAGTTAAAGGTTGGTGGACACTGCCTACGATTTATACAAGACGGTGTGTTGAAATGGATAGAAAATTGGCTCAGCGACAGAAAGCAAAGAGTTGTTGTTGTTGTTGTTCCCTATGCTGCCTGGCCGAACAGCCCCGAGTCCCTGAGAAAGGCCATGGCCACGATTGGGCTTTCCCACAGAGCTCTCATTGAGTGTAGATTGTGTTGTTGGCGTAAGTGGTTGTGTGAAATGCAGTCTTCTATGATGTGTTTAATGGTATGGGGGTGCTGTGTTACATCCCGGCAGGCGTCGACAACGGAGTCATCCAGCCTCTTCTGATAGCTCAGGAGAGCTGGATGGTGTCCGCATCTCAGCCTGGCCAGGTGGACTCTGTCCTCGCGAGGAAGGGAGGATTCGGAAGGATGGATATCGGGAGGTCGTGCATGCAGCTGCGTGTTGTCTGTGAGTGAGTGGATGGATCGGTGAGAGATATGAGTATGGATGTGCTTCTGGAAGTTGGTTCGGGGTGGGCAGGGAGGGAGAGAGGACAATAATTGTGTGTGATACCGTGTGCTGGGTGTTGTTTTGATATTTCTTGGTGTCTGTGGGTGTGATGCCATGTAGTTTAGTGGGTGGTCTTGGTTCGTGGAGGCTGCTGCCAGGAATTGAGTGCCTCTCATGTCCAGATGGTCTTTGACTTTGAGGATTTTGGTTTCTTGATGTAGGTGATCTGTGGGTGCAGTAGCTGTGCAGCTTGTAATGATCTTCAGGGCTTTGTTTTGAATAGTCGGTAAGGTCATATGATGTGTTTCAGCTAGGTTAGAAGCCCAGGCTGGGCTTGCGTATTCCATCACTGATCTTATGTATTGTTTATATACTGTGGTGGTAGTTTCTTTGTTGTGTCCAAATTTTGTGTGAGCAAGTGACCTGAGGGCGTTAAGTCTGGGTGTCAGTTTCTTTTTAATGTTTGTGGTGTGCTGTTTGAATGTCATATGAGTATCATATGTTACTCCTAGGATTTTGGGTGTGTGTGTATGTGTTAGGGGTGTGTTGTTTATGGTGAGTTGAGGGATGTATTCGTGTTCTCCTGTCCAACTTGTGAGCAGGGTTGCAGTGGATTTGGCTGGGGCTAGATTAAGTCTGTTTGTAGTGCATCAGCCATGTAGTGTGTTGAGATAGGGTTGAAGGAGATCTGTTGCTCTTTTTGGGTCATGGTGTGTGCATGTGAGTGTTATGTCATCTGCATAGGAGGCTAAGTTTATTTGGGGCGTATTGGGTGTAGTTATATCGTGCATGTACAGATTGAAGAGTGCGGCCGATAGGACGGATCCTTGTGGGACTCCGTTTGGAAAGTTTCTGATTTTAGATGACTGACCGGCAAAAGATACGTGTGCACATCTGCCTGCTAGGAAGTTGGCCAGCCACCTTTTTGTGTTGTTGTGCATGTTTGTGTTGTAGATTTTGTTTGTTAGGTTGTGGCGGGGGATGGCATCGAAGGCTTTACTAATGTCGAGTGTGGCTAATAGTGATCTGTGTGCTGGTCTAGCTGAGTTGATGCCGTCGAAAGCTCTTTGTGTAAGGTCTGTGAGAAGAGTGTTTGTGGAGTGCAGTAGCCTAAAGCCATGTTGTGTTTGAGATAAGGGGTAGGTCTGGTGTAATTAGTTGTAATACTAGGCGTTCCATGACTTTGGAGGGGGAGCAAAGGAGTGTGATGGGGCGGTGCGAGGAGGGTAGCGTGGGGTCTTTGTTGGGTTTGGGGAATGTGATGATTATACCATGCTTCCAAATGTCTAGTATTGTGTTGTGTGAATAGCTGTAGTTTGATATGTTAGTGAGTGCTTGTATGCCTTGTGGTCCCAGGTGTATGTTGCATATGGTGTCTAGGCCACAGGCGGGTGAGTGCTTGAGATTGTTGATGATATGCTTTGTCAGGTGATTGGTGAAGGGTGTATAGTCAGGGTCTGTGGGGAATTGTCTCTTACGTCGGATGACACGTCAGTCGTCTTTGTGAGGTTTTATGTGGCTGACATGTGAAAAGTGATTGATGAGAGTGTTTGCTTGTTGTTTTCATGAAGGAGTAGAGTCTGTTGTTGTGATTGCAGCATGTGATTGTGTTGTGTTGCTGTTGGAAAGTGTGATGTTGTATAGTGTTTTGTAGAGTTTTTTTGGGTTTGTTTTGTGATCAAGTGTTTGTAGGAAGTTATTCCAATTTAGTTTTTGTTGTTCTTGTATTTTGTTGTTAGTTTGGCTGTTGAGTGCTTGAATTTGTTGTGTGATGTCTTGTGTGTGGGGTGCTGGGGAGTGTTTCAGTATGTCGCGTTGTCTGATGAGGTTTTCAATTTCTGGTGTGAAGTTGGGGTTGTGTCTTTTTCTGTTACCTCTTGGAATGTGTTTCTTGTCAGCGTTTTGGATAGTTTTATTGAGTATGTGTACAGCATTGTTGATGTTAGTGATGGGTGTACTGTTTAGAGTTGTGAAGTGTTGTTCTGTCTCATTTGTGAATGCTTCCCAGTTAGCTCTTTTATAATTGGTGTATGTGTGTTTGTGGCTAGCTGGGGTGAGTCTGGTTTTGGTGGTGATAATGATCGGGAGCCTAAGGTTCTGACTACCCTCCAGGATGTTGTGGGGGCGAGTTCTGGGAAGCAAAAGGTGATGTCTGGAGATGATGGGTTATAGAGGGCTTGGTGAGGAATATGGGTATGTTGATGGATGTCGTTAAGGATGATGAGGTTATCGGTTTTGTTTTGTAGTACCAGCCCTCTGTCTGTGTCGGGGTTGTCGACAAACCAGGCCGACGTCTTGGCGTTGAAGTCACCACCCAGGATGATGTGTGGGGTGTGTGGGGTGTTTGTGATATGTTGTAAGTGTGGTCTGTATTCATTTGGTACTGTAGGGGATGTTTGGGGAGGGATGTATGTATTTATGATGGTTATGTTGGAGTTGTTGCCAGTGCGTATTTTAATTGACTGTATTTCTGTTGTGTTATTATTTGGGGGGAGCAGTGATTTGGTTTGTACACTGGTTACTATGTATGATATTTCTTTGTGTACCAGGGTGATGAGTCCACCGCCCCCGCCGACAGCCCGGTCTTGTCTGATGGTGGTGAAATTATGAAATGTGGGTGTTTTTTGTGTTGTGCAGAGTTTTGTTTCTTGTAAGATGGCAATGTGTATGTTGTGTTGTTTGATGAAGTGCGAGAGTTCGTGTTTCTTTGTGTTGATGCCATCTATGTTCAGTAGAAGAATGTTAATGTTATGTGCACGATGTATGTTGGGTGCTGCTGCACGAGGATGGGGTGGGGGTGGGGGGGGGTGGGGGTGAGGGAGGGGCTGGGGGTTGGGATGGGTGAGGTGGGGGTGGGGATTGGGGAGCAGGAGATGGGGGTTGGAATGGATTAGGATGGGGTGTGGTGTGTTGAGTTGAGGATGTGGATGGTATGGGAAGGTTAGGTGGGTTAGGGAGGAGAGGTGGACGGGTTTTAGGGGGGGGGGGGGGAGTGGATGATATGGGAAGGTTAGGTGGGTTGGGGAGGAGAGGTGGACGGGTTTTAGGTGAGGGATTTGACTGGGAGAAGGAGGTGCATGAGGAACAGGTCCAGGTGTTTGTGTAGTGTTTCTTGGAGGCAAGTATTGTGCAGGTGAAGTCGGCCCAGTTCCCGCATGAATTGCAGAGAACTGAACCCTTAGTATGGTGACTCGAAGTGATGGGTTTTGAGCAGGTTGGACATATGTATGTGTACGTGGGTCCTGGGTTGCTCTCAATGTCTCCGGCTAGAAGAAGTCTTCGAGAAATGACAGCCGAGAGTCATTTCTCGGTGTAGGAAAAACTGTGTGATGTGTGTGTGTGGTGTGAGAGGTGTGGAAATTCCCGGCGCGACCGAAGCCGCTCCAAGGACCCGTGCCCCCAGGGAGGGGGCAGGGGATGGTTGTGACGGTTTGGCTCCCGAAACTGCTCCCGCGGCCGGCATCCGGTTTTCCTCCACTGGTCGTTGATTTTGTCTTCGGCCGTGGAGGGTCGGCAGCCATCCGCGGTTGGCAGCCTCGGGAGGTGGCCCCACGGCATAGACGCCGCCACATCAGGACGGCAAAGAGCAAAGAGTAGTCATAAACGGTAAGGCATCTAAATAGACCAATGTAAGTAGCGGGGTACCCCAGGGATCGGTACTAGGACCAATTCTCTTCTAATTTACATCAATGACATAGATGAGGGTCTCACCTGTACAATCTCAAATTTGCTGACGATACAAAAATTGCAAATAGCGTACTCTCAAAAGAACAAGTTGACGATATGCAACACAATCTAGATAAATTGTCATGTTGGGCCCAAATATGGCAAATGAGTTTCAATGCGGATAAATGTAAAGTACTACATATCGGATACCTAAATGAGAAAGCAAACTATTCGATGAATGGCACTCAGCTTAAGAATGTAAACAGAGAAACCGATCTGGGAGTAACAATATCGAGTAACCTATAACTGAGTCAACAATGTTCAGAAGTTGTTAAGAAGGTAAACAAAATAATTGGCTTTATAGGCAGGTCATTTAAGCATAAATCCAAAGAAGTAATCCTAACCCTTTACAATTCCTTAGTCCGCCCTCTTCTGGAACACTGCATTCAATCCTGGTGCCCTTATTACCAAAAATATATAAACAAGCTAGAACGAGTTCAACGTAGAGTTACCAAAATGATACCTAGCCTAAAGAACAAACCATACGAAGAGCGTCTTAGAGAATTAAATCTATTTCCTTTAACCCAGCACAGATTAAGAGGTGACTTAATTCAAGTATTCAAAATCATCAAAGGCATCGACAATATGACCTGTAGTAAGTACTTCACTATCGACCAATCTAATTACACGCGGGGAAACGGTTGCAAAATTATTGGTAAATCTTTTAACTCACACGAATCTAAGAATTTCTTCTTCAATCGAGTTGTCAACTTGTGGAATGGGCTTCCCCGAGACGTTATAGACTGCAGCACCGTTGATTCATTTAAACTCCGCTTAGACAAATATCTCGCATCAAACCCGCGACTGACTGCGTTTGTAAATGAATAACTTTATTTTATCCCCCCCTCAGTTACTAACCCATCTGTCCCCTACTAACTTCCTAATCTTGCCACGGACATTAGTTCCAGGGCAGTAGTTCCCTTTCCAATGTTCCCTTACCCACTCTAAACTACTGTTTGGACACTTGATCCTCAGTGTTTTGGAGGACAAGCAGCCTAGAAGGGTCACTAGTATTGTTGTTGCTTGATTTCCTTTGTACTCCTTTGTACTCTTTCAGAGGATGCCGTTCGGGTTAAACCTAGCACCAAGAGTATTTACCAAGCTTGTCCGGCAAGCTCTTTTCCCCCTGTTAGTTCAAGGAATACAGGTGTTTTGGTATCTGGTCGATTGGCTAGTAGTGGCGAACTCTGTAGAATTATGTCTAGACCATGTCAACCAGGTGTTAAATCATGTACAAGCCCTGGGGTTCAAGGTGAACTTGGCAAAGTCGCATCTTGTCCCCTCAAGGACGATTCAGTGGTTAGGGCTGATCTGGGATACCGCCGCTCTGACTCTGACTCAGAGTGCGGACAACCGCAACAGATTTTGAAGGAAACTGTTCCGGTTCCTCCACAGTCTGGATTCGACCAGGAAAATGTGGGATTCCCTGATCGGTTCTATCAACTGGGTACAAATAACTGTCAAGTTGGGCCGATTGAAAGCCAAGCGATTAATCATGGAAGGCAACAAAGCGTTCCCTCTTTTTCCAGAGGAGAAATTATGGCCAATTCCTCCATAATCCATACGTTACTATCGGCCTGGACCAAGCAATATGTCCTCTACTGAGTCACGTCATGGGTTTCTCCCCCGCCTACGGTAGGGGTAGACACGGACGCCTCGGGGACCCTGGGTTTGGGGTATCAGTATAGTCTAGGCCACCAAGGGCAAGGCATTTGGGGGACAGACAAACAATCACATATCAACAAGCAAGAGCTTTTAGTTCCCCTGTTTTTTCTCCAGACTCACGGCACAACATTAGAGAACAAATCAATAGCATTCCGAATGGACAATCAAACCGCAGTTTTTTGCATTCAAAAGCAAGGCTCAGTGAGGTCACAGGAGTTGTTGAGAGTTTCAGAACAAATTTTTACCCTAGCCGACTCTCTAGGGATTTCACTACATGCTACCTACCTCCCCGGCGTAGCAAACGTCTGGGCAGACGCTCTATCTCGCCGGAGGAGCACTCTAGTAGAATGGACAATCATACAGGCTATCTTCAACAAGATGACTGCAAAGCCGGCCCGTCCACAGATAGACTTGTTTGCGTCGTCAGAGAACCACAGACTGCCACTCTTTTTGACACGGTACGGGGTAACCCCAGCGAGGAGACCCGATGCATTGCTGGTGGACTGGAACAAGTGGACCTCGATCTATCTGTTTCCGCCACCAGACTCTGTGTTAATGTGCAAAGTCATTCACAAACTAAGGGTTTACCGGGGCCAGGTAGCGTTGATCGCACCTCTTTGGCCGGCTCAGGTATGGTACCACCAATTGCAACAGTGGTGCAAGAACCCGACGTCCCTCCCGGTCTCCGTATTCCACTTGGAAACGATTGGCAACCTTCTGACCTCGCTCAGTTTTGCCTTGTGGATATTTACTATGCCAAATGGCTAACTCAATTTGGACCAAGTGTCACTCAAAAGCTCATGAATCAGTACAAACCGTCGACCAGGCGACAATATCAATCACATTGGAAAACCTTTACAACCTGGATTGTTGAGTCAGAGCAAAAGACTGCCTCGGCAGCCTTAATCTTCAAGTACTTAGACTATCTATTTGAGCAGAAACATTTTTCGGTCATAACGTTAAAAAATCATCTGTCTGCCATTAGGACCCCCTTCCTTGACCTCACCGGCCTGTCGGTTCCGCAGGCGGAGGAGAAAGGTTTTATGAGGGCGTGTTTTAAGCTTCGTGGAGGTAAAACAGAGAGTGTGTGAAGGAAGGAAGGTTTTCGGAGCAATGGGAAGTATGTGGAAGACGAGAAATCTCGGAGTGAAAGTAAAAAGTGCACTGTATCAAGGAATTGTTGTGCCAACAGTGATGTATGGGGCTGAGACATGGGCTCTGAAGAAAAAGGAGAAAAGAGGGCTGGATGTGATGGAGATGAGCTGCTTAAGGAGTATGTGTGGAGTTACTCGTAGAGACAGATTGAGGAATGAAGAGATACGTAGGAGAGTGGGGCAGCAGGAACATTTGTCAGCCAGAGTGGACAGAAGGGTGCTGAGCTGGTATGGTCATGTTGAACGAATGGGAGATGAAAGGCTTACAAAGAGAATATGTGAGTTCAGGTACAAGGGGAGATAGAAGGGCAGGAAGACCCCCATTGAGATGGAGAGACTGTGTAAGAAAGGCTTTGGATGATAGAGGAATGACTATAGATCAGGCAGGGGAAGTGGTGGTGGACAGGAGTGAATGGAGAATGCTTGTGAATAGTTGAGTGAACACGTGGTCATTTGGAGTAAGGGTCGGGCGCAAGTTGGACTAGATAATAGTCCATCAGGCGTCTGGCCCGGGGAGACGATTAATATGAAGGGTGCGCCTGGAAGTGTGGTGGGAGGGCTTGTGGCTTTGGCTCCGCTGCATGTCTGCCTGCCGAGATCGGAACCTGTCCGGGTGGTCGGGGGCCGGGGGGAGTGCTGGAGCGACCTTGGTGACCCTGGTCTCTGGGTCTTCTCCTGGGTGACCTGGATGTGTGTGAGTTTGTGCTTTTTATCTGTGTTTATTTGTGGTTTTATTTTATTTTTGTGTTTTCCCTGTTCTTGCTCTGTCTTGAGTCGGCTACCCCCAAAATGGGGATTGGGCCTGAGCATATAGATAGATAGATAGATAGATAGTGTTTTAAGCTTAGTCCACCTCCCCGCCAGCTCATGCCAACCTGGTCCCTTGATAAAGCTCTAGAGTTGCTGCAATCGCGCAAATATAATAATGCCCCGGACTTTGATTCAATTTTAAAGAAAGACGTTTTTCTCAGGGCACTTGCCACCGGAAACCGGGTCTCTGAGCTGGCGCGATGAGCAACGAACCAAACTGTCTCAGGTTTGGGAGACTACACGACAATGTTCAAATCGCGCCGTCTCCCTCCTTTATTGCTAAGAACGAACATTCGGACAATGTTTTTTCTGAATTTTCCGTCCCGGCCTTAAAAGGAGGCCTCATTCATCACATTTTATGTCCAGTCCCTCATGTCCTATGTCCCTCACAAAGTTTATGAGGATTGTGCAGCCTCGCCAACTAGGTGCTTTATGGGTTAATGGACTAGGTAAGCGCATTACAAAACGGAAGTTAGCTTCCTTGCTTGTCGACGTGATCAGGGAAAGCAATCCCGGCGTGATAGGCAGGGCTCACGACATTAGGAAATGGGCAGTGTCCCTCAGATTTTTACAACATTTTTTGATTGATGATATTGCTAAAACCCAACTTTGGGCTTCCTATCACGCTACCTGTCGGTTGCCTTAGATAAACCAAAGCGTACCTGTGTATCTTTACGGCAATGGGTACAGTAGGTCTTATGAAATTATATATAGTTTACTTTTAAGAAAAGGGGGGGGGGGGTGCGGAAAGTCCATATCCCCCCTGTACCCTTGGAGAATTGTGATAAATCACGAGCTGTGATAGGACTGGTTCTACAGTCCAGGATTAAGTTGACTTATTTTTTAAATCCTAAGAATTTATCGCATAATTGCAACTATGTTTGTTTACCAAAGTGTACAAAGATATGAATGTACAATTAAGTTAAGAACAGAACATATACCTACGGCAGAGTTATCATTCTACAGGACACAGGGTGACACTTTTTGTCATGCATACGATCAACTGCAACGATCTGACCATGAGCAAGCAGTTTCTTAACCCGGGAGCTGCGGGGAGAATCTTAAGAGTTCCCCCGGCGCACTGCGGGGAGACTCTTAAGAGTCAGAGAAAAAAAAAATCAACTTTTGACATCGAAAAAAAAAAAAAAAAAAAAAAAAAAAAAAAAAACACATTTTTTGGCCCCTGGGCCATGCAAAATCTCAGTCCTCTACCTCCCCTCCTTCCCCACTTTCCTCCTCTCCTTCAGTTATCACCTATTTTCCCTGTTATTCCCTTATTCTGAGGTATATTTTCGTGCTAACATTAGAAATCCGATTGGAGGGTGTGGTCATCACTGATAGCAAGCGAGTGCAAGAGAGAGAGAGAGAGTATCGATCGACTGTGTCTCAGTGGCCTTGGGGGAAATTGGCGGGAAAGCAGATTGCCTCACCCATACATTATACAACTCGCGGGCTATATCTCCGATTTTGACCATCCAAACGCTTTTTTCACTCGTTTTATTGTTGTTTCAGGTTAATACCTTTATAATCAACCCATAATAGGTGCATATGGATAAGTATTAATGCTATTAATAGCACAATGAATATTTTAGTGACGGAAACACCTCAAATACGTCAGCACAGGGGGACGTTTCCAATTACCCCCATGCGCACTTCAGAGGTTAATGCCACGCACTGCTAGCAAATCTGTTATACCTTTTTATATATATATATATGTTTGTATTACATATAATAAATCTGAAGATAATGTTATCTGGATTTTCTCTTCCCTAAAGGTAAGGATATTTTACGAATGTCCCGCCTCCATTCTTGATATTCAGGCGAAGTCGTCAAGGCCCTATTAAATTATAGGTTTGATTCCCAAAGGGAAGTAGAGAAAACCTAATATTTAGTAGGGCCCCGTAATCATTGACGACTCGTGCCCTCCCAACCTTCTCACTTCCCATTCGTTGATTTCTATAGTTTATTCTTGATATATCAGTGAAGGACGAAGATGGCCGCTAGGGGGCCTGAGATCGGGGAAGCAAAGCATAAGAAATCCACGTATATGGCAAGTCATATAATAACAGATATTAAATTAAATTTAATTTTTTATTTTTTACAGAGTTTTTCTGTAGGGTACCCAATCAAAATGACGATTCCATAAGGGAATTAAGCGTGCACTTATGATGAGTACTCCATGATGCTTCCGCGCGGGCTATTCAAAATGCTGGCGCAGGATGTTGAATGGAGACTATTACTATTAATAGGCGAAGTCGTCAATGATTACGGCGCCCTACTAAATATTAGGTTTTCTCTACTTCCCTTTGGGAATCAAACCTATAATATATACAGTATATACTCAAGGGGTTAATCTCTAATTAGCTTGCAGGCATAAACAAGCTGAAGACAATTACCACACAGAGGACGGGAGGTGTCAGGACGCGGCACTGCGCTAACTGAATTTCTCATTATAGCGGTCGAGACCTCATAGTATGTGAATAGCTCGACAATTTAGAATTAAGTATTTTAAATCTGGCGCCAATTGGTATATATTTACCGTTATGTATATAAGTCAGTCAATCAGATTCCAAATAATTAGAATCAAGTAAGTTTAATCTATACTCATATATCTAATCATAAATATATTTCGTAATAGTCATTACAGTAGATGATTAGATATTTTCGGTATATATTTTATCTTCGCGCATGCGTATCGAGCAGCTTGAGTTTGCGATTCGATTCGCGGGTAACTCACTGTGACTCACTGTAAACTCTCTGTGACTTGAAGCGACAACACCTGCTCGTCCCCTAATATCACCCTACCATCTTCTACAGCTCAGTCAATCTTCTACTATGTATGTAGTGGCCACTAGTCTTCTATCTTTCCTTTTAAACTTCCTAAGCTATCAATCTTCAGTAATCTATCTGATAACGAAAGTAAAAGTCTTGTAACGATAGGTTAACTTTGTATACAGTCCCCTGAATAGTTCACAACGTATGTTTTCTTTACACCGTCATTACAAATTGGTCCTTCGAAACCTTGTTACTTTCTCTCCTTCATTCTGCTTATTTATATTGCCCTCTTGCCCTTTATAAGGCCTACTGTCACAATTTGCGTGCCCCATGACCGTGTTTTCGCCTGTTTTTTCGTGTTTGTGTGTTTTTTTGTTTTCATTGTCCATGAGCTGCCATGATTTCTCTACCATAGCGTGCTGGGGTGGTGTCGGCAAGGATACCTTAACTAGGCCGGCCTCAGAGTTCACCAGAGTCTTAAATAAGGTAACCATATTGGCGGTTGATACCTTAAGTGGGTACGAGGAGGCTCTGATGGCCAAACGAGCTGATGAGCAGTTACTAGGGTGGCAGCATGGGAGCATAGAGGGGCCGGACACATTATTATTAGAATTTCTTTCTTGTGTTTCTATGACCGGTGTGAATGTTACGAGTGTTCTGGTTCTATTCTGATTTAAGTTAGGAGCACAAGAGGGGGCCGAACTCACATTCTTATTAACATTTTGTTATGCCGGGTTGTAATCCAACTGGCTTCAGTATTATCTAATGTCAATCCAAGTTTTGGATATTTAGATTTGGAATATTGCTCAACAGGGACACCTCGAGCGCCGTGAATATGACAGTTATATACTCAATCAGGCAACCAAAACACAATAAATACACCGGGCAAATTACACTCTTCTTTATTCAATTGCATGTGGATTATATATGTTCAATACTTCCCTATTATATAGAATAGGTACTATGATACTGGCGGTAAATAAGAGAGGTTATCTAACTTACTATCAAGATAGAATAATATGCACATGATTATTTATATAAGTAACTGGGAAATATACAGAATATTTTTTTTTTTTATTAATCTCACCACAACACCCCCAATGAAATTAATTAAAGTATATATGATCCACCGGGATTCGAACCCGGACAGACAGAGATATACATAGACCTAAGTTCATAAATTATAATATCTATGAGAGTCGAGTATCTAGCGCCAAGCAATTTGGCATGTACACGAACAGCTGAGAGATATCGTTCAGCCGCGCGGGTAAGGATGGGGGGAGACAAAAAAAAATAGCTTAGCTGCGCACAGGTAGAGATCACAACTTAGTCTTGACCTATAGGTCAGGTCGACTGCGGAGGTAGAACATAATTATATTTCTAAGTGCAATCTTAAATTGGAGATTCAAGTGAGGCGATTTACTTTATGATGGAAGGGAGGATAATTGAAATTGGAGTTTAACGATACATGGGTTTTTGCGAATATTCGTTCACATGAGATATGAATAATTACTTTAGGAGTAACAAAATCAATTCACTGAATTAGGAATTCAGATTATAAATAGATATACGGACATAATCAAAGTATATCAAATATCGAATAAATACGACATCGATAGGAACGCATATAAAATAATGTGAACAGATAGCGTAAAACAATTTACTATCTAGAATGGTTGTACACGACTAATTTGCACTAAAGGGTTACCAACAACGGTATACAAGGAGTTCTGACTGTATTAACAGGTTCCTAAAAGACCGCAGAACGAGTAGTGTTTAATTCGTACCTAGAATCGGGTAGAATAAGTATATTTATCGAAGAAATATCTCGATCTTGACTGGAAGGTCAAATAGTAGGTAAACTTGATGAATAATCAATCGGAATTCCTAAAGAAGTATGGAAAGAAATATATAATTCGACTAACGCCGATTATTAGAATATTCACTATAATGGGTATATCTGAGTATTAAATTAATTAATAATTCTTAACTCGACGAAGAGGTGATTTTACTTTCAAAAGTAAAAGAAAGAAATACTTTAATTCAACACAAGCAAAGATGAAGAATAATATTAAATTGGGCGTAAGTTCTAGGTTTGTAAAAGATTTATAGTTATTATCACTTCACGGTATACACTTAGACTTCGACTTGGTTTATCCATAAAATAATTGGACACATGAGAGGAAAATCCGAGAGTATTCAATATAAATGATGAGTATGTAACGTATGTTAAGACTTTAATTCTGAAGTATGAACACGAAGTATAATTAGGATCTCGTACTAAAAGAAGCACTGTACGGATCTATATTAATTAAATTCACACTTAATACAAATTAACTAATGATCTTAGGCACAGATCTAGACGAAATCAAATTAGGAATACTCGCATATTTTACCTTACCTTACAACGATAACCAACAACGTAAGACACTCAGGGACACTTAGGGTAAAGTAAGAAATATCCTAGAATCAGAGTCTGGTTGACGTGGACTCGGAGTCTGAAGGGGCACGACCTTCTTCCCAGGGACAGGGAAAGGCGGGTCGGGGCTGGACGTCTGAAGAGCTTTACATTAATGCGTAATCCCGCTTCTGGTGGCATACCAGTAAAAAGAGGCAGTCGTGTTTTGCTTACTTTTCTTCAGGAAAAGTAAGACTATGTTCAACTTATTTTTACTGTTCAACTTACTGAATTTCGATTAAATAGGAGCCTGTGGATATCGTTGTAATGGTTATAGCGAAGGTAATACTTAGTCTAACAATACAGATCAGATATAAAAGGGTGCAGGTGGAGATTCTTAATCTCGTGATATATATTACTTATTGCTAGGGGTCATAATGGTGATGTAATGGAGGATTTCCTGTTCATATGGAATTCTAGTTGTTATACTTGTGTATGCTATAGTTTTGATATGGAACACTGGATCTCACTGATTCCCATTCCTGCGGGAAGGTATTTATTGATAGGTGACTGAGGTTTCCACCTATATCTATATTGGTGAGGTTCTTGGTGTTTAATTACCATAAACATATCTTCATTATAATTCAAGTTCTGTCGGCCCGCTGTCATTAGAGGAGCTGAAGCTCTCAGGATTCGTTCGGGCTCGAACTCCTTCAATTGGGGGACTCCTCCATTCCTCCAGAATTAGAGCATGGGCGGATCCAGGGAAATGGGAAGACTTATCCAATTCCGGAATGGGAAGCGGTTTGGTTCCGTCATCCTTTCTTCTTGGTTTTGTGGCTGTCACATATTGCTACTATGGTGTTGACCTGAGGGTGGCTGTTTGACCCCGTTATTACACATTTATTTCTTGTCATTAATTAACGGATGGGAGTGTTATGGGTGTTCGGAATAAAAACAAATTCTATGTTAGAGTAAGTTTTCTATCTGATTTCTTGATGAATTTTTCTCAATTGATAAGTTTTCTCATATGCTGCAAGTTGTGTAAACCCATGCGCTGCGGTTGTCTTAATTAACCGGTGCGCTGCTGTTATAATTAACCAATGTGCTGCAATTATCATAAATACTCCATTTAACATCCTCTTTATTAATCGTTATTACATTGTTTACATTGATAACCTGTGCTTCTTTACACATTTTCTGGTTGATGCGGTAATTTTTGTCCGTATTTAGTCCACAATGTCTACCTTTAAACAGATGAAATGCAGGAAGTGTGGGATCAAGAGTGGTCTTACCCTGACTATGAAAGAGTTAAGATACATTTATAGCCTCTGCGTCTAGTGAAGCGGTCGAAGCAAAACCAACCTCGGTCTTGCAACAGCTGGACGAATATAATGACTGTTGACGTATCATGGTGGATAATGTGGTAGCTTCTCTCGACAATCAATTATAAGAGCTCTCTTCAACTAAAACTGCCACATCCATATCCACATCCAGCAGAAATATCGGGATTCGCTTACTCAAGATACTGAGTGAGCATAATAAAAGTAGAGCAATAGACATCCTTTTCATAAATTTTCAAAGTGTTTTTGATAAAATGCCTCATTGTAGGCTAATGGCAAAAGTAAGTGAACTAAGTATCAATACAGAGGTCACAAATTGAATAGAAAGTTGACTAACAGGTAGCCAGCAACGAGAGGTAATCAAAGGTGTTTCGTCTGCGTCGATTCCAGTCACTTCTGGAGTTCCACAAGGATCTGTCCTTGACTCACTGCTGTTTAACATACATATCAATGACATCGATGTTGGTATGTTGAGAGTGATTTTCAAGCTTGCAGATGACATTAAGTTGAAGTAAATGTAAGGGACCTAAAAGGGGTGTAACAACTCAGGATGTATCTTATCAGACTGGATGAATGGTCTAGGCATAGCAGATGCCACTGTATGTATGTATGTATATACTCTGGCACATACCCCATAGCTGGGGGTGGCTGACTCGAGGCACAGCCCAAATAGAAACAACGTTTACAGTACCAATTATTAGGGTCCTGGATCATTTTTGCGTTCCCTCGCTCCTTTCTCTGTCTCATTTAGTAGCAGATGCAACTAAGTTTGGAAAAGAGCAAGATGATGGATATTAGCCAAGCACACTCCAAGTAAGGCTGCTCACTATTGAGAAAGACTCTGGAAGTGACTGACTTGGAAAAGGATTTGGGTGTTCTGATTAGCAGTGACCTAAAATTTACCAAGCAGTGCATTGAAGTAGAAAAGACAGCTCAGACTTTATTGTGCTATATTAAGAGGCAATTTAAGTATAAAAAAAAGGAAATAGTGTTCACACTCCACAACGCTCTGATATGACCTCTCCTGGAATGTGATGGTACCACCATCACCTCTTCCTTTGACAAAGCTGAACTCTTCGCTCAAGCATTCGCTAATATCTCCACCTTGGATGATTCCGACGCTACTCCTCCCTCTCCACCCCCCTCTCACTTACTTATGCCTAAGATCATAATCTCTTCTAAGGATGTGCTTTCTGCCCTACTAAGAAGGCGTACGGACCGGTTGGTGTTCCTCCTGTTGTACTCAAAAACTGTTCTTCCGTGCTGACTACCTGCCTAGGCAAATTCTTTCGCCTCTGTCTTTCCTTCTCGCTGAAAGTTTGCTCTTATTCAACCTGTCTCAAAGAAGGGCGACTGCTCCCAGCCCTCCAACTATCATCCAATTGCTTTTATTTCTTGCATCTCTAAAGTTTTTAAAACTATTCTTAACTCAAAGTTTCTTAACACCTTACGAGCAGGCCCGTCAGTTTTTTTCCACTACGCGCCAAGCGTTTTTTTTTTACCCTAAATGGCCTTGTTTCCGTGCTCTTTTTCATGCATAAACAAGAGCCAGAGCGTAATACAATTATGTATCCCTGAAAGGGCGTAAATTGAGCTTTCCAATGACACCAGAATCATCCTTCTACGACCTCGCGTTCTCTTGCAACAATCATGCAAGACGAGTGCAAAAACCCTAAAATACGGTAATTTCCTTATATAATTCCCTGTGTGGCGAGATAGGGAGGGTGGAGTTGTGTGGAGTAGATGTCAGTAGGCGCGCGGGATCCGTGCCGAGTGGTCATGAGGCAACCTACGCTCCTCCCGTCGCTCGTCTCTCTCTCAGAGCCATTATTACTCCAAAATTGCACACAGACTAAAGTCGGGCCCCGCCACATAGGCCTAGTCCAGGTTTTTAGATACGGACTTAAGTCGGACCCCGCTAATAAGGGGTTAAGCATGTATTTTGGCATAATCTACTTTCAGATCGCCAGTACAGTTTCCTTAACCTCTGAAGTGTGCATGGGTGGTATGAGACACCTCTGCCTGTGCGAATGTATTTGAGCTGTTTCCATCACTAAAATATTTATTTTACCATAAATAGCATTAATACTTCTCCATATGCGCCTATTATAGGTTGATTATAAAGGTATTAACCTGCTACAACAATAAAACAAGTGGAAACAGCGTTTGGATGGTCAAAATCGGCGATACAGGCCGGGAGTTACATAATGTATGGCTGAGGCAACCTCCTTTCCCGCCACTTTTCCCCAAGTCTGGAGAGACACTGTCGATCGATACTCTCTCTCTCTCTCTCTTGCACTCGCTTGCTAATAGTGATGACAATGCTCTGCTTGTAACTCGCTAATGTTAGCACGAAAATATACCACAGAATAAGGGAATAACAGGGAAAATAGGTGATAACTGAAGGAGGGGAGGAAAGTGGGGAAGGAGGGGAGGTAGAGGATTGATATTTTGCATGACCCAGGGGCAAAAAAATAAAAAAAATACATACAAAAATAAAAAAAAAACAAAACTTCGGTGTTAAATTGATTTGTTTTGTCCTGACTCTAGGGGAGACTCCAGTTTTTGTTTTGGCTCTGGTCAACATTTCAAGTTTTTGTGTTCTCTCTGTAAACTGCTTCTTTCAACATAGAATAGCATAGGAAGGAACAAAAAAATATATCGCATCCATAACCCCCCGTGCCGGGGGTTCGACCTCGACCCCCGAAAAACAAGATTTTTGTTTTCAGCCACCCAAAAATTTTTTTGGTGTCTATAGTCTAAAGATATGCTGTAAGCAATAGAAATGATCATATGAGGGCATAAACACCCATAGGATATCCCTAGGGCCCCCTTGGGGGGGCCCGAAAATGTTCATTTTTGTCTATTTTTCTCTTATAAATAATAATATAAAATAGTTTAGTCCCCCAAATTATCAAGTTTTCTTTGCGAGCGGGTGGCACTACACAGGAAGAACCCATTATAGGGGTAACTCAAGGAAAATGTCTCACGGCTCATACTGGAATAAGTTTTAGTTACGAATAAATTTTAATCTCTATTCATGAAGAGTGAATGTTTATTCACCTTATATGATGATGAGTCAGCCATTTACTGTCCGATTGTCTCCAATTTCGCCATATAATTAGAACAAGTATACATACACACTCGCTCGGAAGCTTTTTGAGTTTGGGAAATATTTTCCATACTTAAATGATTTATTTATGATAAAAAATTGGGTAAATTAGTTATATTGATAATTTACCTGCGGTTTTAAACATTATCACGTATCAACTTGGCAATCTGCTTCCTAGGAGTTGTAGACAGTCTATATAGGGTACCTCATACACAATATAAAACAATTTTGCAAAGTGGATTTTGGATCATCAGATATTTGGTAAAACAAAATAAAAATGCGCGCGCGCGCGTGGACATAGGATGATGAAAATTTCAGAGAGTCACCATTACACCTTTAGCATATATGTGTCAAAAGGCCAGCAATGAGTCTCTTCTAGAAGTTTAATTTAGAATATATCCAGGAGTCTCCCCTATTAAAATGTTTTAAGCATCCCGCAGTCCGCCGGGGGAACTCTTAAGAGTCTTCCAGCACTTCCCGGGTTAAGGAATGCTCTACTGGTGATCTTCTTGCTTATCTTACTAACTCTTGGTTATCCTCCTGGACTTTGGTAAGACTTTTTCTATTGTGCTAGACATATCAAAAGCCTTCGATAAAGTCTGGCACATATCTCTAATTCCCAAATTACCCTCCTTCGGTTTCTATCCCTCTGTCTGTGCCTGTGTCTAAAATTTACTTTCAGACCACACCGTAGCTGTAGTTGTGAACGGTCATATCTCACTGTCTCAACCTATCAACTCCAGTGTTCCTCAGGGTTCTGTTCTATCTCCAATTTTCTTTCTAATGTTCATTAACACCTTACGAGCAGCCTAGGCGGTATTTTATATGTACCGCCCAGCTGGGTGTTTTTTACCCTAAATAGGGTTGTTTACGTGATCATTTTCATGCCTAAATAAGACCCAGAGCGTAAAACAAGTATCTATCCCTGAAACGGCATAAACAGAGCTTTCCAATGACTCCCCAACCATCCTTGTACGGCCGCTAGTTTTCTTGCAACGATCGTGCAACACGAGTGCAAAAACCATGTAAGTAGGTAGTTTCCCTACATAATTCCCTGTGTAGCGAGTGCGTGAGGGTGGGGGAGGGTGGGATTCATGTCAGTAGGTCCGCCGCGGTGGTCTGGAGCAGTCATACGCTTGCTACTCTCCTGCCACCACTTATCTCCCTCTCTCAGCAACATTACATGGTGAAAATGGCACATGACATAAGTTGTGAACCGCCACTTAGTCCAAATTTCTTTCACATGACATAAGTTGCGCGCCACCAATAAATTTTGGGTATTTAACTTATAGAGATAGTTACTTGTATAGTCTATTCGTTGTAAGTAGGCAAGAAATCATGACCTCTGTAACTAAAAACAACTAGAGTAATCGAGCTAATATTTCTACCATTTGGGAAGGGTCAGTCAAGGAATAGATGTAGAAATTGACAGCCAATTTGCTCTAGCCCTTTTTGAGTTACAGAGAATAGAGGTAATAATGTATCGCCTACTTACAGCGAATAGACTATAGTAGCATAGTAACGTCTGGATTAATTCGAACATGTACCATATTTAATACAGGAGTTTCATACAGAATTACCAAAATTATTAAAAAAAACATCTTTCGCATTCTTCTCTCTAACTAAGGTTGTGGGCTGGAGTATGATGGCATTTGCAACAACAACAGCAACTACTACTAATAATAATAATAATAATAATAATAATAATAATAATAATAATAATAATATTTATACTAATAATAATAATAATTATATAATTAATTATAATAGTAATTATAAAAATAATAATAATAATAATAATAATAATAATAGTAAAAATAGGTATCTTATTTATTAGTCACAAGTGGTATTTATTTCTGAACAAATTATCTACCGCTCGTAAAAAATAAAAATAAATTAAAACCATGAAATGATAAAACACCGGAAAATAAAGGCAACACATCCACTAGTTAATGATGTCACAAAAATCAATTCCTTGGTATAGAGTATATCCTCGGGATTACAGTGACCGAGAATAACTAATAGTCCTGCAGTAATAGGCTTACATAATTGTGTTTTATCACCTACATTATCACACTATTATGAATCAAATGGTCATATCAATAATCTAAACTGCTGAACTAAATGTTCTGGATGAGGGCTTGTCCCTATCCAGAGTGAGGTTTGGCATCCTCTACCAAACCTTAGCCGTTTCTGTCTGTCCTCTTTTACTGTCCTACTTTTCCTTCTGGGGCGAAGGCTAGGAATCCTCCTCCCCTTGTAGACTTCACCTACTAGACGAGACAGAGGAAGGGGCGAGAGAACGCGAAAATGGTCCCAGATCCTAATAATTGAAACGTTAAATGTTGTTTTTTGTTCGGTCCTCTGTCTCGAGTCGGCCGCCCGCAGCTGTGAGGTGTATGCCTGGTAATATACACAAATTGTATAATAATTTTTAGTGGAATAATCCTGTCGAAACGTTGCTGGTAAGATTAAAGTACCACATATTCAATAGCTTCAGGTATCGGTTTACCTTAGTTATATAATTATGCAGTCTAGATATTTCAATTCGTTCACCTTACGATGACGCTCTCTTTCCTTTCATTTTTGGCTATCGGTAAACGATTCTATCCATATAGAGAATAAATATTGAAAATCAGATGGAAAATGTAGATTAACTACACCACTTTGATCTAGGGTGTGGTAGTAGATTTGGACTGACTTAACCCTCTCACATCCTGACGCGATTTTTGAGCCTATTAGGGATACTTTAAATCCTTTGTTACCGTCAGGGGTATCTATAAACCTTTAGTTTGTTTACTTCAACCTCTGCAGTTGTCTTTGAGTTAGCTGTGGGCAGAAAACTAATTTTGGAGAGGTAATTATAACAGTGAGAGTAATCTATTTCTTATTGCTAATCTGGCAACCTCTGCGTCCTATGGTCGTGAGAGGGTTAAATTCAGTAGCTTTAGGAATCGATGCTCTCAGTTAAATATGCAGTATCAATATCAGTATTGCTCCGGGGTCTGCTACAACTTCTCCACAAATTGTGATGTATGAAGCGTTGGTGGTATATTGACAAGTGTAAGGTTTATTATTCATGTGTGGTGTGCAAGGTTTAGTCATACGCTGTTATACTTAGTCGATCTATACGTTTCTTTCTATGATTGAAAAATAAAAACTCGGAATTGTTGGATCTGTTAATCGTTTGATAACTAATCTTAGGCCTTTCATTAAGCTCCAATCCTCCAGAAGAATTCACCAGCAGTTAAAACACTACCACCAATGTTCGTTACCTCCTGGTTCCTTTCCAATTTTAGGTGAACGGTGGCATCGTGTGTGAAGATATTGCCCAAACTTTTCAACCAGCATGGGGTCGAACGCAAGTGATTCGGTTCTGAGCTGATACACTTATCAACTATGTTTATATGGGAAAGATCTAATATAGTAAGTATATAACATCGTTCGTGGAAGTTATTTATTATTAATATATATATATAGTAGGAAAGAAATGCTAATTAACACGACATTATTTAATATCATTATATTTTACAAACGTCCTTAACATCTAACCACTTACACAATGTAATGTGTAGGGTTAATAAATAATGAATGATTGCAACTACCGGGAATCGAACTCGGGATCCACAAACAGGACGACAGTGCTCTACCACTGTACCATCAAGAAGGCTAAAGATTTAGCCCACACTCTTCGTACATATACCTTGTCGATATATAGGAACATGCACCGAGTGTTACACAAAACCCAACCCCACTATGATAGTTAAATGGATGTACTGAAACACGTAGATATAGTATTATGAAAGAAATGCCAATTAACACGACATATTTAATATCATTATATTCTACAAACGTCCTTAACATCTAACCACTTAATTAAACAATGTAATGTGTAGGGTAAATAAATAATTAATGATTGCAACTGCCGGGAATCGAACTCGGGACCCAAACACAGCACGATAGTGCTCTACCACTGTACCATCAAAAAGGTTAAAGATTTAGAACAGCACTGTCGTCCTGTTTGTGGGTCCTGAGTTCGATTCCCGGCAGTTGCTCAAACTTTCGTATCATTCTCATACTAAATATTTCTGTGCTGTTTATCTTTCCCCTAACTCTACCGAATTTCCCAAATTCTTCGACTATTTAAAATCTAAAGTGGAACACATTCTATCCATTTCTCCTTTCTCAACGTTCACCACCGCCAATGGCTCTCCTCTCGCACTACTGACCAACCTGGTGAAAAAGCCTACGTCTTTTCTATCCTAGGTGACCTAGAGCAGTTAGTTCAGCACCCACCCGTATCCCGGATCGCTTTGGAGATCGGCCCAACATTCTTGACTTGTTTCTAACTTCTAACATTTCTTCTTATACTGTCGATCTTTTCTCTCCTTTGGGCTCCTCCGACCATAAACTTATCTCTGTCAATTGTCCTATCTCTCGTGTACGGTCACCCGATCCTCCCAGCTGGCGGCGCTTGTGGCACTTTGGTGCTGCCGACTCGGAGGCTCTCCAGCAGTATTTCTTTGATTTCCCACGGAATGATTTCTGCTTCCGTGACCAGGGACCCTCAGAGAGTGCTGAAAGCATTACCGAGGTAATCCTATCAGGCATGGAGGCATACATTCCATCTTCTTTTTCTCAGACTAATGCAAACAAATCTTGGTTTACTCACGCTTATTCTACTGATGTCCGCAATAAGGAGGAAGCATTGAAGCAGTACGGACGCCTTAATACTTAAGAATCTCATTCTTCCGATATTTCTGCCACGAATTAAGCCAAATCTGTTCTTCGACTTATCAAACACTCTTTCATCAATAATAATTGCACTGAATTATCCAACTCTAGCTCATCCCAAGCTTTCTGGCATCTAGCCAAAAACCTCTCCAACAATTTTTCTTCCTCGTCTTTTCCTCCCCTTTTCCACTCTGATGGCACAACCATCACTTCTTCCTCTGACAAAGCTGAACTCTTCACTCAAACCTCCGCTAGAAACCCAACCTTGGATGATTCCGGTGCTATTCCTCCCTCTCCACCCTTCTCTCCTCTACTTATGCCTTATATCCTAATCTCTTGTACCCTCTCTGGGCTTGATATTAAAAAGGCGTATGGTCCGTATGGTGTTCCTCTTCTTGTACTAAAAAACTGTGCTTCCGTGCTGACTCCTTGCGTAGGCATACTCTTTCGTCTCTGTCTCTCCTCTAACGTCTTCCCTTCATGCTAGAAGTTTGCTCTCATTCAACCTGTTCCAAAGAAGGGTGACCACTCTCAACCTTTCAACTATCGTCCAATTGTTCTCATCTCGTGTATCTCTAAAGGTTTTGAAACTATTCTTACTTCCAAATTTCTTAAGCATTTCTCTTCTCATAATCTACTCTCAGATCGCCAGTATGGCTTCCTTTAGGGTCCCTCTACTGGTGATCTTTTTTCATATCTTACTAGCTCTTGGTCATCCTCCTTTCGGGACTTCAGTGAGACCTTTTCTATTGCGTTAGACATATCGAAGGCCTTCGATAGAGTCTGGCACAAATCTTTAATTTCTAAACTACCCTCCTTCGGTTTCTATCCATCCAGCTGTGCCTTTGTCACTAATTTTCTTTCCGGTCGTTCCATAGCTGCGGTTGTGGACGACCATCATTCACTTCCTCATCCTATCAACTCCGCTGCGTCTCAGAGATCTGTCCTATCTTGCATTCTCTTCTAATTTACATAAATTATCGTCTCAACTGTACCTCCAGCTTGGTCTGCTCAACCGCCTCAAGGGGTTCATAACCCCTGCTCAGCTTCTTGCTCTGTACAGGGGCAAAGTGCGTACTTGTATTAAGTATTGTTCAAATATGTGGGGAGTATCCTCTCACACAGCACTTCTAGACAAAGTAAAAAGGAAAGCCTTTCGTATCATTAACTCCCGTCCACTCACCGACACTTTGCAATCTCTCTTTCTTCGCTGCAATGTTGTATCTCTCTCGCTATTCTATCGTTACTCCAACCAATGTTCCTCGTAGCTTCTACAGTGCATACCACCTCCTCTACGTAGGGTGCGTAGTACCCGTCGTGCAACAGAATCCCACCCCTACTCTCTACAACTCTCCAACTCAAGAGTGAAACGTTACCACCCATCATTCTTCTATTCAACAGCTCAGCTCTGGAACTCTCTCTCTGAATCCCTCTTTCCCTCATCCTATGACTTAAATTGTGTCAAACTCTGTGTGTCCAGACATTTTGGCTCGAACTTTCCTTGATTTTGGCCCTGTCACTCTTTTAACTCTGGGGGAGGCACTCGTCACAGGCATTTTTGCCTTTTGTTTCCCTCGTCCACTTAGGGAAAACAAAATATATATTATTCATGTGTGGTGTGCATGGTTTAGTCATACGCTGTTGTACTTAGTCGATCTATACGTTTCCTTCTAGAATTGAAAAATATAAGCTCGGAATTGTTGGATATGATAATCGTTCGATAAATAATCTTAAGTATTTAATTATGTTCCAGTCCTCCAGAGGAATTCACTTGCAGTTAAAACACTACCACCAATGTTCGTTACCTCCTGGTTCCTTTCCAATTTTAGGAGGCATCGTGTGTGAAGATATTGACCAAACTTTTCAACCAGCATGGGGTCGAACGCAAGTGATTCGGTTCTGAGCTGACACACTTATCAACTACACTATGTATATGTAAGGAAGGTCTAATTATAAGAAGTATATAAAATCGTTGGTGATAGTTTGGTAATATTAATGTATATGATATGATATAATATATATATATATATATATATATATATATATATATATATATATATATATATATATATATATACACAGAGTGAAAGAGAGAGAGAGACAGAGAGATAGAGTTATATATATGAATTATGTATATAATAATTGGACTCCTTTATAAAAGGCCTACAACTCCCAAGAGAGGTGTAAGGGGCGAGAGGGGGAGAGAGGGGGGGAAAAATGTCTTGTGTGGGGTGATGAAGCCAATTGTTGAGTTCTACTGGAGTGTGAATTTGTGTGTATTGGTGTGTGTGTATTGGTGTGTGTGTGTGTGTGTGTGTGTGTGTGTGCTAGTTTCTAATGGGATATTTTCTTCAAAAGCTTAGTAAATTGTTCGATATCCTATTCGCCCTTAGTGAATTGTTTTACTTAAATATACGCAGAATATTGTGGATATATCAGATACCTATGAATTTTGTTCAAGTATCATGGGATATATATATATATATTATAACGTCTTTCTTTCTTGCTGGAAGTTTGCTCTTATTCAACCTGTCCCAAAGAAGGGTGACCGGTCTCAACACAACTATCGTCCAATTTCTCTCATATCTTGTATCTCTAAAGTCTTTGAAACAATTCTTAACTCGAAATTTCTCAAGCGTTAATATTTCCATAATCTACTTTCAGATCGCCAGTACCATTTCCGTAGGGGGAGATGGTTCTTTTTTTGGGCGATTATTTGCATGTATTCATTATTGTTCTAGCTTCCTCCCTAGACCTCCATCAAATTTTAAAAAACATCCATTAGATCCTCCTAGATTATTTTGTAAATTTTTCGGGTAGAAAAATGTCCCGGGCCGAAGGCCGATTCTTCCATTACAGGCTCACTATCGTTCGCCAGGGGAAAATCGACACCTAAATAGCATGAAAGGTCTAGATATTGACGAAGAAATGGAGCAAAAGGTCTTAAAATTGACTAACTAATGGGCAAACATCTTAACATCTGAAAACAATGGGGCCTAAACATGAGGGAGAAAGTGGTCCAGAAAACCGGCCAACTCGACCACTTTCTCCCTCATGTTTAGCCCCATTAGTTTTCAGATGTTAAGAATGTTTGCCCAATTAGTTAGTTAAGTGCTTCTCTACTGGTGATCTTCTTGCATTATCCCACTAACTCTTGGTCATCCTCCTTTTGGGAATTCAGTGTGACTTTTTCTATTGCGCTAGACATATCGAAAGCATTTGATAGGAGCTGGCACAAATCTATAATTTCCAAACTAGCCTCCTTCGGTTTATATCCCTCAATCTGTGCCTTTGTCTTTAATTTCCTTTCAGACAGTTTCCAGAGCTGCAGTTGATGACGGCCATCGCTCACTTCTTCAACCTGTCAACTCCGGTGTTCCTCCGGGTTTCTGACCTGTCTTCAATTTTATTTCTAATACCTATTTGTGATTTCCTCAACTGTACCTCTGATGACTCTACCTTACACTATTCAACTAGTTTTTTTTCACATCAACCCAGCACACAATCACTCCAAAATTCACGTACAAGTGCCATAGAACGCCTATCTTCTGATCTATCAATTATTTCTGACTGGGACAGATCAAATCTTGTTACTTTCACGCCTCCAAGACCCAATTTCTCCCACTATCCCTCCATTGCAATCTTCCGGAAGAGTATCAATTATTATTCAACAATACAAAATCACCCTTCATCTTCTCTCAATATTTTAGGTGTACCTTTTTCATCCGATCTTTCTTGGAAAGATCATATTACCACTCTTGGTAAAACAGCTTCTAAAATGTTGGGTGTGCTCAACCGTCTCCGTGGGTCTCTTCAACGCCCGCACCGCTTCTTGCTCTGTATCGGGGCACAGTGCGCCCCTGTATTGAGTATATTTGCATGTGTGGGGAGGCTCCAACCATACCACATTTCTCGAAAGAGTAGAGTCCAAAGCATGTTGTCTCATCAACTCACTTCCTCTTACTTGTTCCCAGCTACAATATCTTTCTACACGCCGCAATATTGCATTTATCTCACTCTTCTATAGCTATTACAAAAAACATGTTCCTCAGAGCTCTCTCAGTGCATACCCTCTCCCTTACGGCGAATATGAGGCACTCTCCTTTCAACATAGTCCCACTCCTAGTCTGTCCAACTCTCCAGCCCAAGATTTGGCAAATTTGTTCAGTGTTTGTTCTACTCAACAAGTGAACTGTGGAACTCTCTCCCTCAATCAGTCTTTTCTTCATCCTATGACTGGGACTGCTATAAACTTCGTGTATCCAGGCATTTTGACCACAACGTTCCTTGAATATGGCTCTCTGTCATTCTTTTGGCTTTGGGGGAGACACTCGTTAGAGGTACCCTGCCCTGTGTCTTCTTCATACACATAGACAACAAAACAATACTTCTCCCCCACCGCATAATACACACATATACACACATACAGTATACTGTAAGAAAAGAAAAAAAATAGCTATATCTCCCTCCACCCCTGGACAGTCAAGAGTCTTACAAGGCGTTACAAGGATGTACTCTATGATGTGTTCTATTATTAAGGGTTTGAGAAGTGAGGAACGAATGTCAATGAATATGCAATCGTATATTTTCATTATGTAATTCATCAAATGTTACAATTGTATCCCTACGCTCTCCTTACACCTCTGGTTCTGCTAAATATATATTAATGCATATAACTCATCAAATCTCTCACGCTTTCTTATACATTTATGACCAATACCGTTCACTTTCAAGCATTAATTGTGCTACCACGAGACGATAAACGGATGTTATCGCTCTGTTTTCAGCCATAATAACCACCTCTACATGCAATGTATTATACATCCAATGATAGAGCAAGACCCATACTGGTATAAAACCAGAGAACAAATCCAAACGATCAAGTTATCACATTGAAAATCGACACATAAGAAACTGTAATCGTTTTTCCGAGTTTAGGCTACAAGGTCATAATTTCGTTATATGCTAAGCATTAATATTTTGTTTATTTGAAAGAAGAAGCATTATTACGCTCATTCCATATATGTAATTCAAGTTTTCTTTAGCAATAGTTGTTTTTATATGGGTAAAATATAAATCAGTACATGGAGTAATAAATATTGTGCATGCGTAACCAAAATATTTGTTCTATATCGATTTTCAAAAACACAAATCAATACAACTTATTATATCTCAATAGAAAGAGGAATGATGATCTACAAACATATTACCATAGCATAACCCACAAATGTATATAAAATTAATGTGCACTAAAAAAAAATACATGTTTTTCAATAAATTACGAGTTCGCATCGTCGTAAATCAGAGTTTTCAGCAATGAAAATATGTGTTCATATATGAAATAAAATGATAAGTATATTTTACGCACTTTCCAAAAAAATAATCAGAGTATGTCCATCATCAAAAGTATTTTATATTTGAATATAATGGCATAAGAGTATAAGCTCGCGGTGCTCAGATTCAAACTCGTCTTCACTAGCATATATCATTCAGGTTATAGTTTGTTAGAACTATCAATTATAGCGATACATAAAGGTCTTGGTATGAGGAAGAGAATAACACCAATCCAAAGTCCCTACTCATAATATTTGTTTGTATACAAATATTTACATTTAGGCATTCGTCGGACATGAACAATAGCACTCATAACGGTTTCATATTCAAATGAGTTATACGGTACACGGATATTAGTTAACTCTCTCTCTCTCTCTCTATATATATATATATATATATATATATATATATATATCATAAAAAAACTCTTCTAAGATATTATACCCTATCATATAATATTTTAGATACACTAACCTGTATTCCAGGCAAAATATCCAACATGAAAATGGGATTAGCAAGCGAATTCTCCGCCTGCCTGCTGGTGAGAGACTGAGGCTCAGAGCTTTTTCTACTTCTCGGGGTGAGGGAGGTTTACTCAAAGCAGTGTTGCCAATTATTTAATTCAGAGTACAACTACCTAAACCTGTTGTAGCCCATTTCATACACATTTCAAGTATTAATTTTTTATTCAGTTGATTTCTAAAAACTCCTATACGCAAACTGCGTATCAGTGCATTTCGGGACACCTGAATGCAATACTTGCAATTCTAAGTGTGAGAGGGTTAATGAAGCAAACTAAGACAAAGCTTACGTGGCACTTTGTGTCTTCACTATTCATTATGTCATGATATTTTGATGGTGTAATTTCCAAACACCTTGTATATATATATATATATATATATATATACTGGTATATATATTGTTACGTATCTTGATCCTCAAGTGGTTAACTTGATGAATCTAGATAGCACAGATATATATTAAGGTATCAGTTAGCTGAATGCAAAACAAAAGTAAAATCTAATAAAATTATTTCCTGTTGTTGCTTCCTTTCCTTTTGGATCTTAGGACTTGGTATCCTTTATTGACTGATACTCTTTAATTATAAAAATACTGAAACTAATTAAAGTCATGTAGTATTTATAAAGAATTATTATTTAACCGAAGCTTAGTAGGCTATGGTTATGAACCGAATAAGTTATATCTAAAGAAGGACTATTAATTCTATAAAAAGTCTTGAAAGATAAATATTGAGGTAAGAATATTTCTGTCTCTTACCCTTTTTGAAATTAATAGCTAGTTTTCTTATATTTCCTTTTATTTATATTTAATGTAATTATTCTTGGTTCTTGTCTTACGTTAATAGTATTATATTATTATTATCATCAGGATCAATATCAAAGTCACATACAAAGTTAGATATATATTTAATAATTAGTTAAATGTATTTCTTAACCACGTAACATTGAGGTTTGATTATGAGTAAATTAAGTTACAGGATCGCTTCATAGATTCGATTCAGGTCTCACTCAAATAATATGAAAAAGCAAAAATAATATTTTGAAGCTAAAAGAATTTTCTTCAGCTTAGGAAACCACTAGAAGTAATTAAAACAGCCATGTTAGTCTAAGGCGATATACTAATAAGAGACAATAGTATCACCGTACTAAGCACCGTTAATGCACTGTAGCTTAATTAAAAGAAATAGAAAGAACTCGTAAGTATTAAGTAAACAATAGTATTACTTTTCATCATAACCCAATTTCTTAAAGAGTTGCTTTAAGAGTCAGTCAACTAAAATAGTTAAACACATAATAGTAGCGTTAACATTAATTCCCAATCAAATAGTTAACCTCTCCGCGGCGCACAGGGGGTTTTCTACAGGGTAAGACTGTGCGCACCTATGATGATTTTGGGACCTATTGCCAATTTCGATAAAAAGTACATCATCGTGTAGGGAATGTTTGCGTGCATCGGCCCATATATATTTGACCCCCCAAAAAATGTCTGGGGGGGGTAGGGGAACGGTCCGTAGTTGAAAAATGTGGAGCGAATGGCACCGCGCGGCTAGATTGTCATCGAGCGGCGAGATTTCCCTGCCGAATATTTACGCGCGCAGGGGATAGAAGGAGAGGGAGGAGGGGGTGGGTTACCGCGTATTATCACGTATATCTCCTTTTTCGAGCCCGTTTAGGCTATTTAGAGTATGTATACATGTGTAGGGCACCCATATAACAATGAATATGCCTCATAGTGACCAAAAATTGCAATATATAAGGGAATTATAAGAGAATATTTAGGCGGGAATGAAGATGTGTTGGAGGTTTGGCGGCAATTTATGAGCTGAGAGTGTGGTTTACGCCATACATATCACGTATATCTTGTACGTAGAGCACTGTCACGCTATAATACAGACTTGTACGTATGTATACCAGCCATACATCAAACTATATACCGCATATAAACCAATTCATGCGATATTTACGCACATTATCAATGAGTTTCTATGCGTGAACCAAGGTGTGAGTGAGTTGTGGTGGGAATGAAAGGGGGAGAGGGTGTGTTACGCCATAAATATCACGTCAATCTTGTATTTAGAGCACTCTCATGCTATAATAAAGACGTGTACATATGTAGGCTTCCCATATAACAAGGAATATACCGCATATAGCCCAATTGATGCGATATTTACGCAAATTGTGAATGTGTTTCTAGCAGACGGAAGCCTGAAAGGGGGGGTTGGGGTGGTGGGTGGGTGGGTGGGAGGGAGGCATGCAGGGGTGCAGTGATTGAGTGAGTCGTGGAGAGATGGAAGTCAGGCAGATCTCTAGATAGATAACCAGCTTAGTGATAATTGTGGAGGCGCCCCAGGCGTATTGATGTTTGGTATTTTGACCCTTATGTCTACCAGATGGCTGGTGTTCGTTGCCATCAACAGGTCTACAATAACATGAGTCAGGAATGGAGAGAGAGAGAGAGAGAGAGAGAGAGAGAGAGAGAGAGAGAGAGAGAGAGAAACTGAGACATGCGTATGTCGTACATATAAATGGACTTCAGAATTGCATTTTTATGCAAGCAGACATTGCATTTTAGACACATGTGAAGTACCACAGAAACATGTAGGCCATTGACTGTAAATAAAGTACTATATTTATAGACCACCAGCGACGGTGCTGAGTCAACACAGGCAGATTGCCTGTTGTGATAGAGGGCTAAATATAGACTGGTGTCTCCTTACACCTGCGAAAGGGTAGATTGCCACCAGAGAAACGTTTACTTATTTATTTCGAAGTAATATGCAATCTAAATGTATATTCGAGACCTACTGCAATTATTTGTATGACAGTCATGACTATGTATAATCCAATATACGCGCGTAGGCGAGACATAAGAAAGCTGGTTGAGCAATTTTCGACACCCACACAGTTATTATTCATTTTTATTTACAATATTATACAATACAAATGTATTTGTGAAGAGTATTTTATCCATTATTGTATTTATACCAATTTTGTTCCCAGACAGAGCTGCTGTAGCTGGAGAATCAAGGAGCGGCAA
>CM064496.1:24766612-24893712 GCA_032716605.1 Paralithodes platypus | reverse complement strand
GTTGCTGTTCCCCAAGCTGCCTGGCCCGCCGAACAGCCCCACAAGGCCCGCGAACGCAAGAGCGCAGGCCATAACCGAGCGCCCCACAGAACCCTCCCTGCCGACCACAATAAAGCCTGGGTGACCGAAGCCACTCCATGGCGGGGAGCTGAGGAGGGTGCGGAAACGCTCGGGAAACCAAAGCCCACCCAGGGCCCTGTGCCTCTCATCAATTATGAAGAGAAAGTTGAGGGGCAAAGGAAAAATGTGACGCTTTGGCTTCCAATCTTGGTAGATTGGGAGGTCAATCCACGGAAGAGACGCCGTCACTTGAGATCTAGAAAATATATAAGTAAAAGGAACAGTCAGAGTAAGCTATGTTGTCGTAGTTGTGTGGTTGTTGTAGTTGTAGTGGTTGTGGTAGTTGTGTAGTTGTAGTGGTTGAGGTACTTGTAGTGGTTGTGGTAGTTATGGTGGTTGTGGTAGTTGTAGTGGTTGTGGTAGTTGTAATGGTTGTGGTAGATGTAGTGGTTGTTGTAGTTGTGTAATGGTAGAATCAGTGTATAATGACTATCAGTGTAATGATATGGTTTTATTTATGTATTTAATGTATATATATATATATATATGTTAGTAAAGCCAGGTAATAAATTTTCTTTAATACATACGAGGTTGAAAGAAATGGCAATTTCTGCGTTGGAAATTTTATTATTCAAAGTTTTCAGGTCTCTGATGAGTTTTCGCTGGGTGGCAGGAAGTAGATGAAGGAGATGAGCAAAATTCATGGTGGTACAGGGTTACATTGATGTACATGATGATACAGGATATACGACGCGTTTCACTGGACAACCAGCATTATCAAGTAAGGATAGAATGATATAAAAGGTAAACAGGAAGGGTATAATATATATAGAGGGTGGAGGATCAGAGGAGGCGAAAATCAGGGGGCAAAAGTCTGCTATTGGGGAGGGGTATTCTAGGAGAGAGAAAGAGAGAACCGCTTCACGCATGCGCACTGGATGCGGGATTGTGGTCGGTTGGCGGGGTCGAAGCTGATTGGCTACGTGTCGAGGGGCGTGGCCTAAGTTCTGTAGTACGTGTGGCGCCTGCGGAAGACGAAGCTGAAGGAGGTAGCGCGGGGGGCTGCGTCAAGGGCACCGGGGGGCGAGGGGGAGTGTTAGGTCCTGTAGGAAAGTGCCTTTTGGCAGAAGGAAGGATCTGAAGGTCCAGAGTTTGGTTGTTGATGTTGGGATGTAAGGCTTGGATATATAAAGCTTCGAGTATAGGTAATCTCCTTGGGTCACTTTCTTTATCGAGTATGGTGGTGTGTTTCTCTAACTCGTTGCGTGTGAGGTGGGGGTGGTTAGGGGTGAGATAGTGGTCTTTTTTTTTATGGGTACCATCGAGGAAGAGCTCCTAGCTGCCCAACGACCCGCCGTCTACTGTAGATACGTGGATGACATCTTCGTGCAAATCAAGGACCTCCACGAACTACAGGAACTCCAGCGTCGCTTCATGACCTCCTCCGGACTTAACTTCACCTTTGAAAAATCTAACAATGGACAACTCCCCTTCCTCGACATCCTCGTAGCTCTGAACGACCATGGGTTCAAACCCACCGTCTACATTAAACCAACTAACACAGGACAATGCCTCAATGGCGATAGTGAATGCCCCCGCCGTTATCTTCTATCCTCCATCTCCGCCTATGTTAGGAGAGCCCTCATGCACTGCTCTACCTGGGCCGACACCCACCAGGAACTAGAAAGACTATCCCAAGTTTTAGTAAATAACGGATACTCCAACTCCAACATCTCCAGCACCATCAACCACCATCTTGAAAAATGGTACACCCAAAGCCCTCCCAACATTGACCCCCCCAATGAAATTAAGATCTTCTACCGCAATTTAATGTCCTCTGAACACAAAAATGACGAGGCCGTCTTAAAAGAAATAATCTCCAAGCATGTCCACCCAACCAACCCATAATTAATAATTTATTACAAATCCCCCAAGACCTCCAACCTCGTTCTCCGCAACAAACCAGCTTCCACCAAGATAAAGAGCCCGATGACCGACGATCACGTCATTTACCAACATACCTGTAATTATGAGGACTGTGGACCTCATTCCTATATTGGTATGACGCAGAATTCATCTTTCAGGTCGGTTAACTCTTCACCTTCAGGCTGGAGCCATCAAAGACCACTATCTCACCCATAACCACCCCCACCTCACACGCCAAGAGTTAGAGAAACACACCACCATACTCGATAAAGAAAGTGACCCAAGGAGATTACCTATACTCGAAGCTTTATATATCCAAGCCTTACATCCCAACATCAACAACCAAACTCTGGACCTTCAGATCCTACCTTCTGCCAAAAGGCACTTTCCTACAGGACCTAACACCCCCCCTCGCCCCCCGGTGCCCTTGACGCAGCCCCCCGCGCTACCTCCTTCAGCTTCGTCTTCCGCAGGCGCCACACGTACTACACAACTTAGGCCACGCCCCTCAACACGTAGCCAATCAGCTTCGACCCCGCCAACCGACCACCATCCCGCATCCAGTGCGCATGCGTGAAGCGGTTCTCTCTTTCTCTCTCCTTACCTTTTATATCATTCTATCCTTACTTGATAATGCTGGTTGTCCAGTGAAACGCGTCGTATATCCTGTATCATCATGTACATTAATGTAACCCTGTACCACCATGAATTTTGCTCATCTCCTTCATCTACTTCATGCCACCCAGCGAAAACTCATCAGAGACCTGGAAACTTTGAATAATAAAATTTCCAACGCAGAAATTGCCATTTCTTTCAACCTCGTATGTATTAAAAAAAAAAAAAAAAAAAAAAAAAAAAATATATATATATATATATATAATAATATATATATATATATATTTTTTTTTTCTGGCGAAAACAAAAAATGACTTGTTCTCATTATGTCTGTATCCCCCTTCTTCCTCATGTTTAGCCCCATTAGTTTTAAGATTTTATGACGTTCAACCCATTAATTTGACCATTTTAACACCTTTCGCCCCATTTCGTTGTCAATTTGAGATCTTTCGTGCCATTTAGGTGTTGATTTGTTCCTGACGAGCGAAAGGGAGCCTGTAATTACAAGAGGAACCGGCATTCGGCCAAGACAGTTTTCAACCGAAAAATTTACAAATTTATCTGGAAGGGGGATCTAGGGGGTGTTTGTCTAAGCTTCATGGAGGTCTAGTGAGGAAACTAAAATATAAATTAATATAATTGAATAAAATAGAAAAAAAAAAAAAAAAAAAAAAAAACAGCCACTATCCCCTTAAGGGGGTGACCTGTTTTTGTTCTGTCCTTTTCTAACTTTTGCTTTTACGATTTCCTTACTTTATTTGTACGATAAATGTAGGTTATTAATTTTGTAGGGTAGTTATTGATAGGGGTCACTTGAGGCATGCTATGCTTACAGGTACCTACCCGATAGCACTATCGTTAGTGAGTGCTATACAGTATTTTTTGTAATATTATATAATATCTTATTAATTTTTATTTTGTACTATTGTTAATGTCTTGTCAAGTTGCAAATTTGATTTTAATATAACATTTTAACACTAATTGTAGTTTCTTTTATTCATGCAGAGTTTAGTAATATTTGCCAGAACGTCCCGGACTTCCCAAATTGACTAATTCCCTGAACGTGACGATAGTGCGTTGCTACGTGTGAGATTAGTTTGCTTGGGAACCAGATTAACTTGCTCATGTAGTAGTGTAATGTGGTGGATTGTGTTCTTTCATTTCATACATGTTATTTTAGTAAGCGTTGTTTCCACAGCGATTTTCATCTGTTGTTTTGACTTTATATTGTCTTTGTCCCAGTTTTGGTTTGACTTTGTTTGCAAGTTTTACATTTTAATTTATCTGGCTTGTATCCATTTGGCCCCATTCAGCTTACTGTTTAAGACGTTTATCCCCATCCAGGTGTCAATTTTTTACTGGTGAGCGGTAGCGAGCCAGCATATTTTTTACTTTTGTTTGACAGCAGGCTAAATTTGTACATTTTTCGATAGAAAAATTTCTCCAGCGAAGCCGGATTTCTTCATATAATACTGGCTCGCTATCGCTCGCCAGGAAGAAATCAACACCTAGATGGGGATAGACGTTTTAAAATAGTTGGCTGAATGGGGCCGAATGGATACAAGCCAGAGAAAGAGAGAAAAGGACAGAAATAACAAAACACAGCCACTATCCCCTTAACCCCTTCTGTACCGACGACATCTTTTTAGGTTTATTCTAGCTGCATTAAAACGATATTGTGGAGCTGAAGAAGGATCTGTGGTAGTAAAAGGGATTAATTAAGACAGTTCGAAGCCTGAATACAATCGTCTAATAGTAGCCAGAATAAAGTTAAACAGACATCGCGGTACAGAAGGGGTTAATACACTACTCGACCCTGCTTCGGAATGTACGGTCGCGCTAATAAGTCATTGCTCAGCTGTCATTACGTTTGGCTTGCTCTGTGCTGTATTATTGTCTGTCAGATGTTGATTAGGGTGGGTGAGTGTAGGAACATGTGTGTATATTTAACTCAATATGAATAAATGAAGCTTAGCTATTGCTGATACTAATTATTGATCAAAACATACTTGGTGCCGAAACATCACTTATTAGCGCGACTGTACGGTAGTGTTACTTGGTTTAGAAGCCAGTGTGCAGTGTCGCCACCAAGCTGTGTGTACGGTCGAGGTTAATAAGTGTTGTCAGATATTTCACAATGTTTCGGACACTGACTAATACTCTGAGGGATAAGCACTTTTCCCAGTAACTATAAAGACACCAATAACACTTGTTGAGCGAAAACCACTGGAATCTATGACAACACTTAAGGGGAGGTTTTTAGTGTGTTTCCTAGACTTCCATCAAGCTTGAAATTACACCCCCTTGACCCCCTTTCAAGATAAATTTGTACATTTTTCAGTAGAAAAATGTCCCGGCCGAAGGCCGGTTCCTCTTAAGTTACAGGCTCGCTATCGCTCGCCAGGAAAAAATCGACACCTAAATGGGACGAAAGGTCTTAAAAGTGACATAAATGGGGTGAAACTTCTTAAAATCGCCAAACTAACAGGGCGAACGTCTTAAAACTTCAAAAGCAATGGGGCTAAACATAAGGGAGAAAGGGGTATAGACAAAAAATCCGTCAAGTGAAAATCTCCCCTTAATACCCCCGATTGTACTATGACCCAGGATGACCCTCTAAAAAATGTGGTGAACTAGGTCATACTGCACTTCCCTATAGATTTGAGTTGGTCTCTCTCTCTCTCTCTCTCTCTCTCTCTCTCTCTCTCTCTCTCTCTCTCTCTCTCAAGTCAATTAGTCTGGGTTCTTCTCTACCTCGTTCACTTCTCAAATACTTTTAGATTAATGTTCACCTCTATCTTCATTTAGGCCCTAATTGTGTTTTATTTTCACGTGTATTCCAACCGCTCTTTATTTTAGGTTTGCACTTATCTCTCTCCCTCTCTCTCTCTCTCTCTCGTTATCTTTCTATTTATCTATCTCTCTCTCTCTCTCTCTCTCTCTCTCTCTCTCTCTCTCTAGCTATCTATCTATTTATCTATATCTTTATCTCTCTTCCCCCCCTCTCTCTCTCTCTCTCTCTCTCTCTCTCTCTCTCTCTCTTTCTCTCTCTCTCTCTCTCACCGAAAATAGTGAAAGAGCGAAGGAAAGAGAGAGAGATATAACTTGGAGAGGTTGTGATTGGTTAATTGATGTCGAGGTTGCCAAATGTCACCAGAAGGGGCTACTACTACGAGATGCCAAGGGGGGGGGGGGGGGACCGAGAATTTGAAGTGGAAAATAAGGAAACAGTAAGATAGATATAGATGATAGTCGTATAGATAGATAGATAGATAGGTGGATAAATAGATAGATAGTTGTATAGATATAGATATATAGATAGATAGAGAGATAAAGAGAGAGAGAGAGAGAGAGAGAGAGAGAGAGAGAGAAAACATGGGGCGAAAGGTCTTAAAATCGCCAAACTAATGGGCCGAAATCTTAAAATCGGACAACTAATGGGGCTAAACATAAGGAAGAAGGGGGATCAGAAAAAGGACCCATCTCCCCTTAATGGTGACAAGGATGCTGAATATACAAGCATTATAAACACACACAAAGGCATATACCAACTTCCAAGGCCAAGGTCAAACGTTCTCGGAAGCAAATAGACATAATTGTAACCATTATTTCAATAGCTATAGTTTATTATTTTGGACTATTCAAGAAGTGTTAACACCCAGCCTCCCTCCTAAATTACAGGCTCGCTATCGCTCGCTAGGAAAAAATCGACACCTACATTACACGAAAGGTCTTATTATGGACAAAGAAATAGGGTGAAATGTCTTAAAATTGCCAAGCTAATGGGCCATACGTTTTAAACCTGAAAACTAATGGGGCTAAGCATGAGGGAGAAGAGGGGTCAGGGTTGGAGCAAACGGACTATATATATATATATATGGTAACACCCAGCCTCTAGTAACACAGGGAGGGCTGGAGCAAACAGACTATAAATTGTCACACCGATTTATTGATTTATTGTTGATCTCAAGAAAGCATTTGAATTCCCGCGGCGATAATTGACCTGGTGTCTGGACTCTATACAGGAACAGAGAGTGCTGTCAAGGGTGGTAGGGGAACATCCTCCTTCTTCTTCCCTGTGAATTCAGGTGTGAGACAAGGGTGTGTTCTAGCACCTACACTTTTCAATACTTGTATGGATTGGTTACTGGGCCAGACAGTCGGACGAAGTCGCTGCGGAGCAGACATCGGCATTTCAGTGTCGATTTTTTCCTGGCGAGCGATAGCGAGCCTACAATTTAGGAGGAACTGGCCTTTGATCTGAGCATTTTTCTACCGAAAAATGCACATATTTATCTCGAAGGCGGGGCGGGGGTCTTAGGGTCTTCTTAAGCTTGATGGAGGCCTTGAAAGGAAACTAAGATAGCGAACATGTAATTTAGGAGGAACCGGCCTTCTGCCGGGACATTTTTCTACCGAAAAATTTACATATTTATCTCGAAAGGAGGTCTAGGGGGTATTTTTTAAAACTTGATGGAGGTCTTCGGAGGAAACTAAAAATAACAAGTCAATATATAGACAAGTTAACAGGCTTCGAACTATCTCACTTAACCATTTTGACTACCTCAGATCCTTCTCAAACTGTAAAACATCGTCTAAATATAGCCAGAATAAAATTAAAAAGACGTCGCCGGTACATTAGGGGTTAATAAAGGAGGCCTAGAGATGGAAATTATAGAACGGAGATAGTACAAATGAACGCTAACTAAAATAAATAATAAGCCAAATAAAACATAAATAAATAAATAAAATAAATAAATAAATAAATAACAATCCAAGGTAGAGAACTATGTGTCACTGGTAATTGAAAAACAAATTGAATACCGATAATACACAAATAAAAATATATACCGGTATATATAAATGAAAATATATACCGGTATATATAAATGAAAATATATACCGGTATATATAAATGAAAATATATACCGGTATATATCTAAATAAAATATGTACCGGTATATAAGAATGAAAACTATATACCGGTATATATAAATAAATACAGTATATACCGGTATATATAAATAAATACAGTATATACCGGTATATATAAATAAATACAGTATATACCGGTATATATAAATAAAAATATATACCGCGCTATATATAAATGAAAATATATACCGGTATATATAAATAAAAATATATACCGGTATATATAAATGAAAATATATACCGGTATATATAAATGAAAATATATACCGGTATATATAAATGAACATATATACCGGTATATATAAATGAAAATATATACCGGTATATATAAATAAAAATATATACCGGTATATATAAATGAAAATATATTTCATCCACTTCCACTAACAAACGAAAACGGACTCCAAATAAGTTCGAGGAAAGAATTACACACTAAAAGAATGCATAACTCAATTAAATGCTCTTCACACACACACACACACACACACACACACACACACACACACAAGATATGATCAATTGAAATAAGTAGACTTACAAATAGGTAAATACACACGCAGACAGAAACACACCCATTGTCCCGAGTGTTGGGGCTTGTACGGAAAGGGCGGATGAAGCATAAACAATAACATTCTTTGCTCCTCTACAGTGCCAACACGATTCTAGCAATAAGTAACGCACCGTGAACTAATAATTATATAAAAGTGTACTTTGTAATAATCAATAAGGAGAAGATCTGCAGTACGAGCAAAAAACAATGATGACTTAAGGGGGAGACAGACCGTTGTTTTTTCTGGACCCCCTTCTCCCCAATGTTTAGCCCCACTAGTGTTTGAGATTTTAAGGCGTTGGTTCAATTAGTTTGGGGATTTTATGACTTTTCACCCCATTTCTTTGTCAATATTAGGACCCTTCGTGCCATTTAGGTGTCGATTTTTTCCTGGCGAGCAATAGCGAGCCTGTAATCTTAGGAGGAATCGGCCTTTGGCCGGTACATTTTTCTACCGAAAAATGTACAAATCTATCTTGAAGGGGGGATCTAGGGGGTGTTTTTCTAAGTTTGATGGAGGTCTAGGGAGGAAACTAAAAAAAAATATATATGAATAAATTAATTAATAGACCAAACAAACAGCCACTAGCTCCTTAATTCTCAGGACGGTATTTTTAGCTTGGGAACCCCCGTCTCCAAAAAAAAAAAAAAAAAAAGGAGAGCGTCATAAAAAACGGGGCAAAGGTGTATCACAGAAAACGTATATTATGATTATATTTAATGGGTAACTAAGAAAGCATTTACCGTGCAGCGTATGCTACTTTATACTTGCTTGTTGGAAGAGGGAGAAGCATTGTGTATTCTAAAAATGTTATTACTGAAAAATTAAGAACATATTTACAAAAGTACGGTCAATTTGTATCAATGTTGTTATACACTAAAGTCTTGGCTGTGAATACAAATTAAAGGGGGTGGTGGGGGTAGTTTGCTCCCTAGATATAAATCAAGCTTTTAAAAACTCCGCCTAGATCTCCCTTCGAGATAAATTTGTACATTTTCGGTAGAAAAATGTCCCGGCGAAAGGTCACTTCCTCCTAAAATGCAGGCTCGCTATCGTTCACCAGGAAAGAAATCGACACCTAAATAGCACGGAAGCTCTAATTATCGGCCAAGAAATGTGGCGAAAGGTCTTAAAATCGCCAAACTAATTGGTCAAGTTTCTTAAGATCTCAAAACTAATGTGGCGGACATGCAAGTCGAATTTCAAATTGCTCCTCCGCTCCGTGGTCATCTCGCGTAATAAAACCACACACAGAAAACATCATAGGTTCGAACAAAACAAATAACACATTACATATATATTATATATATATATATATATAAACATAACTAATTTGACGTAACCTACCCTAAATTGCATTATGGTATGTTAATCTTGGATCAGTATTTTATTACTATAATATTGTTGGTTGGGTTTTGCGTGCGTTCTGTTATATAAGTTGACAGTTCCATAATTACAGAAATTAGGAATTTTACACCATGTATTTCGACTTATAAATCACGTCAAAACGTCCACGGCATAACTATATCTGAACAGCGCATCTTCAAACAAACACAACACACACCCACACCTATAAACAAAAACCCACACACACATAAACAAACACACAAACAAACACACACACACACACATAAACAAACACACAAACAAGTTCGTACACACACACACACACATACACGCAACAAATACACACACAAACAAAAACACACAAAACAAACAAATACACACACAAACAAACAAACATACATCCTTCTCCCTCTTCCGGCCTGGGTTTCCTAAACTAAGCCCCGTGACTGACACTACTCTTCCTTTAAAGGGGGCGGTAGTGGCTTTTTTATGGACTCCCTTCTCCCTCATGCTTAGCACCATTAGTTTTGAGATTGTATGACGTTAGCTCCATTAGTTTGTCGATTTTAAGACCCTTCGTCCCATTTATTTATCTTTCGTGCCACTTAGGTGTCGATATTTTCCTAGCGAGCAATAGCGAGCCTGAAAGTTTACTTTTTAGAGGAACGGCCCTTTAGCCGGGACATTATTCTGCCGAAAAATGTACAAATGTATCTGGAACGGGGATCTTGAGGATCATTTATTAAGCTTGATGGAGGTATAGGGAGGATTCGAAAGCAATAACATATATATATATATATATATATATATATATATGTGTGTGTGTGTGTGTGTGTGTTCTTGTGTATAGCTCGGTTCACACATGCACGAATTAACGTTCCGTCCGTCCCCGACCCCTTAATGCGCTGTGCCTAGAGCTCGGTTCACACATGCACGAATTAACGTCACGTCCGTCCCCGACCAAGAAAATAGGCAGGACGGCATCAATCTGGAGGCCCCAATGTGGCCACGATGGCCACTAGGGCCGTTACAACGTTTTTTTGCCGATGTTCTCATCCCGTTAATCGGCGTCTAAACGCCGCCAGTCGTCGTCTAGACACTGCCAGGCTGCGTCTAGACAACGACTGCTCCCACATAACACGTTTTCTGGCAGTTGCCCCGACCCACACGGACCATTTTATGCATGCACAAAAAGGATGTCGCCTACGCAAGGCGAATTAAGGGGTAGGGGACGGACGGGACGTTAATTCGTGCATGTGTGAACCGAGCTTAGGCGGCGTCCTTTTTGTGCATGCATAAAATGGTCCGTGTGGGTCGGGGCAACTGCCAGAAAACGTGTTATGTCGGGACACCCACGGTACACACACGGACACACATGGGAGCAGTCGTCGTCTAGACGCAGCCTGGCGGCGTTTAGACGCCGATTAACCCTTTCACGCACATATGATGCAGAGGTTGCCAGATTAGCAATAAGAAATAGAGTTCTCTCACTCTTATAATTACCTCTCCAAAATTAGTTTTCTGCCCACAGCTAACTCAAAGAAAACTGCAGAGGTTGAAGTAACTAAACTAAAGGTTTCTAAATACCCCTGATGGTAACAAAGGCTTAAAAGTATCCCTAATAGGCTCAAAATCGCGTCATATGTCGGAGAGGGTTAACGGGATGAGAACGGCGGCAAAAAAAATGTTGGAACGGCCCTAGTGGCCATCGTGGCCACATTGGGGCCTCCAGATTGATGCCGTCCTGCCTATTTTCTTGGTCGGGGACGGACGTGACGTTAATTCGTGCATGTGTGTACCGAGCTTATGAGTGTGTGTCAGTATGCTATGTTATGTTTGTGTGTGCATGAGTGTGTGTTCATGCTATGATTATGTGCGTGTGCGTGTGTGCTATGTTTTTGTGTGTGTGTATGTGGGTGTGCGTGTGTGTTGTACGAGTGTGTGTGTAGAAATGTATGCGAGTGCATATTATATGTGTGTGTGTGTGTGTGTGTGTGTGTGTGTGTGTGTGTGTGTGTGTGTGTGTGTGTGTATGTGTGTATTTTAGGAGTAACTAGAATTATTGTACATGAGTATATGTAGAAAGTTTCGTATGTGCGTGAGTGTGTGTGTAATATAGTCAATGCATACAAGACTTCTGTGTGCTGGGACGCATGGTATACACACGACTGAACGAATAACCCTTCTTGAGATTTAAAATTACGAATTAAATCAGCCTGTAAACATTCGGCCTCACCTACACATAGTAGAATGCTCTCTCTCTCTCTCTCTCTCTCTCTCTCATTAGTCTTATTACCAAACATCATCTGTACTTGTTTATCACTATCTTTAACCGTAAGATTAAAGAATCATTCATTTCCAATCATAGATATCATCCTTATATATATATACACCGGTATATTAATCAACTTTCCATTACACTCTTACACAATACGTTGCACAACTGTATATATTTTATTGTAGATAATAATATGCTACAATATTTGCCATGTCACAATTGACAAATAAATTATTAACCCCTTGAGGATCTAAGACGCACTTATTCATTTCATTTTGGTTATCAGTAAACGATTGTATGCAAGGAAGGACATCTAGGAATGTAAGGGGTTAATACTATGTCGATTAACTCTTTGGTTCCCACAAGTTCACCCTAAGTTGTATACAATCGTCTAATGATAGCCAGAATAAACTGTCAAAACGCGTCATGATCTTCAGAGGGTTAATTAAACCAGCATCAAAACTACCGGCACTTCTCATATATGTATATATATATATATATATATATATATATATATATATATATATATACTGTATATATATATATATATATATATATATATATATATATACTGTATATATATATATATTTTTTTTTTTCGGGCACTTTGTCGTCTTTCACAACACTTGTAACTTATACAGATTTAATTATACCATATCAATGCGGTATCAGGCCGCAGGTATACTGTATGTAAATAGGTTCCACAACACTTCATTTTCCTGTCAGTTTTCTTTCATGATATCAATACACCCAATGAATTAACAGGAAATGAGTTTTTAAGACACTGTTCCATACTTTTTTCAACTTAGCATATACTGTAATGTATATATTCCATATCACATTCATTCTATTGTGTAATGAAAGTTTGCATAATATGAATTAATTTGAATTCAATAGATTTGTTTAATGTTTTCTTATAAGCTTATTCACTATTCGGTGTGTAAGTTCTATACGAGTTTATCATTGCACAGTTCGTTTTCTCTCTATTTCTTTGCCCGTAAGGTTCGTTTTCTTCTTGCATTTAGTATTGGTAACTAAACTAATATTCCCACAGGTCGAGGCAATCAATAACACTAAAAATATTTAGTTTACATAAAATGGTACATAAAATGAAAATATATAATATAGTCTTACTGGAATCTGAAAACCTGATCAAAATATATAATTTACATCATACCTGTATTATGACAATGAAAGAAATATTTATATAGCAATGGCAAAAATCCTACTAACATAAAAAAAAAAAAAACATTAATATACATAATAATAAGACCAAATAATAATTCCTACTTAAAAGTAAATAAAGGGAAACAGGCCGTATTATCTAATCAAAGATATATATATATATATATATTTAGAACAGTGGTAGTGGTGGGTTGGCCGCTAGGGTACCGTATTTTTAAGAGAAACAGGAGGATAAGGGCAACGACCGTGTTCATCTTGGTAGCTTTATTCAATATTTCGGACTATCTTGGTCCATCATCAGGCTTGGATACCGGTCCTAAAAAATAAATTACTTTATTAAGAAACTAATATAAGTTAAATCGTGGACCACAAATGTATTAAAAACACTACGAAATTATAAAATGTCCTAATATAGCTAAAACGTATACAATGTTATGCTATTAACAAGTATATAGTACTTACACATCTAAGGGGTCAGGATGTGTAAGTACTATATACTTGTTAATAGCATAACATTGTATACGTTTTAGCTATATTAGGACATTTTATTATTTCGTAGTGTTTTTAATACATTTGTGGTCCACGATTTAACTTATATTAGTTTCTTAATAAAGTAATTTATTTTTAGGACCAAGATAGTCCGAAATATTGAATAAAGCTACCAAGATGAACACGGTCGTTGCCCTTATCCTCCTGTTTCTCTTATATATATATATATATATATATATATATATTATATATATATATATATATATATATATATATACAGTATATATATATATATATATATAATATTATATACTGTATATACTACAGTATATACAGGTATATATATATATATATATATACTGTATATATATATATATATATATATATATATATATATATATATATATATATATATAGGTATATTATAATATGTACTGTATAACATACAGCACTATAGGCTAAAACTTTCATCACTATTATTATATGAACATATTAAACTAAAATATTCAATTCACAAAAAATAATAACGAAAAGATGCCCAGAGATCCATTATGGTCATATAAAATACCTACCATTACTACCTGACGATTTTGGATGGCTTCGATGAGCCCCAGTAAGGATTTATGGGTAGCTTTGACGGGCTCTAGTAAGGATTTTGGATGGTTTTGATGGACCCCAGTAAAGCAATTGGATAACACACAATCTTAACCACCAACCAATGTTCCAAACACAAACATCCGATGTTTTGTTTTAAATGCCCCAATTAGAGATACACTTGGAGAATTACAATGAACAAAATCATGAGTTGAAAAAAGGGTATTAAAAAGGTTTATAAATAATTGAGCAGATTGATGGCGATTTACCTTTCTGAGCCTATGTGGTGGATTGTGTTCTTTTATTTAATAATTTTCATTTTAGTAAGCGTTGTTTCCACATAGCGATTTTGATAATTTAATTTGACTTTATATTGTCCTTGTCCCAATTTTGGTTTGTTTAGTTTGCAAGTTTTACATTTTAATTTGTATAAGTTCTTTGTTTCTTTTTCTTTTTTTAACCACCGATATACCGTTCAATGGGTAGATTATTATGGACACTTTGATTGCCCTTTTCATACTGACAATGTAGTGTAAAGGAAACAGTAATGGTGTTTTCTGGTCATGTCAGTGGACTTATGAGATAAAGTAACACCCCGTTCTTAACATTAATCATCAATTACAAACCCCAATGTACGGTACTTGAATAAACTAATGAAAGCATATGGTCCTCCCGGGATTCGAACTCGGGACACCACACCCAGAACATAAAAACATAAGAACATCAGAAAATGGGAGTCTGCAAAAAGCCGATCGGCCCATACAAGGCAGATCCCTGTCACACCCATCCCCAATTACTAGGCCCAATTATAGGCCCAACTCACTAATACCTTGAGTACTGACCCCACCAAAACGGTCAGAGATTAACACAAGATTACGGGGGTCTGCTGAGCGCCGATTGCCCAACAACTGGTAGATCCCCCTCACACCCAACCCATCTCGTCCTTATGCCTATCTAATTTTATCTTAAAGCTCCCTATCGTTCTTGATCCCACTATATCACTCGGTAGCCTATTCCACCCATCTACAACTCTGTTACCAAACCAATATTTGCCTATATCTTTTCTGAAACGAAATTTATCTAATTTGAAACCATTTGTTCGAGTTCTTTCGCTATCACTGAGCTTCAGTAAATTGTTCATGTCTCCTTTATTTGTCCCACTAACCCACTTGAACACTTCTATCATATCCCCTCTAACTCTGCGTCTTTCTAACGAAGGTAAGCCTAATTTTTTCAACCGTTCTTCATATGGTAGATTTCTAATATTATGAATAATTTTTGTCATTCTTCGCTGTACTCTCCCCAACGAATCTATGTCCATTCTGTAATAAGGACACCAAAATTGGACAGCATAATCCATATGAGGTCTCACTAATGACAAGTAAACTTTCAAGATAACATCGGCAGTTCTGTTACTCACACTCCTTGAGATGAACCCTAGAATCCTGTTTGCCTTGTTACGTACGCTTATACACTGTTTTCTAGGTTTCGAATCGTTGCTAACAAACACACCCAAATCTTTCTCGCAGTCTGAGTTTTCTAATTCAGCATTAGCTAGTTTATATTTTGCATTAGTATTCGTCTTCCCTATCTTTACCTTGCATTTGTCAATGTTAAAATTCATCTGCCATTTTACTGACCATTCGTGTAAGGTATCTAGATCCCTTTGGAGGCACTCTATGTCGCTATCTGAATCTATTGGTCTCCCTATTTTGGTATCGTCTGCGAATTTACTTATCCTACTAGTTATACCTAAATCAAGGTCATTTATGTATATAATAAATAACAGAGGACCCAATACAGATCCCTGGGGGACACCACTCTTGACTGATCCCCACTCTGACTTAGTACTATTTATGCTGACTTTCTGCTTCCTACCAATTAGCCATGACCTAATCCATCCCAACAACGACCCACCTATTCCATGCGCCTCAACTTTTCTCATCAATCTCTCATGAGGGACTCTGTCGAAAGCTTTACTGAAATCTAAATATATTATATCATATGACTTGTCATTATCTACTGCTTCATACACCTCTGAGAAAAAACTAAGCAAATTTGTAAGGCAAGAACGTCCCTGAGTGAATCCATGCTGAGAAGAATTTATTAAATTAAATGTTTCTAAGTGGTTTCTTATTTTACTAGCAATAATTGACTCTAGTAGCTTTCGTATGATTGATGTGAGACTAATGGGACGGTAATTGGATGCTATTGATTTATCACCTTTTTTGAAGATCGGAACTACATTTGCAATCTTCCAAGCTTCTGGAACTAAACCGGTTTCTAATGACTTGTCAAATAGAAATGTTGATGGGTAACTTAACTCATCTCTGCATTCTTTTAATACTCTAGCATATACCTCATCCGGACCAGGCGATTTCTGAGGTTTCAGTCTGTCAATTTCCTAAACCATTACACCACCAACACAGCATACTCCACGCCAGCTAACTTGACAGCCAGTCCACACCCACTGAGTCGGTACCCGATGACTCTTGCCAAATCTGTGGCATTGCCGCTGTCTCACAGATTTGGCTAACGTTATCCAACCTATCCAAACCTATAGCCTACAGCAAGTTCAGATACAGTCGGCCAAATAAGTGATGTCTCGGCACCAAGTCTATTTTGATCTATAATTGGTATCGGCAATATCTAGACTTGATTTATTCATTTCGAGTGAGATATAAAAACATGTTCCTATACTTACCCACCCTATTCAACGTTTGATAGACATTAATACAGCACAGAGCGAGCCAAACATAATGACAGCTGAGACATGACTTATTAGCGCTACCGTACAATAACACTCACTATAAACACCCACGATCACCCATCATTCCCCTCAATCAACCATAATCACTCACTATATCCACCCATAATCACTCACTATATCCACCCATAATCACTCACTATATCCACCCATAATCACTCACTATATCCCCCCATAATCACTCACTATATCCACCCATAATCACTCACTATATCCACCCATAATCACTCACTATATCCACCCATAATCACTCACTATATCCCCCCATAATCACTCACTATATCCACCCATAATCACTCACTATATCCACCCATAATCACACGCTATATCCACCCATAATAATTGACTATATCCACCCATAATCACTCACTATATCCACCCATAATCACTCACTATATCCACCCATAATCACTAACTATATCCACCCATAATCACTCACTATATCCACCCATAATCACTCACTATATCCATCCATAATGACTCACTATATCCATCCATAATGACTCACTATACCATCCATAATGACTCACTATACCATCCATAATGACTCACTATACCATCCATAATGACTCACTATATCCATCCATAATGACTCACTATACCATCCATAATGACTCACTATATCCATCCATAATCACTCACTATATCCACCCATAATCACTCACTATATCCACCCATAATCACTCACTATATCCACCCATAATCACTAACTATATCCACCCATAATCACTCACTATATCCACCCATAATCACTCACTATATCCACCCATAATCACACGCTATATCCACCCATAATCACTAACTATATCCACCCATAATCACTCACTATATCCACCCATAATCACTCACTATATCCACCCATAATCACTCACTATATCCACCCATAATCACTAACTATATCCACCCATAATCACTCACTATATCCCCCCATAATCACTCACTATATCCACCCATAATCACTCACTATATCCACCCATAATCACTCACTATATCCACCCATAATCACTCACTATATCCCCCCATAATCACTCACTATATCCACCCATAATCACTCACTATATCCACCCATAATCACTCACTATATCCACCCATAATCACTCACTATATCCACCCATAATCACACGCTATATCCACCCATAATCACTCACTATCCACCCACACCACACACGATCAATATATAATCACCCACACTCACTCATGATCCACCAATACCACCCAAGATCTCTCTCTCTCTCTCTCTCTCTCCACAAGCCCGGGGACAGATGATTAACGTCTCAGGTTTAGCGGTCACAGATTTGGCAAGACACTGGAACTAGGGTAAGCTCGACAGCCACTGTGCTGATAGTTAACCCTTAAATCGCAGCGACCGTCATATGACGACAGAGAGGGAATAGGCCATCTGTACAGAGCCCGTCATATGACGGACGCTATTTTGAGGCTATTATGAGCGCTGAGAGAGAGGCCAGGCATTGGAGGGAGTATAGGGGGGCTCCAACCGCTTGCCACAGTGTGCGGGGACACACTGAGGGCGAGATACGGCTGTCTCACTCATGTGCAGTGTCTCACACTGCAAAATCAGCCAATATTGCACCTATTTTACCAATTTTGGCCTTCGGTTGCACGATCGTTGCAAGATAACCAAATGTTATACATGAATGATTCAGGTGTCATTGGAAAGCTCTGTCATTGTACTTTTACGGATATCCGGTACATAATTGTATTACGCTCTGGCTCTTACTTATGCATGAAAAAGAGCATGGAATGAAGGCAATTTCGGCAATTATACCCGCCTGGCGTTACGGTGATGTAAACAAGACAGTCCACAATAATTAAGTTAACCCGGGAACAGCGCCGAGACTCTTAAGAGGTTTTACTGGGCGAAGGGACTCTTTAGATCCAAGGCCAAAAAAAAAACTTTTAAAATACCCCAGTGGCATGCAAAACAAAGGAATATGTGATTAAGTGAGATAATTCCCCTCCATACCTCCTGTCACTCCTCCACATATATCAACTCCCCCCCCCATTTAATTATCACCTCTCTTTCCTCTTATTCCCTTGTTTATCGGTTTATTTACCGCGCAATATCTCCAGCCGGTTTCAAGGTCATCTGGGACGCATATGGAGATTGTGGCAAGAGAGAGACTTCATTAGCGAGACATCAGTCTGGCTTCAGGCATCGAAAGGGGAGGTTGTAGGCTTCGCGCACCTCTCACCTCATGACTGGACGGTCGGCAATAATTCGTCTTTTTCACCCCCAAATACTATTCCCACTTGTTTTATTGCTGTTACATGTTAATATCTTCATATTAAACGTAAAATAGGCGCATATGAATAAGTACTAACGATATTTATCGGATAATGACGATTTTAGTCGGGTGTGTATGAAAATATCCTCGCTTGGGGGGCACTTTCAAATACCAATGGCGCGTGCTTGCTGGGTTAAGGGGGACATGGCTTGACTTTCAAGTTGGCTGACGCCGAGTATACCTGCAATGACGGTAAATACAGTCCCATACACATTGCCTCACCTTGTTTGGTTTGGTAATGAAACTTTCGACATTGTCAGGTGGTGATAAATATATAATAAAGCTATTCCTCACTATAAATATATATCCAAGTACATCCAATTATAAATAAAGTCGTAATCAATGACCCTCACTAGCTCAGTACAGGATGCATAAAAATAGATAAGTACAGGTAAATAGTATAGTAACAAATATATTTCACAAATACACGTTATATACTCCCAGCCAGACTCGAACCACCGACAGTTAAACACACTCGTCCTTCTGTCAGTGGTTTGAGTCCAGCTGGGAGTATAAAACATATAGCATAGTAAATATTGGCCTAATGTAATACACAAATAAAAAGTTAATTAAAGAATGTCCTCACCTTGCTCTGTCTGGAGATGATTGTTGGACGGAACCCCCATATTGTCAGGTCCTGTGTGGCCATAGCCTGTGTTGGGCCGGAAGCTGCATCACGTCATAACAACATGGCCGCCGGAGGGTTATCAGCTTTATTGCTCTCATGGCTAGACGACCAGGATTTCCGCATCGTACGCACTCGCAGGTACTCTTCTCCTGCCTGCGGAAATCATTACAGACGATGAGAGATAATTGTTTTCTATCTTGCGGTCATATTTAACGCCGAGAAACGATACACGTCGACAATTTACTGCTCGTCTTGGTCTATGCATGTATGATCTGCGTATACATTCAAACCTTTTCTTGGGCTAAGGATATTACTGTAGACTTATTCAATGCGTGACTAAAACCAATAACCACTAAACACTTTTCTTATGTCTACTGTGGAATATCAAACGGATGATGAACGACTAATTTGTTTCTCTGTTGCACTTATATTTAATGCGTTTTTAGGCCCGCTCACTTAGCCCTTAGGTCTATGCATGTACCGGTATTCAATGTCTTATCGATACTCTTCGATACTTCTCAAGGATGGACTACAATATTTCTTATGTGCCAGACACTAATTCACTTTAGCATATTAAGTGACTTTCCATATGATATTCCATGTTTTTCACTGATAATTAATGGATAATAATTCAAATTTGGCATGTTAGTGTTTGATTCACACATTTTCATGCTTCATAGCACATTCTTTTATCCAAGTGTACAAAATAACCCTTTTCACACAGGGCATACATTTACTAATATAATTTTTTCAAATACAATTGAATATCATTATTCACTCGCACGCACTCTGCTTGCTGTAAAGTGATAGCAATAATATACATATAAAAAAAATCATTTATTGACATATTTGCAATACCAAAGACAGTTTTTCAAATTGAATAAGATATTTTCCATACACTAGAACGCACACAATACTTAAGACTCTTACTATGTGCAGAACTCAATAAAAAAAAAAAAATATATATATATATACAGTATATATAATTATAAAATAAACTAGTTTCTTGTCCTGTACTTATGATAAAAACTCGAAGGGGTGAGCACTCTTAGTTACCTACAGTAGGTATATTATTGAGATTTGTTTTTAATTCATACGAACACTTTACCGTAAAGTACTAAAAACATTTGTTTTCCATAATCTTCTTTACCAGTCATATTCTTTACCAGTCATATTCTTTACCAGTCATATTCTTTACCAGTCATATTCTTTACCAGTCATATTCTTTACCAGTCATATTCTTTACCAGTCATATTCTTTACCAGTCATATTCTTTACCAGTCATATTCTTTACCAGTCATATTCTTTACCAGTCATATTCTTTACCAGTCATATTCTTTACCAGTCATATTCTTTACCAGTCATATTCTTTACCAGTCATATTCTTTCAGGATACAGATATTTTCCACCATCTTATTATTTTTTTTTACACGAACTCCCACTATATTTCTAAAACATTTCCACTGTTTAGTTTACATATTTATCTCAATAAATATGCACTTTTCAGAAGGGAGGTATTTGGTTTTCTGGACCCCCTTCTTCCTCAACAATAACACAAACATATAATACTAAATTTTAAAAAATAACATACCTCGTTTTCAAAACTAATTACTGCATTTATTCACATTACAGTTGTACTACCATTATTACAATACGCATTACAATAATTAATTACTGCATTTGTTCACATTACAGTTGTACTACCATTATTACAATACGCATTACAATAATCGTGTCTGATTCTTCACTATTTTCAAAACTCGAAGAATAAATATTTTGCTTTCCTTACGTCTTGTTATGTCAATATTCTTGTAATATTTAGCAAGGGCTTTATATTGTGTCCTTATCACTTTCATCAATAGTATGTTTTTTTTTTTTTTTTTTTTTTTTTTTTTTTTTTTTTGGAGAGTGTAGTGTATTTTGATAGTGTGAATATAAACTGTAAGTTGCACGTGCACTTTAAATTGTCACGGGCCTAATGAAAGTGTTTTCAATCTTATTCTACCTATATCTAGACGATTTTGTGGAGTTTAAGAAGGATCTGTGGTAGTAAAAAAGGCTTAAGTGAGTAGTTCGAAGCCTGTTAACTGCCGGAGGACATTTTGAAACTGAATACAATCATCTAATAGTAGCCAGAATAAAGTTAAAAGGAAGACCTTGATACTGAAAGGGTTAATTAAGGGATATCAAATAGTCATCAGCAATTCACTAGCAATATACCAAACCCGACTATATTTACCCTTTTTATAACTTAGCTTTTCTACAGCTTATGTTGGTGTTATTCGCTTATCCATTTCCAATTCTAATAGTTCAAAACAATAAACACAATATACTTTTTCTCAGCAATGTTCACTTAAGGGGGGTCACCGGCATTTTTTTACCTTTCTCTATTTTTCTCTCTTTCCCTGACTTGTATCCATTCGGCCCCATTCAGCCAACTGTTTTAAGACGTTTATCCCCATCCAGGTGTCGATTTCTTCCTGCCGAGCGAGAGCGAGCCAGCATTGTATGGAGAAATCCGGCTTCGCCGGATAACATTTTCTATCGAAAAATTTACAAATTTAGCTTGCTGTCAAAACGAAAATATATATGTATGCTGGCTCGCTACCGCTCGCCAGGAAAATATTGACACCTGGATGGGGGTAAACATCTTAAAACAGTAGGCTGAATGGGGCCGAATGGATACAAGCCAAAGAGAGAGGGAGAGAAAGAGAAAAAAAAGCGGTGTGGGCTCACTTTATTTATATTCCAGTACTGGTTCCTTTGCTGTTATTCACTTCATCCTGTAAAGAAAAGATAAAAGAATTAATACATATGAAAATAATTAATTACATAAATAATACAGAATAAATATATAGCAATTACTACATATAATACTACATATAATCCAGGAGTCATCGTCAACTGTGATTTGAAACCAAGAAATCAATGCATTAGTGCTCGAAATAAGGCAAATAGAGTTATCTTATTTATATTTAGAATTGAGTTATACAACAGAAAACGTAATCATAACGCTTTATCTAGCGTTAGTAAGACCACATATAGATTATGCTGTTCTGCTCAATTTTGGTTTCCCTATTACAGAATGGACATAGATTCATTGGAGAGAGTGCAGCGAAGAATAACAAAAATTATCCATAATATTAGAAATCTTCCATACGAAGAAAGGTTGAAGAAATTAGGCTTATATTCGTAAGAGAGACGCAGAGTTAGAGGGAATATGATAGAGGTGTTCAAGTGGGTTAGTGGGATTAATAAAGGGGAGGTGAAAGATGTACTGAAGCTCAGTGATAGTGAAAACACTCGAACAAATGGTTTCAAATTAGATCAATTTCGTTTCAGAAAAGATATATAGGCAAATATTGGTTAGATATTAGATAGGCATACGGACGAGATGGGCTGGTGTGAAAGGGATCTGCCGTGTGTGGGCCAATCGGCTTTCTGTAGACTCCCGTTTTCTTATGTTCTTATGTAAGAAAATGGAGTAAATAGACATGGGAGATGAAACACCGTAGAGTTTCCCACATTATGAGGAGACCTGTTAAATAAGTGTTTGTGCATCTGTTGATTAAGTTACCTTACTTATTATATTGCTTTTACAATATAACGTCACCATAAATAGTAACTTTCATATATTATTGAAAGTGTTTATTTTCTGGACGACTTTCTATAACTGACTTCCAAGACATCCCTTTTTCTTAAACTCTCTCACTCTCTCTTTCTCTCTCACTCTCTCTTTCTCTCTCTCTCTCTCTTTCTCTCTCTCTCTCTCGAAGAAGAAGAACTAGAAGAAAGAAAACAACAAATACAAGAACAAAGTTACAGTATGTGTGTGTGTGTGTGTGTGTGTGTGTGTGTGTGTGTGTGTGTGTTGTCCCTACATGTACGAGTATACTGTATGTAGGTGCGTGTGTGTGTATGTAGCATAGATGTGTGAAACGACATGTATGAGAGAGAGGAGTGAGAGAGTGAGAAGGAGAGAGATATAGATAGATAGATATATAGATAGATATATAGATAGATAGAGAGAGAGAGGAGAGAGAGTGTGAGAAGGAGAGAGATATAGATAGATAGATAGAGAGAGAGTGAGAAGGAGAGAGATATAGATAGATAGAGAGAGAGAGAGAGAGAGAGAGAGAGAGAGAGAGAGAGAGAGAGAGAGAGACGGGGGGTGGGGGGGGCGGGGTGAAGAGCATACCCAGAAATACCACGTGGAACCACAGACTTATACGAACACTCACACTCACTCTCTTTCTCTCACTCTCTATCCCTCACTCTCTATCTCTCTCTCTCTCTCACTCTCTATCTCTCACTCTCTCTCTCTCTCTCACCCTCTATCTCTCTCTCTCTCACTCTCTATCTCTCACCCTCTATCTCTCACTCTCTATCTCTCACTCTCTATCTCTCACTCTCTATCTCTTTCTCTCACTCACTCACTCTCACTCTCTCTCTCTCTAAACTAGTGTTTACTGAAAATTATGATGTGATTGGTATAACAGAATCTTGGCTCAATACAGAAGATAGAGACTTTTTAGCAGAGTATTCACTTCCCGGTTATGTAATGTTTGAGAAAAGCCGAATAAATAAAAATGGAGGTGGCGTTTTATTTTATATCAAAGAAAGTCTTAACCCGACCCTCTTGTCAAAACCTCTAATTGTGAACGTCGACACATCTTTTGTGCTAATAAAGAATAATAAAGGTACAAAAATAATACTTGCATTAATATACAGACCTCCAGCTCAATCAGTGCAAACTGACCGAGAAATTTATGAACAAATTGCAGATGTAAGTAACTCACAAGATACCGTATTTTTTGGCGACTTTAATTTACCTGTGACCAAGTGGGGCGATACTCTTACTTCACACTCCGGACATGACTTGTATACGAACTTGCAAGAGAGTTCGCTTTAATCAATTTGTTCGAACACCGACCCGTGGTAATAACGTTCTTGACATTGTACTTGCAACAAAAGAAGAATTAATAGAGAATTTGAATGTTGGTGATTAATTCAGTAACAGCGACCATCGTACGATAACTTTCACTTTAAACTTTACTAGTAACGAACCAAATAGTAGCATCGAAAAAGTCCCTAATTTCAAGAAAGCAAACTGTCATAAACTTAGAGCTATGTTTAAACAAACTGACTGGAGCTTTTTAATTAACAATAACGACATAAATACATCTTGGAAGTTATTCGAAACTACTTACCTAAAAGCAGTGCAAGACTGCATACCATCGAAAATACGGCGTCCAGGCCATAATAATAAGCCCAAATGGTGGAATAAAGATATTTCAAACTGCCTGCTTGCTAAAAAATTTGCTAATGATAGATTAAAATCCTCACAAAATGACGAAGAACGGGTGAAATTTGTAGAGCTACGACGCACAACCAAAAAGTTAATTAAGCAAAGTAAAAAGACCCTAGAGTTACATATTGCGAATCAAAGTAAAACAAACCCGAAAGAATTCTATAGTTATATCAGAAAGAAAAAAGTAGTTACTTCAACTGTTGGACTGTTAGTCGATGAAAATGGAGAATACACCAAAGACGAAGTACAAATGAGTAATGCCCTCAATACCTTCTTTGCATCAGTTTTTACAACAGAAGACCTCAGTGATATCCCTACACCATCGCCAATTCAGATTGATAATTCAGATGTTCTAAGCAATATCACCGTTACAGAGAGAGAAGTATTGAATTGTTTAGATAAACTCAAGGTAAATAAAACGCCAGGACCTGATACAATCTCGCCTAGAGTTCTAAAGGAAGCTAAGGATGAGCTCTCCAAACCACTGACATTACTATTCAATAAATCCTTGCAGTCTGGAACTATGCCTGATCAGTGGAAGATAGCCAACGTAACACTGATATTAAAAAAAGACAGCAAATCCCTACCCAGTAACTATCGTCCAATTAGCTTAACCTCAGTTGTATGTAAAATGCTAGAAACGGTCATAAGGGACAGACTCGTAAATCACTTCGAGGAAAATAACATACTTAAAGATACTCAACACGGCTGGCTTTCGTAAAAAACGTTCCTGTTTAACAAACCTCTTAGACTTCTTCCACGATATCCTCAACCTCTACGATGAGAGTAAAGCTGTAGATATTATATACCTTGATTTTCAAAACGCCTTTGACAAAGTTCCCCACAAACGTTTACTGCTAAAACTAAAAGCACATGGAATAGAAAATTGGCTCAGCGACAGAAAGCAAAGAGTAGTCATAAACGGTAAGGCATCTAAATGGACCAATGTAAGTAGCGGGGTACCCCAGGCATCGGTACTAGGACCAATTATCTTTCTAATTTACATCAACTACATAGATGAGGGTCTCACCTGTACAATCTCAAAATTTGCTGATGATACAAAAATTGCAAATAGCGTACTCTCAAAAGAACAAGTTGACGATATGCAACACAATCTAGATAAATTGTCACATTGGGCCCAAATTTGACAAATGAGCTTCAATGCGGATAAATGTAAAGTACTACATATCGGATACCTAAATGAGAAAGCAAACTATTCGATGAATGGCACTCAGCTTAAGAATGTAAACAGATAAACCGATCTGGGAGTAACAATATCGAGTAACCTAAAACCGAGTCAACAATGTTCAGAAGTTGTTAAGAAGGCAAACAAAATAATTGGCTTTATAGGCAGGTCATTTGAGCATAAATCCAAAGACGTTATCCTAACCCTTTACAATTCCTTAGTCCGCCCTCTTCTGGAATACTGCGTTCAATCCTGGTGCCCTTATTACCAAAAAGACATAAACAAGCTAGAACGAGTTCAACGTAGAGTTACCAAAATGATACCTAGCCTAAAGAACAAACCATACGAAGAGCGTCTTAGAGAATTAAATCTATTTCCTTTAATCCAGCGCATACTAAGAGGTGACTTAATTCAAGTGTTCAAAATCATCAAAGGCATCGACAATATGAACTGTAGTAAGTACTTCGCTATCGACCAATCTAATTACACGCGGGGAAACGGTTGCAAAATTATTGGTAAATCTTTTAACTCACACGAATCTAAGAATTTCTTCTTCAATCGAGTTGTCAACTTGTGGAATGGCCTTCCCCGAAACGTTATAGACTGCAGCACTGTTGATTCATTTAAACTCCGCCTAGACAAATATCTCGCATCAAACCCGCGACTGACTGCGTTTGTAAATAAATAACTTTATTTTATCCTCCCCTCAGTTACTAACCCATATGTCCCCTACTAACTTCCTAGTCCTGCCACGGACATTAGTTCCAGGGCAGTAGTTCCCTTTCCAATGTTCCCTTACCCACTCTAAACCACTGTTTGGACACTTGATCCTCAGTGTTTTGGAGGACAAGCAGCCTAGAAGGGTCACTAGACCTATTGTTGCTTGATTTCCTTTGTACTCCTTTGTACTCTTGTACTCTCTCCTCTCTCCTCTCTCTTCTCTCTCTCATCATCTTCTCTCTCTCGTCTCTCTCCCTCATCCTGCTACCGCGCACGACGCTGCAGACGATCTGTCAACGCTCGCACGATACCGATCATATCTTGAGTATTACCTACTCATCCTCTTGATGCTTGTGCATGAAAAGGTTGGTTAAGAGCACGTTTAAACTCATCCTGGTAGCTTAGTAAGTAACACTGCACGATATTTCGCTGTGTATTGACTGATAAACTTTGTGTTTATCACACGACTCCTGCTCGGACAGGGCGCCACTAGCGCCATCTATTGTTTTGTGTTTTGCTTTGTAACCAAACGCTCTCTTATTTACTATTTGATATAAAATCGTAGCCCCTAATTTTACCCATTACCTACTGTAGTAAGTAATCAATTTAACTACTGCCTTGTATGTAAGTAAACCTTTGCATATTTAAATTTGCTAATAAACCATATTGTTTACCTAACTAACCGCCTCCAGGGACTAACGGCCGACACCATTTTGTAAAACAAACCTTTTTTGGGGGATTATACATATTAAATTCCAGCCAAATTTTGTACCAAATTTAAGTGCATTCATTTATCTTTTCCCCCTCTATATATTCTTGACTTTTTCTCCTCAGACTGATTTTTACTTTTAAGCTGAAGGGTGGGTATTTGTACAAAACTAAACCTAGCCTAACCCAACCTTGCCAAGCTTTCAACCTAACCCAAACCTTAGCCTAGCCTTATAGCCAAGCCAATCTGTTTTTAATTATTAACTCTGGTAGATATTGTATTTAGTATCCTACTGTAGCTATACCAGTATATTATCTGTAATTTTAGTTGTTGTCTTGCACGAGATCTTGTAATAACCTTTGACTGCATAACACTTTTTTTATCATCTAAAAAAAGAGTAAGGCTACTGCCTTTTCTAGGCTTCAGTGCAACCAGGGGTCATCTGTTGACACAGTATATTAACCCCTGTGTGCAGGTCACCAACTTTATTTTTATATAATCTCTATTTGGTGAATTGTATATTTAGTTACATATTCGTTGTTATACATATATTGTTTAAGGTTAGGTTATCAACACCTGGTAGCCTATTTCTGCGAATTTCAATTTTTATTATTATTGCGGTTTTAGGCTATTCCAACGCTGGTTAGGCCTATTATTGCGTATTTCAATTTTAAAAAAAAAAAAAACTTTTGGTTAGGCTATCGCCCCTGGGAAAGCCTAATTCTGCGTTATCTCAAACATTTTTGTTTTCGGTTAGGCTATCACCCCTGATATCCTATTTCTGCGTATTTTCAGCATATTTGTTTCGGTTGAAGTGATTTGAAGTTGTTTTTTAAAGTGAGTGGAAGGTGTTGTAAAGTGAGTGTAATTTGTTTTTTTAAGTGAGTGAAGTTGAATCTGAAGAAAGTGACTTGTCACCATGCCTCGCGCTTGTGTGCGAACTGCGCCGGTCTAGGTTTGGTGAGTCCAATGTTTGCTACTATTCGATCTTGTCCAAGGGTCCTGCCGGCTCTGCCAGCAACGAGTATGAGGGGGCAAATTTTTACAGTGTGAAATTAGATGAAGCCTTACAACCAAGATCAACGTCCTCACCATGAAGCTGGAATCACTCCAAGAGTTGGAGTTTGTAACACTCAACGTTGGAGGTGCCACAAAACTTCAATTGTCACCGGGCAACTCCAGCAGCCACCAACCGCTCCCCAACGTCACAACTGCCAACCAATTCAACGCTTACAGTTAGCCATTTTCAGGCTGATGTTTCCGCATACTCAAGATCCAAATAGCGACTATCTTCCCCCTCAAGGACAACCTTCCCTTCCGTGTCGTGAGGAACAACAGTTTGCCCCCCAAAGACCAGGAAACCACATACCGATTACCGAAGTGTCAGAACCGTTTCCAGATATTCGCTAGACTTCAGATGACCGAAGAGGAAATAGAAGAAAAGTCCGGCTCGTGGGAGACTCGAATGATACGTGGTCCCAGCTCACAGAGTTTTTGCGCCCAGGGCACCTAAGACCAGGAGGACGGCGTTTTTGTATCCCCTGGTGGTGGTTGGATGGACGTAGTTTTTGCAGCAAGTTGACCGAAGTATCAACAGGCTGGCCCCCTGCAAATACAATGTAACGTCAATCCCACGTTGGATCCAACGATATACAGCGAACCCGGGTCGGAAGATTTTGCTTGTTTAAAGTTACCGAGCAGCTGATCAAGTTGTTTTAAGGAGAAGTCATCAAAGGGATCCATCGTCCTCAAGGAATCGTCCCCCGGCTCGGTTGGTAGGAGAGCCGATTTTACAACATAGCCAACCAGCACAAAATCGTTTTCTACGACGCAGCAAAAAACCTCTGCAAGGAAGGAGAACGTTGGGATTTCGTCCGACCACCTTGTTGGGACAATTTCTACTACGATGGACTATTTGTTTTCGGATGATGGAGTTTCATCTGAACCAGGTGGGAAGCAGCGCCGTTTTGGGCCGTCTTCCTCAAAGCGATGCAGGTGAAGGATTTTGCGGAGGGGGAAGGAAATCGACATCAGCACAGGACAACCAGGAAGGAGGACCCGAAGACAGCGTGAGGACGGCAATCTACAAAAGAGGAATTAAATACTAATCCGTCAAGAACGCGGGGCTGAATTTTGGATTTTTAAAGCTCCACACAACACGACCCAAATTCAAAAACCGTCAGGGATGATGACCGAGGACCGAGGGACAGCCATGAATGTAAATGTAGATCCGGACCAGAACACGAAAAAATAATTCGAATTGAAAGGACAAAGAACGAAATCTGCGAGTTCCTAACTCTCTAAAACCGCAACTTTAAAGGGTTTTTTTCATATTTGCAAACGCTCGGTAGCATACGCAATAAATTTTCAAGATTTATAGGAACTAGTGTTTACAGGAAAAAATTATGATCGTGATTGGCATAACAGAATCCTTGCGCTCAATACACAAGGATAGAGACTTTTTTTAGGCAAGAGTATTCACTTCCCGGAGTTATGTATAATGTTTGAGAACATGAGCCTAATAAATAAAAATGGAGGTGGGCGTTTTATTTTATATCAAAGAAAGTCTTAACCCCACCCTCGTGTCAAAAACCTCAAATTGTGAAAGTCGACACATCCTTTTGTGCTAATAAAGAATAATTAAAGGTACAAAAATGAATACTTGTCGTTAAATATACAGACCTCCAGCTCAATCAGTGCCAAAACTGACGAGAACGGAAGAAATTTACGAACAAAAATTGCATGATTGTAAGTATTAACTCACAAGATGACCGTAAATTTTTGGCGGACTTTAATTTACCTGTGGACCCAAGTGGGGCGGATAACTCTTACTTCACACTCCGGGGACATGACTTGGTATACGAACTTTCAAGAGGAGGTTTCGTGCTTTATCAATTTGTTCGAATGCCGACCCGTGGGTAAAATAAACGTTTCTTGACATTGTACTCTTGCAACAAAAGAAGAAGGAAGAAGTGATAGAGAATTTGAAGGTTGGTGATAATGAATTCAGTAAACAAAGCCCGCGACCATCGTGTACGATAACTTTCACTTTTTAAAGTTTTACTAGTAACGAACCAAAATAGTTAGCATCGGAAAAAAGTCCCTAATTTCAAGGGAAAGAAAACTTCCATAAACTTTAGAGCTATGTTTAACAGAGAAACCTGACTGGAGCTTTTTTAAATTAACAATAACGACATCAATACATCGTGGAAGTTAATTCGAAACCACTCTTACCTTAAAAAGCAGTTGCAAGACTGTCATAACCATCGAAAATACGGCGTTCAAGGCCATAATAATAAGCCCAAACTGGTGGACATAAAGATAATTCAAACTGCCTCCTTGCTTAAAAAAATGTGCTAATGATAAGATTAAAATCCTCACAAAATGACGAACGGAAACGGGTGAAATTTGTAGGCAGCTTACGACGCAAGCCAAAAAGTTAATTAAGCAAAAGTATATAAACATAAAAAAGAAGACCTTAGAGTTACATATTGCGAAATCAAAGTTAAAATCACACCCGAAAGGAATTCTATAGTTATATCCAGAAAAGAAAGAAAAAACAAGTAGTTTACTTCAACTGTTGGACCGTTATTTCGTTTTGGACTGAAAAAGGAGTGAGGGGGGGGGGGTGATACAGCCAAAGAACGAAGTAACAAATGAGTATATGCCCTCAATACCTTTCTTGGTGTGCGATTAAAAAAAAAAAAAATTCAGTTTTTACGAACAGAAAGAACCTCAGTGCATATCCCTACACCATCGCGCCGATTCAGATGGATAATTCAGATGGTTCTTCTAAGGCAATGATCACCGATTACAGAGAGAGAAGTAATTGAATTGTTTAGATAAACTCAAAGGGTAAATTAAAAAACGCCCAGGACCTGCCTGATACAATCTCGCCTAGAGTCTCTAAAGGGAAAGCTAAGAATGAGCTCTCCAAACCACTGACAGTTACTATTCAATATAAATCCGTGCAGTCTGGGAACTATGCCTGATCAGTGGAAGCTCAGCCAACCGTACAACACAACGATATTCAACAAAAGGACGATAGCAAATACCCACACATCTAGATAAATTGTCATGTTGGGCCCAAATTTGGCAAATGAGTTTCAATGCGGATAAATGTAAAGTACTACATGTCGGATACCTAAATGAGGAAAGCAAACTTTTCGATGAATGGCACTCAGCTTAAGAATGTAAACCAGAGAAACCGATCTGGGAGTAACAATATCGAGTAACCTAAAACCGAGTCAACAATGTTCAGAAGTTGTTAAGAAGGCAAAACAAAAATAATTGGCTGTTATAGGCAGATCATTTGAGCATAAATCCAAAAGACGTTATCCTAACCCTTTACAATGCCTTAGTCCGCCCTCTTCTGGAATACTGCGTTCAATCCTGGTGCCCTTATTACCAAAAAAGACATAAACAAGCTAGAAACGAGTTCAACGTAGAGTTACCAAAATGATACCTAGCCTAAAGAACAAACCATACGAAGAGGCGTCTTAGAGAATTAAATCTATTTCCTTTAACCCAGCGCAGATTAAGAGGCGACTTAATTCAAAGTGTTCAAAATCATCAAAGGCATCGACAATATGAACTGTAGTAAGTACTTCACTATCGACCAATCTAATTACACGGCGGGGAAACGGTTGCAAAATTATTGGTAAATCTTTTAACTCACACGAATCTAAGATTTTCTTCTTCAATCGGGTTGTCAACTTGGGGAAGGGGCTTCCCCGAGACGTTATAGACTGCAGCACCGTGGTTTCATTAAAATCCCGCCTAGAAAAATATCTCTGCATCAAAGCCGCGACTGACTGCGTTTGTAAATGAATAACTTTATCCTCCCCTCAGTTACTAACCCATATGTCCCCTACTAACTTCCTAGTCCTGCCACGTTAGTGGCAGGGCAGTAGTTCCCTTTCCAATGTTCCCTTACCCACTCTAAACCACTGTTTGGACACTTGATCCTCAGTGTTTTGGAGGACAAGCATCCTAGAAGGGTCACTAGATCTGTTGTTGCTTGATTTCCTTTGTACTTCTCTCTCTCTCTCTAACTCTCTCTCTCTCTCTCTCTCTCGTCATCTCATCTCTTTCCTGTTTCACATAACTTCTCTCACTCTCTCTCTCTCTCTCTCTCTCGCTACCCCCCTCTTTCTCTCTCTCTCTCTCTCTCTCTCTCTCTCTCTCTCTCTCTCTCTCTCTCATAGGAGAAACGATCTCGTGGTTGGGACGGGGTTAGCCCATCTTTTAAGAGTAGTGTCCCTACAAATCTGAGCTACATTTGTTGTTCTACTATTCATGTAGGCCTACTTATAAGACTTCTTCCCTATTCTTTAAACACACACGCACACATAAACGTAACTTAATACTAAGGACCCAACTGCTATCTCATGTGTTGGAAGAGAGGCTTCAGACACCTCCATAAACAACACCATTTAATGCTTACAGGTTATGAAATACTGGAATTAGGGGAATTTCAAGCAGTTGCGACCATTAAACGGAGTGTGGCTGTAATGCCCCGATAAGCCCGCTCAAGACGTAAATGCTTCTTTGGTACAACTGGCTGGATTGCTCTGAGGGGAGAGAGCTTTACTGCCATGTTGGTTGCCTGGCCAACTAAAATACTGGGATTTGTTTACTTGACTAAGTAAAATATCCTTTGATTACTTGATTCAAGAATCTAGCCATATGAAGGTGGTTAGTAATACTTATTAAATTTTCAGGCCATCTCTGTCACTCATTTGGGGACATTACTGTCCTTAGGACACGAGTGCTGCTCAGTAGGGAGCTGTGGTATGTTGTTGTTGTTGTTGTTGTTCCCTAAGCTGCCTGGCCGAACAGCCCCTGTGGTATGTTGGGACTGTTTGCCTTCAGGGAGACCTTTGGTTTAGTGTGACAGGTATAACAAAGTCAGAATCTAGAACTAAAGAACACAAATAATCAGATGCATGATGGCTCAGGTGTAATTTCCCCCCCCCCCCCTCCCCCTCCCCATTTTTATAACTTTGTATTGGTCATCAGTTTTCCTTGAAGTGAGAAGCCTTTACAAAGTATTGCAATTGTTCGAACACAATAATAACTATGTCAGCTACTGATACTTTAAACCTATAGCAATTTACACTAAGTGCAAGAAACTAAATTGGTGTATAACTTTAAAAATGGTTCATAAGCCAACATATCCACATGACCTGTGGTGAGCTCAGCTCACAACCGAGAGGTCCTTGCTTCGATTCCTGGGCTGAGTCAGACGGATGGGCAGTCTCCTAACACCCAATGCCTCTGTTCACCTAAGCAGCAAATTAATTACTTAGTGTTAGTGGAGGGTCAATATGTCCCAACTAGGGAAGTGAACTGTGGTAACACATATAAATGTAGAATACCTTGTACTGGGTTATAAACCGCGGGCTCCAAAGGGAAATAAGACGGAGATGAGTGCCATGGCTACTTCCTGTTTCAGTGTATGGCTCGGAACTTTACTATACATATCATAATAGTCACTGTTCCTTGTGTGAGATAGAAGGTAAACTGATGGAAGAGGTAGAAGGGATTAAGGAACATTTAAAGTAAAGAGGCACTGATAATACAATCCTGAAGAACGAAGTTCCTGAAGGATGAAAAGAAATAGAAGACTTGACAAATTAATTATGTAGTCATGGATGTGACAATAATGGTGAGTGGTAACAGGGCCTTCAAACACCAGTACAAGTAAAATACATGGAGATAAGAACAAAATAGCATCCGTCAAGGAGGCAAAAGTTGAAGCAGCAACTAGGAAGAGGCAATTTGTCCTGCCACAGATAGTGGCAGGACAAATTAGTGACATAGCAAGTGACCCTTGCTATGCTTTGAGAGAGGTTAAAAAAAAAAAAAAAAAAAAAAAAAAAAAAAAACACAAGACAGGAATATGAGTTTAACACCTCAAATAGATTCAGCCCTCTAGACAGTGCAGACAGTCAGCATGAGTTTTCTAAGTTCTCAAACAAACAAAAACACTGAGAGAAAACGGACATTAAAGTGCAGAGTGGGCAGGGAAATGCTAAGCCTACTATGCATCATGCAACCAGAAAAAAGAACAAAGGATAAAGGTCAAGGGTTATAGTCTCACTGTGTTAATGTTGTCCTGCTGATTTTAGAAGCTCAATTTCGGGTTCGAGACAGACTCAACATGAAATCGATATGCATGAGGGAGGAAAACGAGTACAAAGGGATACAATCCACGACATTTATTTACTCAACGACTAGGTACAGTGGGGAGCGGTCAAATACCCCTTCTATAATGATGTAGCCTCAGATACATGCAACAATATATATACATTTTTCACTGAACATAACTACCTATTCTAACACACACACACACACACACACACACACACACACACATATATACATTCAACTGGTCAACCTAAGCCTTCGGGTGAGACTGGTACCTTAGTGAGAATGGTACCGTAGTGAGAATGGTATCGTACAGATTAACCCTAAGCCTTCGTTTCCAGATGTCGCCAATTGGCTAAAATACAGACTACACACACATCCACAGCCATTCCAACGATACATAAACACTTAACATGCATTTCACGCAATACATTCCCAGTTAAGGAGGCGCGATAATAATGAGCTTAGCTCGCATTGCGTGGATTCCCCTTGACGAACAAGCAAGTGAACATATAAATATATATATATATATGTAGTATGAAAATATATATTTAAGAGGACCCCTCCATCATTGACGACTTCGCCTATTAATAGTAATAGTCTCCATTCAACATCCTGCGCCAGCATTTTGAATAGCCCGCGCGGAAGCATCATGGAGTACTCATCATAAGTGCACGTTTAATTCCCTTATGGAATCGTCATTTTGATTGGGTACCCTACAGAAAAAAACTCCGTAAAAAAATAAAAAATAAAATTAAATTTAATATCTGTTATTATATGACTTGCCATATACATGGATTTCTTATGTTTTGCTTCCCCAATTTCAGGCCCCCTAGCGGCCATCTTCGTCCTTCCTTCTTCCGCGTTCCTCCCGACAACAGGGCTTGCGCCGTGTCCACTTCATTCGTTGTTCGCAGAGCTTCTAGTGAGTCCTTACTCATTTGTATATATCTGTGTTGCAGTAACAAGGTTTAGATTAGCTAGTACGGCTGCCAGATTGGTCGGTCCGCAGGAAGAAGTGTTCAAATAGGGTACCATTTTAACAGGCGTCTACGTGTCCTGGATGGGTGTACCGCATGTGTTATTTTGTTTTGTGATACGCCTTAGCTGTTGTGTTTACTTAGCTAGAAGGCGACCACTCTACGAGGCATGATACAGACTGTCCATATTGAGGATACTACATGCCATTTTCTTCTATTATCAGCAAAAGCTCTGGTTAAGGGTGTCTGCACGTGGTGCTCCACCTTCCTGGGTTCGTGTTTTGCTTAGGCCCCTTGGGTGGCCTCCCTCTGCTTGGTGCGGCTGCTGGTTGATGGGGCGTCGTCTGCTGGGATATTCTTCAGTCCTTGTGGTCGGCCTTATTAGGGGTCTCCAACGAAGGTTTCAGGTAATTTAGTGGTCTAAATTTTTTCTGTTGCTATTATTACCTATGTATGCCCCTGATTCTGGTTCTTGCATGCGGTCTTGTTCCTTCGAGGTAGGGGAGACGTCCCTTATCATTATTATTGCATTTATTCTATGTGTGTGGGAATGCGGTAAAAGGGGCTGTGCCAACCCTTTTTTTCCCGCAGTTTTTTATTTGTTCCGGCGGACCTGTGAGAGGGACCCTGGTTATTCGTCTCCGACGGGTAAAAACATTCAAAAGATCCCGGCGTGGTTTGGCTGAACCATTCTTCCGGCGGAATTCATTCCGAGCAAGGATATAAACTCAGCTCGCCGAGTTCACTCTCCCGGCCTGACCTAGTGACATGTCAGATGTACCGCCTGCGGCACCCCCAGTCAAGTGTTCACGAAGTAATAAGATGAGTTTTGAAAACTTGTTCAGTAGGATCACACCTTAACAAGGTCAGGGGACCTGTGAAATATCACAGATGAGTTTGTGAAAATCAGCTAGACAAGTCCGACGGAAGGTTAGCGTAGTGGTGCATTATAGATAAGTTTCCGGCGGATTTGAGTTAGGATGTATAATACCTCACAGGTTATCCTTATGAGCATTGATTCCTGGAAATTTTTCAAGGTTCCGGCTGCTTCTCCGGCGGAGTGGGACTTCGCATCCCGGCGGAGAGGGGGGGGGGGGGAACCTCATTTACGGCACCATGCCTAGGTTTGAACTTTGCGCTACGCCCTCTTGTTCCCTTGTACCAGTTTTTGCTCATTCCCTTTGCATTAAATGCGTGAAATGTCTGGACCGCTCTAGGGGCGTGTGGTTGTCTAAGAAGTGCGCCATCTGTGCCGAATTAAAAACCGCTCTGCTGGCTAAGAAAGATCTGTCTTGTCTAGCGGCCTTGCATGAAGTGAAGGCCGCGTTCAACTCATATGCTAAAGACATAGCCCACAAGGCACTACAGTGTGACGATGAAGGCCTGTCGGACAAACTAATCATCAAGTCTCCCTTAATAAAACCAGCATCCTCCAAAGAGATCAGACCCAAGGTCAAAGCTAAAGCTATCAGTAAAGAGTTTGTCAATAGTAGTAGTGAGAGCGACGTCACCGAGGTACCCTCCTCCGACCGTGCCACGCGGCGGAAGTCGAGGTCCAGGTCAAAGTCCCCCCGGACACACGCTCGCCACTCTACCTCAGATTCTTCCCGGTCTCACAAGTGCCGCAGAGAAGAGTACGACACCTCGAGCAGCCGGCGGGAGATTCCGCAGCCGCTCCCTCCTACACCTCCCTCAGATATATTTACACGTGATTCTGGGGAGTCAGAAATAGGATCTGAATCTTTACCATCTTCATCTAGGCAGGAACAGGCTGTACGTGACCCTCTTAATGTGACTTTTGCAATACCAAAATTAACGGTAGTTCCCCGGGGTGTGAAGGCGGCAGGCCCTAGTAGGGTACTAGCCGACCAATTTAGGGGATATCCGACGGGGGCCCAAGTAAGCTCACAGGGGACGCAGGACTACCTGCCCATGGCGGCAGGGGGTTACTGGCGCCAGTCAGACCCATCTCATAATATCATTACAGAAAGGACTGAAGAAGGCGACATCAATTGTTGCCATCGTCAGTGCCCGATTTATCATGGCCCCTGGCAGATAGTGAGATAGAATCACACGAGACTGAATCACAAGAGATATTGGAGCAGAGTGAGGAGCCGGTGGAGGGTTTGTTCTCCCCGGCTACTCAGTCTCTCCCTAGTAATTATTCCGAGGCTAGTTCAAACTCATCCAAAGACACATCTAGGAAATGGATGACTTCTGATCAGGTGAAAGAGTTATTGCAGAATGTGATACAACATTATCAAACCCCTGCCTCGTCTCACCCCAAAGTTACCCTCTCAGCTCAGCCCCCTAACACGTCTGTTTTTAGACCTTTAGAGTCGCCGACTGTTCCCCCGACTTGTCCAACCCAGTTAGTGACAGCTGCCCCAGGCCCCACAGTGCCGGCGGCACTCGCTTTGTCCATCTTTAGGGTGGTTACTGATGTTCAACCCCCTCCCTTAGATAAAGAGCCTATGAGGAAGGGCCCCATGCCCCTCCTTTATGGCACAAATTGCTCTTGGGTACCTGTAGTGCCAGAGAACCCCCTTATAGCTCAACCTTCGGTATCAGGGGACCCTGCAGTTCCAGACGAGTGGTCCATCGAAATTAATAAGAACCGTAGATTTCGGGCCAGAGATGAGATAGGGAGGGTATTAGATGTCTTAATTAAAGGTGTACCAAGTCCACTTAACCCAGCATATTTTGTGTATTCTGCATCACCGGCCGTTCCTCCAGCCGCTTCTGCACGACTTTTTGCTGACTGGTCGAAGGCTGATGGCATTAATGATGTCAAAGCCTTAAATTCTCTTAAGCCGGAGTTGGCTACAACTCCGGCTCTGAACCAAGCTCAGACTCCGGTACTGCAGATGCGGCAGCTGGGAGTAGGCCCGTGGGTGGACTGGGAGATAGAAGCACAAGTATTCGCCAAAACTATCACCACCAAAGCTTCACATCAAATTCCACCAGAGAATCATAATTATTTTTCCTTACCAGTATCCAAAGCTGAAGGGGTGTCCCCAGCTTTACTAACATTTCTGGCGGCCCCCAAAGTGTCTTTGCATGCCCTGGATGAACATTTCTCTCCCCCCCCTCCGGCTACTCACTTGGACCGAGATTTTAAGTTACGCAATAAAGCCAATCGGATCTTCTTGCAGTACTTGGTGAGTCATCAGATAGCCGCCTCTCTTGCACGCACAATCTTGGCCATTAATGAACCCCAAATAAGAAAAGCCATTGAGCTTTCCCATAGACTTTCACTACAAAATGCCATTCAGTCCCTAGGGGACATTAGAATTGCAATTTTGGAGGCGGTTCGAGCTTGCCAAGATCTGAGAGTAAATCTGGTGAGGAAGTTGCCGGCGGACATAGGTCGCCGGGTAACCCTCTCCCCGGTTCTGACACCCACCTTACTTGACACTGAAACGTGGAGTTTAGTTTTTAATATGGTAAGTGGATGGAAGCAGGTTACCTCCCAAGCTAGGAAGGATCCACCTAACAAACCCTTTCATAAGCCAAAGGGCGGTAGCAAGCCGTACCAACCTCACCCTAAACAGTCACCTAGAGACCCCAGACCACCTCCTCAGCATGGAGGTAACCAATACAAGTCCAAACAAAGTAAGCATGCGTATAAAGGAAAAGCCCCATACAAAAGTCATCCGGGCACTGCAACAGCCAAAACTAGTCAAGCGTCCGATGCCAACCCCCCTCCATCTCCAAAAAACTAGCCACTCACACTCCCCACATCCCAGGGCCAAGCTCAACGGCCCAGGATTAGGAGAGTTGCCTTGCAGGACGAACCCCGGTTGCAACGGGGTTCGTTCCGTGCATTCCGCTCAGCTTGGCCCAAACGTACCTGGGCCAGGAAGACAGTGAGCAAAGGAATCACCTGGCGGTGGCTCCGGCGGCCTCGACTGCGTCAGCCGCCAGATTACTCCCCAGTGTCTCAGGAGGCGGAGGTTATCTTGCGAGAAATGATTGCCAAACGGGTCCTTATCCAGGTAGATCCCCTTCAGCCAGTGTTCACGTCAAGACTCTTTTTAGCGCCAAAAAGGGACAGTGGGCAGATGCGACCAGTTCTAGATCTCTCGCATCTGAACACCTTTATAGAGAATTCACCCTTCAGGATGCTGACAGTTCAGCAGCTCAGACTCGCACTTCCGCCGCAAAGTTGGATGTGTTCGATAGACCTCAAAGATGCCTATTGGCATGTCCCTATCAACAAGAGGTTCCAAAAGTTTCTCGCGCTGAGAATCCGGCACGAGACTTATGTCTTCTCCTCGAGCCCGACAAGTCAACCCACCAACAGCACTTTGCTCTCGCTGCTCAAAATTTGACCATAACTTGAGTACTCCATTACTCATCCCCTTATTTGTTTGCATGAGCTGTAGCTAAGCTCTAGCTTACCTGCCCTGTAGTTGCTTTGCATGTAATTTTGCTGTGTTTTTGACTGATAAACGTTTGTTTATCGAGACTGCTTTTGTTTACATTTGTACCGGTTAGTGAGGACCGACGCTCAAACTATTTGCTTGTTTCATATTATAAAGTTCTAGCACTTATTGTAGATATTTTAGCCCTCACTGTAGTTAAGTGCTTAGCAAACCACCCAGTAGTTATCTTGCATGACATTGTACTGTAGTTTTGACTGATAAACGTTTGTTTTTCAAAATTCTATTTGTCAAGTTAGTAGAGACGCCGCCGATACCAGCGCCACCTGTGTACGCATAAACAAACCCTCTTCTTGTATATTATATATCAAAGTCTAGCCAATACTGTACTTGATTGAACTTTTTATCTTGGTTATCTATATAAATCGCACACACTAACATTTGTCAAGATAGTTTTAATATTGGGTTAGAATAATTTAGTTACTGTAATACTTTTTGATAGCCTATTTATTAATCGCATTTCAGATACTTGTCACCATATTAATAGGCTTCTCACACTCTTGCCAGGGATAATACTAACTCCATTATTATTATTATTGTGTCGACCACTGTATAAACTAATATACAGGCTTTAGCCTAACTGTGTCATACTGCTAACATCATTATATTTTTATTTTCAGGCATAAAATTGTGTTCTATTGCTAACATATTCTTTTTGTGATTAACATATTCTTTTTGTGATTTACAGGCATTAATTGTACCATATTGCTAACCAATATTTTTTTGTTACTGTACTGTATACTGCTTTCCAGTTTTCTCACTAGGCTAAATTAACCCTCTCCCACCTTTTTTTCCAGTAAATTTTGTAACAAATTAATAGTCCATTTGCAATTTTCAGGCTTTAACTGTGTCATACTGCTAACATCAATTGTTGTTTTATTTTCAGGCATAAATTGTGTTCTATTGCCAATATATTTGTTGTGATTTACAGGCATAATATTCTTTTTGTGATTAACATATTCTGTTTGTGATTTACAGGCATTAATTGTACCATATTGCTAACAAATATTTTGTGTTACTGTACTGTATACTGTTTTCCAGTTTTCTCACTAGGCTACATTGTTTTTTTCCAGTAAATTTTGTAACAAATTTCTAGTCCATTTGTGATTTTCAGGCTTTAACTGTGTCATACTGCTAACATAAATTTTGTTTTATTTTCAGGCATAAATGGTGTTCTATTGCTAACATATTTTTTGTGATTTACAGGGCATATTAATTTCATCATATTGCTAACAAAATTGTGTGTGATTTTCAGGCTTTAATTGTACCATTTTGTGATTATATCATCATGGCGCCGCAACGAACCTGCACGAGTTGTTCCGGTAAATTTGGCCCTACCATGTTTGTTGATACTGATGTCCAAATTTGTAGATTTTGCCAGCTCCGAGAGAAGATTGCGGATGAATTGAATGCAGCTCACTGCAAGATCGATGCCCTGATTACGAAGCTTGAATCCCTTCAAGAATTTGCCACACTCAACATAGGAGTGCCCTCGGCCCAAGAAACCACTACGATGTCAACCGCCATTCCAGTGCATACAGTACCGGTACCGGTACCCACACCAGCAGCTATCTTAGATGTTGCAGAAAATAATAATGGCTCTACTCTCACTTCCCCCCAGGACAACTTTCAGTTAGTGAGAAAACAATGTGCATCCCAGTACCAGTACCAGGAAGGTCATCCCGACAACATGCCAAAAACCGCTTCAAAATTCTTGCTATTGACGAGGAAGAGGAAACGGAAGAAGTTCGGCTTGTGGGCGACTCCATGGTCCGTGGCCAATTAACCGAGTTCTGCGCCAGGGTACCCAGGACCAGAAAGCGATTCTGTATCCCAGGTGGCGGCGTGGATGACATTGTTGCGGCTGTGGAAGAGGTTTCCAGGCTCGCCCCCGCAAGCACCACGTACGTCATCCACGTTGGATCTAACGATGTCCAATGGACGCGGTCAGAGGAACTACTTTGCAAGTACCGGCGGCTGATCAGGTCCTTCAAGAAAAATCTAATAGAATCTTAATTTCAGGAATTGTTCCCCGGATTGATGTAGAAAACCGATTCTACAACATAGCTACCAGTACAAATCGCCGACTAGCCAAACTCTGCAGGGAGGAGAACATCGGCTTTGTCGACACGTGGGATCATTTTTACTATGATAAATCTTTGTTTTCAGGAGATGGTGTACATCTCAATGAAGTAGGAGCTGCACGTCTTGGTCGTCTGCTGAACGATGCAGTCAAGGATTTCCGTTCAAAAAACGGGGTCAACCGGGGGTATCCAGACAGGGTAGTGTAAGTCAAATACGAACTGAAAATTCAGACAATGCACAATCAGTAACATCCAACTCTAATACTCTTAACACCTTACGAGCGGCCTATGCGGTTTATTTATATGTACCGCACAGCGGGGTGTTTTTAGCCAAAATAGGGCTGTTTACGTGATCATTTTCATGCCTAAATAAGACCCAGAACGTAAAACAAGTACCTATCCCTGAAAGGGCATAAACAGAGCTTTCGAATGACACCATAACGATCCTTGTATGATGGATAGTTTTCTTGCAATAACCGTGCAACGCGAGTGCAAAAAGCAGGTAATTCGGTACTTTCGGTACATAATTGAGTATGTAGCGAGTGAGAGAGGGAGGAGGGAGCTGAGATTTGTGTCAGTAGGTTCGCCGCGGTGGTCTGGAGCAGTCATACGCTCGCTAGTCTCCTGCCACCACTTGTCTCTCTCTCAGCCACATTACGTGCTGAAATTGCCACTCGACCTATGTCGAGCGCCGCCACATAGTCCAGCTTTTTTTAACTCGACTTATGTTGCTCGCCGCTAATTAAGGGTTAAGGTGTTTTATGTAAATGCTCGTAGCATACGCAATAAATTTTCAGATCTAGAGGAAATCGTGTTTACAGAACATTATGATATAATCGGCATTACAGAATCTTGGTTAAATACGGAAGACAGAGACTTTTTAGCCGAATATACGCTTCCTGGTTTTACAATGTTTGAGAAAAGTCGGATCAATAGAAATGGAGGAGGAGTTCTGTTTTTTATAAAGGAAAGTCTTAATCCCGTCTTAACACCTTACGAGCGGCCTATGCGGTTTATTTATGTGTACCGCACAGCGGGTTTTTTTAGCCAAAATAGGGCTGTTTACGTGATCATTTTCATGCCTAAATAAGACCCAGAACGTAAAACAAGTACCTATCCCTGAAAGGGCATAAACAGAGCTTTCGAATGACACCATAACGATCCTTGTATGATGGATAGTTTTCTTGCAATAACCGTGCAACGCGAGTGCAAAAAGCAGGTAATTCGGTACTTTCAGTACATAATTGAGTATGTAGCGAGTGAGAGAGGGAGGAGGGAGCTGAGATTTGTGTCAGTAGGTTCGCCGCGGTGGTCTGGAGCAGTCATACGCTCGCTAGTCTCCTGCCACCACTTGTCTCTCTCTCTCAGCCACATTACGTGCTGAAATTGCCACTCGAGTTATGTCGAGCGCCGCCACATAGTCCAGCTTTTTTTAACTCGACTTATGTTGCTCGCCGCTAATTAAGGGTTAATGTCAAAACCTCAAATTGCGAATATAGACATATCTTACGTACTATTAAATAATAAACGAGGAACTAAAATAACACTAGCTTTATTATATAGACCCCCAGCTCAATCAGTGCAAACTGACAGTGAAATTTATGAACAAATTGCAGAAATAACTAACATACAAGATACCGTAATTCTTGGCGATTTCAACTTACCCGTAACTAAATGGGGCGATATTCTTACTTCACACTCTGGACACGACCTCTATGCTAACTTGCAAGAGAGTTCACTTTTTCAATTTGTACAAACTCTGACCCGTGGTAATAATGTGCTTGACCATGTACTCGCAACAAAAGAAGAATTAATAGAGAATTTGAATGTTGGGGATGAATTCAGTAGCAGCGACCATCGTACAATAACTTTCACTTTAAAGTTTACTAGTAACAAATCAAATAGCAGCATTGAGAAAGTCCCTAATTTCAAGAAAGCAAATTTTCATAAACTTAAATCAAAGCTTAAAGAAACTGACTGGAGCTTTCTGACTAACAATAACGACATAAATACATCTTGGGAGTGTTTCACAACCACTTACCTTAAAGCAGTGCAAGACTGCATACCATCGAAAATACGGTGTCCAGGCCATAATGATAAGCCCAAATGGTGGAAAAAAGATATTTCAGACTGTCTGCTTGCTAAAAAATTTGTTAACGATAGATTAAAATCCTCACAAAATGACGAAGAACGGGTGAAATTTGTAGAGCTACGACGCAAAGCCAAAAAGTTAATTAAGCAAAGTAAAAAGACCCTGGAGTTACATGTTGCGAATCAAAGTAAAACAAACCCGAAAGAATTCTATAGTTATATCAGAAAGAAAAAAGTAGTTACTTCAACTATTGGACCGTTAGTCGATAAAAATGGAGAATACACCAAAGACGAAGTACAAATGAGTAATGCCCTCAATACCTTCTTTGCATCAGTTTTTACAACCGAAGACCTCAGTGATATCCCTACACCATCGCCGATTCAGATTGATAATTCAGATGTTCTAAGAAATATCACCGTTACAGAGAGAGAAGTATAGAATTGTTTAGATAAACTTAAGGTAAATAAAACGCCTGGACCTGATACAATCTCGCCTAGAGTTCTAAAGGAAGCTAATGATGAGCTCTCCAAACCACTGACATTGCTATTCAATGAATCCTTGCAGTCTGGGACTATGCCTGATCTGTGGAAGCTAGCCAACGTAACACCGATATTCAAAAAATGCAGCAAATCCCTACCCAGTAACTATCATCCAATTAGCTTAACCTCAATTGTATGTAAAATGCTAGAAACGGTCATAAGAGACAGACTCGTAAATCACTTAGAGGCAAATAACTTACTTAAAGATACTCAACACGGCTTTCGTAAAAAACGTTCCTGTTTAACAAACTTCTTAGACTTCTTCCACGATATCCTCAACCTCTACGATGAGAGTAAAGCTGTAGATATTATATACCTTGATTTTCAAAAAGCCTTTAACAAAGTTCCCCACAAACGTTTACTGCTAAAACTAAAAGCGCATCGAATTATTATGTTCCTTCAAACAACCAACAATATTCCTAAAATCGATTAATGAAATTTACAAACACATGTGGCAGCCCGTGGACTCGAACCCAGGATGCTCACACCGAAAATCAACACCTTATACATCGCACCACGAAGACAGTTAAAGGTTGGTGGACACTGCCTACGATTTATACAAGACGGTGTGTTGAAATGGATAGAAAATTGGCTCAGCGACAGAAAGCAAAGAGTTGTTGTTGTTGTTGTTCCCTATGCTGCCTGGCCGAACAGCCCCGAGTCCCTGAGAAAGGCCATGGCCACGATTGGGCTTTCCCACAGAGCTCTCATTGAGTGTAGATTGTGTTGTTGGCGTAAGTGGTTGTGTGAAATGCAGTCTTCTATGATGTGTTTAATGGTATGGGGTGCTGTGTTACATCCCGGCAGGCGTCGACAACGGAGTCATCCAGCCTCTTCTGATAGCTCAGGAGAGCTGGATGGTGTCCGCATCTCAGCCTGGCCAGGTGGACTCTGTCCTCGCGAGGAAGGGAGGATTCGGAAGGATGGATTTCGGGAGGTCGTGCATGCAGCTGCGTGTTGTCTGTGAGTGAGTGGATGGATCGGTGAGAGATATGAGTATGGATGTGCTTCTGGAAGTTGGTTCGGGGTGGGCAGGGAGGGATGAGAGGACAATAATTGTGTGTGATACCGTGTGCTGGGTGTTGTTTTGATATTTCTTGGTGTCTGTGGGTGTGATGCCATGTAGTTTAGTGGGTGGTCTTGGTTCGTGGAGGCTGCTGCCAGGAATTGAGTGCCTCTCATGTCCAGATGGTCTTTGACTTTGAGGATTTGGGTTTCTTGATGTAGGTGATCTGTGGGTGCAGTAGCTGTGCAGCTTGTAATGATCTTCAGGGCTTTGTTTTGAATAGTCGGTAAGGTCATATGATGTGTTTCAGCTAGGTTAGAAGCCCAGGCTGGGCTTGCGTATTCCATCACTGATCTTATGTATTGTTTATATACTGTGGTGGTAGTTTCTTTGTTGTGTCCAAATTTTGTGTGAGCAAGTGACCTGAGGGCGTTAAGTCTGGGTGTCAGTTTCTTTTTAATGTTTGTGGTGTGCTGTTTGAATGTCATATGAGTATCATATGTTACTCCTAGGATTTTGGGTGTGTGTGTATGTGTTAGGGGTGTGTTGTTTATGGTGAGTTGAGGGATGTATTCGTGTTCTCCTGTCCAACTTGTGAGCAGGGTTGCAGTGGATTTGGCTGGGGCTAGATTAAGTCTGTTTGTAGTGCATCAGCCATGTAGTGTGTTGAGATAGGGTTGAAGGAGATCTGTTGCTCTTTTTGGGTCATGGTGTGTGCATGAGAGTGTTAATGTCATCTGCATAGGAGGCTAAGTTTATTTGGGGCGTATTGGGTGTAGTTATATCGTGCATGTACAGATTGAAGAGTGCGGCCGATAGGACGGATCCTTGTGGGACTCCGTTTGGAAAGTTTCTGATTTTAGATGACTGACCGGCAAAAGATACGTGTGCACATCTGCCTGCTAGGAAGTTGGCCAGCCACCTTTTTGTGTTGTTGTGCATGTTTGTGTTGTAGATTTTGTTTGTTAGGTTGTGGCGGGGGATGGCATCGAAGGCTTTACTAATGTCGAGTGTGGCTAATAGTGATCTGTGTGGTGGTCTAGCTGAGTTGATGCCGTCGAAAGCTCTTTGTGTAAGGTCTGTGAGAAGAGTGTTTGTGGAGTGCAGTAGCCTAAAGCCATGTTGTGTTTGAGATAGCGGTTGGTCTGGTGTAATTAGTTGTAATACTAGGCGTTCCATGACTTTGGAGGGGGAGCAAAGGAGTGTGATGGGGCGGTGCGAGGAGGGTAGCGTGGGGTCTTTGTTGGGTTTGGGGAATGTGATGATTATACCATGCTTCCAAATGTCTGGTATTGTGTTGTGTGAATAGCTGTAGTTTGATATGTTAGTGAGTGCTTGTATGCCTTGTGGTCCCAGGTGTATGTTGCATATGGTGTCTAGGCCACAGGCGGGTGAGTGCTTGAGATTGTTGATGATATGCTTTGTCAGGTGATTGGTGAAGGGTGTATAGTCAGGGTCTGTGGGGAATTGTCTCTTACGTCGGATGACACGTCAGTCGTCTTTGTGAGGTTTTATGTGGCTGACATGTGAAAAGTGATTGATGAGAGTGTTTGCTTGTTGTTTTCATGAAGGAGTAGAGTCTGTTGTTGTGATTGCAGCATGTGATTGTGTTGTGTTGCTGTTGGAAAGTGTGATGTTGTATAGTGTTTTGTAGAGTTTTTTGGGTTTGTTTTGTGATCAAGTGTTTGTAGGAAGTTATTCCAATTTAGTTTTTGTTGTTCTTGTATTTTGTTGTTAGTTTGGCTGTTGAATGCTTGAATTTGTTGTGTGATGTCTTGTGTGTGGGGTGCTGGGGAGTGTTTCAGTATGTCGCGTTGTCTGATGAGGTTTTCAATTTCTGGTGTGAAGTTGGGGTTGTGTCTTTTTCTGTTACCTCTTGGAATGTGTTTCTTGTCAGCGTTTTGGATAGTTTTATTGAGTATGTGTACAGCATTGTTGATGTTAGTGATGGGTGTACTGTTTAGAGTTGTGAAGTGTTGTTCTGTCTCATTTGTGAATGCTTCCCAGTTAGCTCTTTTATAATTGGTGTATGTGTGTTTGTGGCTAGCTGGGGTGAGTCTGGTTTTGGTGGTGATAATGATCGGGAGCCTAAGGTTCTGACTACCCTCCAGGATGTTGTGGGGGCGAGTTCTGGGAAGCAAAAGGTGATGTCTGGAGATGATGGGTTATAGAGGGCTTGGTGAGGAATATGGGTATGTTGATGGATGTCGTTAAGGATGATGAGGTTATCGGTTTGGTTTGTAGTACCAGCCCTCTGTCTGTGTCGGGGTTGTCGACAAACCAGGCCGACGTCTTGGCGTTGAAGTCACCACCCAGGATGATGTGTGGGGTGTGTGGGGTGTTTGTGATATGTTGTAAGTGTGGTCTGTATTCATTTGGTACTGTAGGGGATGTTTGGGGAGGGATGTATGTATTTATGATGGTTATGTTGGAGTTGTTGCCAGTGCGTATTTTAATTGACTGTATTTCTGTTGTGTTATTATTTGGGGGGAGCAGTGATTTGGTTTGTACACTGGTTACTATGTATGATATTTCTTTGTGTACCAGGGTGATGAGTCCACCGCCCCCGCCGACAGCCCGGTCTTGTCTGATGGTGGTGAAATTATGAAATGTGGGTGTTTTTTGTGTTGTGCAGAGTTTTGTTTCTTGTAAGATGGCAATGTGTATGTTGTGTTGTTTGATGAAGTGCGAGAGTTCGTGTTTCTTTGTGTTGATGCCATCTATGTTCAGTAGAAGAATGTTAATGTTATGTGCACGATGTATGTTGGGTGCTGCTGCACGAGGATGGGGTGGGGGGGGGGGGGGGGGGGGGGGGGGGGAGGGGGGGTGGGGAGGGGTGAGGTGGGGGGGGGGATTGGGGAGCAGGAGATGGGGGTTGGAATGGATTAGGATGGGGTGTGGTGTTGAGTTGAGGATGTGGATGGTATGGGAAGGTTAGGTGGGTTAGGGAGGAGAGGTGGACGGGTTTTAGGGGGGGGGGGAGTGGATGATATGGGAAGGTTAGGTGGGTTGGGGAGGAGAGGTGGACGGGTTTTAGGTGAGGGATTTGACTGGGAGAGGGAGGTGCATGAGGAACAGGTCCAGGTGTTTGTGTAGTGTTTCTTGGAGGCAAGTATTGTGCAGGTGAAGTCGGCCCAGTTCCCGCATGAATTGCAGAGAACTGAACCCTTAGTATGGTGACTCGAAGTGATGGGTTTTGAGCAGGTTGGACATATGTATGTGTACGTGGGTCCTGGGTTGCTCTCAATGTCTCCGGCTAGAAGAAGTCTTCGAGAAATGACAGCCGAGAGTCATTTCTCGGTGTAGGAAAAACTGTGTGATGTGTGTGTGTGGTGTGAGAGGTGTGGAAATTCCCGGCGCGACCGAAGCCGCTCCAAGGACCCGTGCCCCCAGGGAGGGGGCAGGGGATGGTTGTGACGGTTTGGCTCCCGAAACTGCTCCCCGCGGCCGGCATCCGGTTTTCCTCCACTGGTCGTTGATTTTGTCTTCGGCCGTGGAGGGTCGGCAGCCATCCGCGGTTGGCAGCCTCGGGAGGTGGCCCCACGGCGTAGACGCCGCCACATCAGGACGGCAAAGAGCAAAGAGTAGTCATAAACGGTAAGGCATCTAAATAGACCAATGTAAGTAGCGGGGTACCCCAGGGATCGGTACTAGGACCAATTCTCTTTCTAATTTACATCAATGACATAGATGAGGGTCTCACCTGTACAATCTCAAAATTTGCTGACGATACAAAAATTGCAAATAGCGTACTCTCAAAAGAACAAGTTGACGATATGCAACACAATCTAGATAAATTGTCATGTTGGGCCCAAATATGGCAAATGAGTTTCAATGCGGATAAATGTAAAGTACTACATATCGGATACCTAAATGAGAAAGCAAACTATTCGATGAATGGCACTCAGCTTAAGAATGTAAACAGAGAAACCGATCTGGGAGTAACAATATCGAGTAACCTATAACTGAGTCAACAATGTTCAGAAGTTGTTAAGAAGGTAAACAAAATAATTGGCTTTATAGGCAGGTCATTTGAGCATAAATCCAAAGAAGTAATCCTAACCCTTTACAATTCCTTAGTCCGCCCTCTTCTGGAACACTGCATTCAATCCTGGTGCCCTTATTACCAAAATATATAAACAAGCTAGAACGAGTTCAACGTAGAGTTACCAAAATGATACCTAGCCTAAAGAACAAACCATACGAAGAGCGTCTTAGAGAATTAAATCTATTTCCTTTAACCCAGCACAGATTAAGAGGTGACTTAATTCAAGTATTCAAAATCATCAAAGGCATCGACAATATGACTGTAGTAAGTACTTCACTATCGACCAATCTAATTACACGCGGGGAAACGGTTGCAAAATTATTGGTAAATCTTTTAACTCACACGAATCTAAGAATTTCTTCTTCAATCGAGTTGTCAACTTGTGGAATGGGCTTCCCCGAGACGTTATAGACTGCAGCACCGTTGATTCATTTAAACTCCGCTTAGACAAATATCTCGCATCAAACCCGCGACTGACTGCGTTTGTAAATGAATAACTTTATTTTATCCCCCCTCAGTTACTAACCCATCTGTCCCCTACTAACTTCCTAATCCTGCCACGGACATTAGTTCCAGGGCAGTAGTTCCCTTTCCAATGTTCCCTTACCCACTCTAAACTGTTTGGACACTTGATCCTCAGTGTTTTGGAGGACAAGCAGCCTAGAAGGGTCACTAGTATTGTTGTTGCTTGATTTCCTTTGTACTCCTTTGTACTCTTTCAGAGGATGCCGTTCGGGTTAAACCTAGCACCAAGAGTATTTACCAAGCTTGTCCGGCAAGCTCTTTTCCCCCTGTTAGTTCAAGGAATACAGGTGTTTTGGTATCTGGTCGATTGGCTAGTAGTGGCGAACTCTGTAGAATTATGTCTAGACCATGTCAACCAGGTGTTAAATCATGTACAAGCCCTGGGGTTCAAGGTGAACTTGGCAAAGTCGCATCTTGTCCCCTCAAGGACGATTCAGTGGTTAGGGCTGATCTGGGATACCGCCGCTCTGACTCTGACTCAGAGTGCGGACAACCGCAACAGATTTTGAAGGAAACTGTTCCGGTTCCTCCACAGTCTGGATTCGACCAGGAAAATGTGGGATTCCCTGATCGGTTCTATCAACTGGGTACAAATAACTGTCAAGTTGGGCCGATTGAAAGCCAAGCGATTAATCATGGAAGGCAACAAAGCGTTCCCTCTTTTTCCAGAGGAGAAATTATGGCCAATTCCTCCATAATCCATACGTTACTATCGGCCTGGACCAAGCAATATGTCCTCTACTGAGTCACGTCATGGGTTTCTCCCCCGCCTACGGTATGGGTAGACACGGACGCCTCGGGGACCCTGGGTTTGGGGTATCAGTATAGTCTAGGCCACCAAGGGCAAGGCATTTGGGGGACAGACAAACAATCACATATCAACAAGCAAGAGCTTTTAGTTCCCCTGTTTTTTCTCCAGACTCACGGCACAACATTAGAGAACAAATCAATAGCATTCCGAATGGACAATCAAACCGCAGTTTTTTGCATTCAAAAGCAAGGCTCAGTGAGGTCACGGGAGTTGTTGAGAGTTTCAGAACAAATTTTTACCCTAGCCGACTCTCTAGGGATTTCACTACATGCTACCTACCTCCCCGGCGTAGCGAACGTCTGGGCAGACGCTCTATCTCGCCGGAGGAGCACTCTAGTAGAATGGACAATCATACAGGCTATCTTCAACAAGATGACTGCAAAGCCATCCACAGATAGACTTGTTTGCGTCGTCAGAGAACCACAGACTGCCACTCTTTTTGACACGGTACGGGGTAACCCCAGCGAGGAGACCCGATGCATTGCTGGTGGACTGGAACAAGTGGACCTCGATCTATCTGTTTCCGCCACCAGACTCTGTGTTAATGTGCAAAGTCATTCACAAACTAAGGGTTTACCGGGGCCAGGTAGCGTTGATCGCACCTCTTTGGCCGGCTCAGGTATGGTACCACCAATTGCAACAGTGGTGCAAGAACCCGACGTCCCTCCCGGTCTCCGTATTCCACTTGGAAACGATTGGCAACCTTCTGACCTCGCTCAGTTTTGCCTTGTGGATATTTACTATGCCAAATGGCTAACTCAATTTGGACCAAGTGTCACTCAAAAGCTCATGAATCAGTACAAACCGTCGACCAGGCGACAATATCTATCACATTGGAAAACCTTTACAACCTGGATTGTTGAGTCAGAGCAAAAGACTGCCTCGGCAGCCTTAATCTTCAAGTACTTAGACTATCTATTTGAGCAGAAACATTTTTCGGTCATAACGTTAAAAAATCATCTGTCTGCCATTAGGACCCCCTTCCTTGACCTCACCGGCCTGTCGGTTCCGCAGGCGGAGGAGAAAGGTTTTATGAGGGCGTGTTTTAAGCTTCGTGGAGGTAAAACAGAGAGTGTGTGAAGGAAGGAAGGTTTTCGGAGCAATGGGAAGTATGTGGAAGACGAGAAATCTCGGAGTGAAAGTAAAAAGTGCACTGTATCAAGGAATTGTTGTGCCAACAGTGATGTATGGGGCTGAGACATGGGCTCTGAAGAAAAAGGAGAAAAGAGGCTGGATGTGATGGAGATGAGCTGCTTAAGGAGTATGTGTGGAGTTACTCGTAGAGACAGATTGAGGAATGAAGAGATACGTAGGAGAGTGGGGCAGCAGGAACATTTGTCAGCCAGAGTGGACAGAAGGGTGCTGAGCTGGTATGGTCATGTTGAACGAATGGGAGATGAAAGGCTTACAAAGAGAATATGTGAGTCAGGTACAAGGGGAGATAGAAGGGCAGGAAGACCCCCATTGAGATGGAGAGACTGTGTAAGAAAGGCTTTGGATGATAGAGGAATGACTATAGATCAGGCAGGGGAAGTGGTGGTGGACAGGAGTGAATGGAGAATGCTTGTGAATAGTTGAGTGAACACGTGGTCATTTGGAGTAAGGGTCGGGCGCAAGTTGGACTAGATAATAGTCCATCAGGCGTCTGGCCCGGGGAGACGATTAATATGAAGGGTGCGCCTGGAAGTGTGGTGGGAGGGCTTGTGGCTTTGGCTCCGCTGCATGTCTGCCTGCCGAGATCGGAACCTGTCCGGGTGGTCGGGGGCCGGGGGGAGTGCTGGAGCGACCTTGGTGACCCTGGTCTCTGGGTCTTCTCCTGGGTGACCTGGATGTGTGTGAGTTTGTGCTTTTTATCTGTGTTTATTTGTGGTTTTATTTTATTTTTGTGTTTTCCCTGTTCTTGCTCTGTCTTGAGTCGGCTACCCCCAAAATGGGGATTGGGCCTGAGCATATAGATAGATAGATAGATAGATAGTGTTTTAAGCTTCGTCCACCTCCCCGCCAGCTCATGCCAACCTGGTCCCTTGATAAAGCTCTAGAGTTGCTGCAATCGCGCAAATATAATAATGCCCCGGACTTTGATTCAATTTTAAAGAAAGACGTTTTTCTCATGGCACTTGCCACCGGAAACCGGGTCTCTGAGCTGGCGCGATGAGCAACGAACCAAACTGTCTCAGGTTTGGGAGACTACACGACAATGTTCAAATCGCGCCGTCTCCCTCCTTTATTGCTAAGAACGAACATTCGGACAATGTTTTTTCTGAATTTTCCGTCCCGGCCTTAAAAGGAGGCCTCATTCATCACATTTTATGTCCTGTCCCTCATGTCCTATGTCCCTCACAAAGTTTATGAGGATTGTGCAGCCTCGCCAACTAGGTGCTTTATGGGTTAATGGACTAGGTAAGCGCATTACAAAACGGAAGTTAGCTTCCTTGCTTGTCGACGTGATCAGGGAAAGCAATCCCGGCGTGATAGGCAGGGCTCACGACATTAGGAAATGGGCAGTGTCCCTCAGATTTTTACAACATTTTTTGATTGATGATATTGCTAAAACCCAACTTTGGGCTTCCTATCACGCTACCTGTCGGTTGCCTTAGATAAACCAAAGCGTACCTGTGTATCTTTACGGCAATGGGTACAGTAGGTCTTATGAAATTATATATAGTTTACTTTTAAGAAAAGGGGGGGGGGGTGCGGAAAGTCCATATCCCCCCTGTACCCTTGGAGAATTGTGATAAATCACGAGCTGTGATAGGACTGGTTCTACAGTCCAGGATTAAGTTGACTTATTTTTTAAATCCTAAGAATTTATCGCATAATTGCAACTATGTTTGTTTACCAAAGTGTACAAAGATATGAATGTACAATTAAGTTAAGAACAGAACATATACCTACGGCAGAGTTATCATTCTACAGGACACAGGGTGACACTTTTTGTCATGCATACGATCAACTGCAACGATCTGACCATGAGCAAGCAGTTTCTTAACCCGGGAGCTGCGGGGAGACTCTTAAGAGTTCCCCCGGCGCACTGCGGGGAGACTCTTAAGAGTCAGAGAAAAAAAAAATCAACTTTTGACATCGAAAAAAAAAAAAAAAAAAAAAAAAAAAAAAAAAAATTTGGCCCCTGGGCCATGCAAAATCTCAGTCCTCTACCTCCCCTCCTTCCCCACTTTCCTCCTCTCCTTCAGTTATCACCTATTTTCCCTGTTATTCCCTTATTCTGAGGTATATTTTCGTGCTAACATTAGAAATCCGATTGGAGGGTGTGGTCATCACTGATAGCAAGCGAGTGCAAGAGAGAGAGAGAGAGTATCGATCGACTGTGTCTCAGTGGCCTTGGGGGAAATTGGCGGGAAAGCAGATTGCCTCACCCATACATTATACAACTCGCGGGCTATATCTCCGATTTTGACCATCCAAACGCTTTTTTCACTCGTTTTATTGTTGTTTCAGGTTAATACCTTTATAATCAACCCATAATAGGTGCATATGGATAAGTATTAATGCTATTAATAGCACAATGAATATTTTAGTGACGGAAACACCTCAAATACGTCAGCACAGGGGGACGTTTCCAATTACCCCCATGCGCACTTCAGAGGTTAATGCCACGCACTGCTAGCAAATCTGTTATACCTTTTTATATATATATATATGTTTGTATTACATATAATAAATCTGAAGATAATGTTATCTGGATTTTCTCTTCCCTAAAGGTAAGGATATTTTACGAATGTCCCGCCTCCAGTCTTGATATTCAGGCGAAGTCGTCAATGATATATTAAATTATAGGTTTGATTCCCAAAGGGAAGTAGAGAAAACCTAATATTTAGTAGGGCCCCGTAATCATTGACGACTCGTGCCCTCCCAACCTTCTCACTTCCCATTCGTTGATTTCTATAGTTTATTCTTGATATATCAGTGAAGGACGAAGATGGCCGCTAGGGGGCCTGAGATCGGGGAAGCAAAGCATAAGAAATCCACGTATATGGCAAGTCATATAATAACAGATATTAAATTAAATTTAATTTTTTAATTTTTACAGATTTTTTTTCTGTAGGGTACCCAATCAAAATGACGATTCCATAAGGGAATTAAGCGTGCACTTATGATGAGTACTCCATGATGCTTCCGCGCGGGCTATTCAAAATGCTGGCGCAGGATGTTGAATGGAGACTATTACTATTAATAGGCGAAGTCGTCAATGATTACGGCGCCCTACTAAATATTAGGTTTTCTCTACTTCCCTTTGGGAATCAAACCTATAATATATACAGTATATACTCAAGGGGTTAATCTCTAATTAGCTTGCAGGCATAAACAAGCTGAAGACAATTACCACACAGAGGACGGGAGGTGTCAGGACGCGGCACTGCGCTAACTGAATTTCTCATTATAGCGGTCGAGACCTCATAGTATGTGAATAGCTCGACAATTTAGAATTAAGTATTTTAAATCTGGCGCCAATTGGTATATATTTACCGTTATGTATATAAGTCAGTCAATCAGATTCCAAATAATTAGAATCAAGTAAGTTTAATCTATACTCATATATCTAATCATAAATATATTTCGTAATAGTCATTACAGTAGATGATTAGATATTTTCGGTATATATTTTATCTTCGCGCATGCGTATCGAGCAGCTTGAGTTTGCGATTCGATTCGCGGGTAACTCACTGTGACTCACTGTAACTCTCTGTGACTTGAAGCGACAACACCTGCTCGTCCCTAATATCACCCTACCATCTTCTACAGCTAAGTCAATCTTCTACTATGTATGTAGTGGCCACTAGTCTTCTATCTTTCCTTTTAACTTCCTAAGCTATCAATCTTCAGTAATCTATCTGATAACGAAAGTAAAAGTCTTGTAACGATAGGTTAACTTTGTATACAGTCCCCTGAATAGTTCACAACGTATGTTTTCTTTACACCGTCATTACAAATTGGTCCTTCGAAACCTTGTTACTTCTCTCCTTCATTCTGCTTATTTATATTGCCCTCTTGCCCTTTATAAGGCCTACTGTCACAATTTGCGTGCCCCATGACCGTGTTTTCGCCTGTTTTTTCGTGTTTGTGTGTTTTTTTGTTTTCATTGTCCATGAGCTGCCATGATTTCTCTACCATAGCGTGCTGGGGTGGTGTCGGCAAGGATACCTTAACTAGGCCGGCCTCAGAGTTCACCAGAGTCTTAAATAAGGTAACCATATTGGCGGTTGATACCTTAAGTGGGTACGAGGAGGCTCTGATGGCCAAACGAGCTGATGAGCAGTTACTAGGGTGGCAGCATGGGAGCATAGAGGGGCCGGACACATTATTATTAGAATTTCTTTCTTGTGTTTCTATGACCGGTGTGAATGTTACGAGTGTTCTGGTTCTATTCTGATTTAAGTTAGGAGCACAAGAGGGGGCCGAACTCACATTCTTATTAACATTTTGTTATGCCGGGTTGTAATCCAACTGGCTTCAGTATTATCTAATGTCAATCCAAGTTTTGGATATTTAGATTTGGAATATTGCTCAACAGGGACACCTCGAGTGCCGTGAATATGACAGTTATATACTCAATCAGGCAACCAAAACACAATAAATACACCGGGCAAATTACACTCTTCTTTATTCAATTGCATGTGGATTATATATGTTCAATACTTCCCTATTATATAGAATAGGTACTATGATACTGGCGGTAAATAAGAGAGGTTATCTAACTTACTATCAAGATAGAATAATATGCACATGATTATTTATATAAGTAACTGGGAAATATACAGAATATTTTTTTTTTTTATTAATCTCACCACAACACCCCCAATGAAATTAATTAAAGTATATATGATCCACCGGGATTCGAACCCGGACAGACAGAGATATACATAGACCTAAGTTCATAAATTATAATATCTATGAGAGTCGAGTATCTAGCGCCAAGCAATTTGGCATGTACACGAACAGCTGAGAGATATCGTTCAGCCGCGCGGGTAAGGATGGGGGGAGACAAAAAAAATAGCTTAGCCGCGCACAGGTAGAGATCACAACTTAGTCTTGACCTATAGGTCAGGTCGACTGCGGAGGTAGAACATAATTATATTTCTAAGTGCAATCTTAAATTGGAGATTCAAGTGAGGCGATTTACTTTATGATGGAAGGGAGGATAATTGAAATTGGAGTTTAACGATACATGGGTTATTGCGAATATTCGTTCACACGAGATATGAATAATTACTTTAGGAGTAACAAAATCAATTCACTGAATTAGGAATTCAGATTATAAATAGATATACGGACATAATCAAAGTATATCAAATATCGAATAAATACGACATCGATAGGAACGCATATAAAATTATGTGAACAGATAGCGTAAAACAATTTACTATCTAGAATGGTTGTACACGACTAATTTGCACTAAAGGGTTACCAACAACGGTATACAAGGAGTTCTGACTGTATTAACAGGTTCCTAAAAGACCGCAGAACGAGTAGCGTTTAATTCGTACCTAGAATCGGGTAGAATAATTATATTTATCGAAGAAATATCTCGATCTTGACTGGAAGGTCAAATAGTAGGTAAACTTGATGAATAATCAATCGGAATTCCTAAAGAAGTATGGAAAGAATTATATAATTCGACTAACGCCGATTATTAGAATATTCACTATAATGGGTATATCTGAGTATTAAATTAATTAATAATTCTTAACTCGACGAAGAGGTGATTTTACTTTCAAAAGTAAAAGAAAGAAATACTTTAATTCAACACAAGCAAAGATGAAGAATAATATTAAATTGGGCGTAAGTTCTAGGTTTGTAGAAGATTTATAGTTATTATCACTTCACGGTATACACTTAGACTTCGACTTGGTTTATCCATAAAATAATTGGACACATGAGAGGAAAATCTGAGAGTATTCAATATAAATGATGAGTATGTAACGTATGTTAAGACTTTAATTCTGAAGTATGAACACGAAGTATAATTAGGATCTCGTACTAAAAGAAGCACTGTACGGATCTATATTAATTAAATTCACACTTAATACAAATTAACTAATGATCTTAGGCACAGATCTAGACAAAATCAAATTAGGAATACTCGCATATTTTACCTTACCTTACAACGATAACCAACAACGTAAGACACTCAGGGACACTTAGGGTAAAGTAAGAAATATCCTAGAATCAGAGTCTGGTTGACGTGGACTCGGAGTCTGAAGGGGCACGACCTTCTTCCCAGGGACAGGGAAAGGCGGGTCGGGGCTGGACGTCTGAAGAGCTTTACATTAATGCGTAATCCCGCTTCTGGTGGTATACCAGTAAAAAGAGGCAGTCGTGTTTTGCTTACTTTTCTTCAGGAAAAGTAAGACTATGTTCAACTTATTTTTACTGTTCAACTTACTGAATTTCGATTAGATAGGAGCATGTGGATATCGTTGTAATGGTTATAGCGAAGGTAATACTTAGTCTAACAATACAGATCAGATATAAAAGGGTGCAGGTGGAGATTCTTAATCTCGTGATATATATTACTTATTGCTAGGGGTCATAATGGTGATGTAATGGAGGATTTCCTGTTCATATGGAATTCTAGTTGTTATACTTGTGTATGCTATAGTTTTGATATGGAACACTGGATCTCACTGATTCCCATTCCTGCGGGAAGGTATTTATTGATAGGTGACTGAGGTTTCCACCTATATCCATATTGGTGAGATTCTTGGTGTTTAATTACCATAAACATATCTTCATTATAATTCAAGTTCTGTCGGCCCGCTGTCATTAGAGGAGCTGGAGCTCTCAGGATTCGTTCGGGCTCGAACTCCTTCAATTGGGGGACTCCTCCATTCCTCCGGAATTAGAGCATGGGCGGATCCAGGGAAATGGGAAGACTTATCCAATTCCGGAATGGGAAGCTGTTTGGTTCCGTCATCCTTTCTTCTTGGTTTTGTGGCTGTCACATATTGCTACTATGGTGTTGACCTGAGGGTGGCTGTTTGACCCCGTTATTACAAATTTATTTCTTGTCATTAATTAACGGATGGGAGTGTTATGGGTGTTCGGAATAACATTGTTTTCTATGTTAGAGTAAGTTTTCTATCTGATTTCTTGATGAATTTTTCTCAATTGATAAGTTTTCTCATATGCTGCAAGTTGTGTAAACCCATGCGCTGCGGTTGTCTTAATTAACCGGTGCGCTGCTGTTATAATTAACCAATGTGCTGCAATTATCATAAATACTCCATTTAACATCCTCTTTATTAATCGTTATTACATTGTTTACATTGATAACCTGTGCTTCTTTACACATTTTCTGGTTGATGCGGTAATTTTTGTCCGTATTTAGTCCACAATGTCTACCTTTAAACAGATGAAATGCAGGAAGTGTGGGATCAAGAGTGGTCTTACCCTGATTATGAAAGAGTTAGATACATTTATAGCCTCTGCGTCTAGTGAAGCGGTCGAAGCAAAACCAACCTCGGTCTTGCAACAGCTGGACGAATATAATGACTGTTGACGTATCATGGTGGATAATGTGGTAGCTTCTCTCGACAATCAATTATAAGAGCTCTCTTCAACTAAAACTGCCACATCCATATCCACATCCAGCAGAAATATCGGGATTCGCTTACTCAAGATACTGAGTGAGCATAATAAAAGTAGAGCAATAGACATCCTTTTCATAAATTTTCAAAAAGTGTTTTTGATAAAATGCCTCATTGTAGGCTAATGGCAAAAGTAAGTGAACTAAGTATCAATACAGAGGTCACAAATTGAATAGAAAGTTGACTAACAGGTAGCCAGCAACGAGAGGTAATCAAAGGTGTTTCGTCTGCGTCGATTCCAGTCACTTCTGGAGTTCCACAAGGATCTGTCCTTGACTCACTGCTGTTTAACATACATATCAATGACATCGATGTTGGTATGTTGAGAGTGATTTTCAAGCTTGCAGATGACATTAAGTTTGAAGTAAATGTAAGGGACCTAAAAGGGGTGTAACAACTCAGGATGTATCTTATCAGACTGGATGAATGGTCTAGGCATAGCAGATGCCACTGTATGTATGTATGTATATACTCTGGCACATACCCCATAGCTGGGGGTGGCTGACTCGAGGCACAGCCCAAATAGAAACAACGTTTACAGTTCCAATTATTAGGGTCCTGGACCATTTTTGCGTTCCCTCGCTCCTTTCTCTGTCTCATTTAGTAGCAGATGCAACTAAGTTTGGAAAAGAGCAAGATGATGGATATTAGCCAAGCACACTCCAAGTAAGGCTGCTCACTATTGAGAAAGACTCTGGAAGTGACTGACTTGGAAAAGGATTTGGGTGTTCTGATTAGCAGTGACCTAAAATTTACCAAGCAGTGCATTGAAGTAGAAAAGACAGCTCAGACTTTATTGTGCTATATTAAGAGGCAATTTAAGTATAAAAAAAAGGAAATAGTGTTCACACTCCACAACGCTCTGATATGACCTCTCCTGGAATGTGATGGTACCACCATCACCTCTTCCTTTGACAAAGCTGAACTCTTCGCTCAAGCATTCGCTAATATCTCCACCTTGGATGATTCCGACGCTACTCCTCCCTCTCCACCCCCCTCTCACTTACTTATGCCTAAGATCATAATCTCTTCTAAGGATGTGCTTTCTGCCCTACTAAGAAGGCGTACGGACCGGTTGGTGTTCCTCCTGTTGTACTCAAAAACTGTTCTTCCGTGCTGACTACCTGCCTAGGCAAATTCTTTCGCCTCTGTCTTTCCTTCTTGCTGAAAGTTTGCTCTTATTCAACCTGTCTCAAAGAAGGGCGACTGCTCCCAGCCCTCCAACTATCATCCAATTGCTTTTATTTCTTGCATCTCTAAAGTTTTTAAAACTATTCTTAACTCAAAGTTTCTTAACACCTTACGAGCAGGCCCGTCAGTTTTTTTCCACTACGCGCCAAGCGTTTTTTTTTTACCCTAAATGGCCTTGTTTCCGTGCTCTTTTTCATGCATAAACAAGAGCCAGAGCGTAATACAATTATGTATCCCTGAAAGGGCGTAAATTGAGCTTTCCAATGACACCAGAATCATCCTTCTACGACCTCGCGTTCTCTTGCAACAATCATGCAAGACGAGTGCAAAAACCCTAAAATACGGTAATTTCGTTATATAATTCCCTGTGTGGCGAGATAGGGAGGGTGGAGTTGTGTGGAGTAGATGTCAGTAGGCGCGCGGGATCCGTGCCGAGTGGTCATGAGGCAACCTACGCTCCTCCCGTCGCTCGTCTCTCTCTCAGAGCCATTATTACTCCAAAATTGCACACAGACTAAAGTCGGGCCCCGCCACATAGGCCTAGTCCAGGTTTTTAGATACGGACTTAAGTCGGACCCCGCTAATAAGGGGTTAAGCATGTATTTTGGCATAATCTACTTTCAGATCGCCAGTACAGTTTCCTTAACCTCTGAAGTGTGCATGGGTGGTATGAGACACCTCTGCCTGTGCGCATGTATTTGAGCTGTTTCCATCACTAAAATATTTATTTACCATAAATAGCATTAATACTTCTCCATATGCGCCTATTATAGGTTGATTATAAAGGTATTAACCTGCTACAACAATAAAACAAGTGGAAACAGCGTTTGGATGGTCAAAATCGGCGATACAGGCCGGGAGTTACATAATGTATGGCTGAGGCAACCTCCTTTCCCGCCACTTTTCCCCAAGTCTGGAGAGACACTGTCGATCGATACTCTCTCTCTCTCTCTCTTGCACTCGCTTGCTAATAGTGATGACAATGCTCTGCTTGTAACTCGCTAATGTTAGCACGAAAATATACCACAGAATAAGGGAATAACAGGGAAAATAGGTGATAACTGAAGGAGGGGAGGAAAGTGGGGAAGGAGGGGAGGTAGAGGAGTGATATTTTGCATGGCCCAGGGGCAAAAAAATAAAATAAAAAATACAAAAATAAAAACAAAACAATTTTTTTTTCGGTGTTTTAAATTGATTTTTTTTTGTCCTGACTCTAGGGGAGACTCCAGTTTTTGTTTTGGCTCTGGTCAACATTTCAAGTTTTTGTGTTCTCTCTGTAAACTGCTTCTTTCAACATAGAATAGCATAGGAAGGAACAAAAAAACATATCGCATCCATAACCCCCCGGGCCGGGGGTTCGACCTCAACCCCCGAAAAACAAGATTTTTTTTTTTCAGCCACCCAAAAATGTTTTTGGTGTCTATAGTCTAAAGAGATGCTGTAAGCAATAGAAATGATCATATGAGGGCATAAACACCCATAGGATATCCCTAGGGCCCCCTTGGGGGGGCCCGAATTTTTTTGTTTTTGTCTATTTTTCTCTTATAAATAATAATATAAATTAGTTTAGTCCCCCAAATTATCAAGTTTTCTTTGCGAGCGGGTGGCACTACACAGGAAGAACCCATTATAGGGGTAACTCAAGGAAAATGTCTCACGGCTCATACTGGAATAAGTTTTAGTTACGAATACATTTTAATCTCTATTCATGAATAGTGAATGTTTATTCACCTTATATGATGATGAGTCAGCCATTTACTGTCCGATTGTTTCCAATTTCGCCACATAATTAGAACAAGTATACATACACACTCCCTCAGAAGCTTTTTGAGTTTGGGAAATATTTTCCATACTCAAATGATTTATTTATGATAAAAAATTGGGTAAATTAGTTATATTGATAATTTACCTGCGGTTTCAAAACATTATCACGTATCAACTTGGCAATCTGCTTCCTAGGAGTTGTAGACAGTCTATATAGGGTACCTCATACACAATATAAAACAATATTGCAAAGTGGATTTTGGATCATCAGATATTTGGTAAAAAAAAATAAAAATGCGCTCACGCGCGCACGCGTGGACATAGGACGATGAAAATTTCAGCGAGTCACCGTTACACCTTTAGCATATATGTGTCAGAAGGCCAGCAATGAGTCTCTTCTAGAAGTTTAATTTAGAATATATCCAGGAGTCTCCCCTATTAAAAAAATTTAAGCTTCCCGCAGTCCGCCGGGGGAACTCTTAAGAGTCTTCCAGCAGTTCCCGGGTTAAGGAATGCTCTACTGGTGATCTTCTTGCTTATCTTACTAACTCTTGGTTATCCTCCTGGACTTTGGTAAGACTTTTTCTATTGTGCTAGACATATCAAAAGCCTTCGATAAAGTCTGGCACATATCTCTAATTCCCAAATTACCCTCCTTCGGTTTCTATCCCTCTGTCTGTGCCTGTGTCTAAAATTTACTTTCAGACCACACCGTAGCTGTAGTTGTGAACGGTCATCTCTCACTGTCTCAACCTATCAACTCCAGTGTTCCTCAGGGTTCTGTTCTATCTCCAGTTTTCTTTCTAATGTTCATTAACACCTTACGAGCAGCCTAGGCGGTATTTTATATGTACCGCCCAGCGGGGTGTTTTTACCCTAAATAGGGTTGTTTACGTGATCATTTTCATGCCTAAATAAGACCCAGAGCGTAAAACAAGTATATATCCCTGAAAGGGCATAAACAGAGCTTTCCAATGACTCCCCAACCATCCTTGTACGGCCGCTAGTTTTCTTGCAACGATCGCGCAACACGAGTGCAAAAACCATGTAATTAGGTAGTTTCCCTACATAATTCCCTGTGTAGCGAGTGCGTGAGGGTGGGGGAGGGTGGGATTCATGTCAGTAGGTCCGCCGCGGTGGTCTGGAGCAGTCATACGCTTGCTACTCTCCTGCCACCACTTATCTCCCTCTCTCAGCAACATTACGTGGTGAAAATGGCACATGACATAATTTGTGAACCGCCACTTCGTCCAAATTTCTTTCACATGACATAAGTTGCGCGCCGCCAATAAATTTTGGGTATTTAACTTATAGAGATAGTTACTTGTATAGTCTATTCGTTGTAAGTAGGCAAGAAATCACGACCTCTGTAACTAAAAACAACTAGAGTAATCGAGCTAATATTTCTACCATTTGGGAAGGGTCAGTCAAGGAATAGATGTAGAAATTGACAGCCAATTTGCTCTAGCCCTTTTTGAGTTACAGAGAATAGAGGTAATAATGTATCGCCTACTTACAGCGAATAGACTATAGTAGCATAGTAACGTCTGGATTAATTCGAACATGTACCATATTAATACAGGAGTTCATACAGAATTACCAAAATTATTAAAAAAAAACACATCTTCGCATTCTTCTCTCTAACTAAGGTTGTGGGCTGGAGTATGATGGCATTTGCAACAACAACAGCAACTACTACTAATAATAATAATAATACTAATAATACAAATACTAATAATAATAATAATATTTATACTAATAATAATAATAATGATAATAATAATTATAATGATAATAATAATAATAATAATAATAATAATAATAATAATAATAATAATAGTAAAAATAGGTATCTTATTTATTAGTCACAAGGGTAATTTATTTCTGAACAAATTATCTAGCGCTCGTAGAAAATAAAAATAAATTAAAACCATGAAAATGATAAAACAAACGGAAAATAAAGGCAACACATCCACTAGTTAATGATGTCACAAAAATCAATTCATTGGTATAGAGTATATCCTCGGGATTACAGTGACCGAGAATAACTAATAGTCTGCAGTAATAGGCTTACATAATTGTGTTTTATCACCTACATTATCACACTATTATGAATCAAATGGTCATATCAATAATCTAAACTGCTGAACTAAATGTTCTGGATGAGGGCTGGTCCTATCCAGAGTGAGGTTTGGCATCCTCTACCAAACCTTAGCCGTTTCTGTCTGTCTCTTTTACTGTCCTACTTTTCCTTCTGGGGCGAAGGCTAGGAATCCTCCTCCCCTTGTAGACTTCACCTACTAGACGAGACAGAGGAAGGGGCGAGAGAACGCGAAAATGGTCCCAGATCCTAATAATTGAAACGTTAAATGTTGTTTTTGTTCGGTCTCTGTCTCGAGTCGGCCGCCCGCAGCTGTGAGGTGTATGCCTGGTAATATACACAAATTGTATAATAATTTTTAGTGGAATAATCCTGTCGAAACGTTGCTGGTAAGATTAAAGTACCACATATTCAATAGCTTCAGGTATCGGTTACCTTAGTTATATAATTATGCAGTCTAGATATTTCAATTCGTTCACCTTACGATGACGCTCTCTTTCCTTTCATTTTGGCTATCGGTAAACGATTCTATCCATATAGAGAATAAATATTGAAAATCAGATGGAAAATGTAGATTAACTACACCACTTTGATCTAGGGTGTGGTAGTAGATTTGGACTGACTTAACCCTCTCACATCCTGACGCGATTTTTGAGCCTATTAGGGATACTTTAAATCCTTTGTTACCGTCAGGGGTATCTATAAACCTTTAGTTTGTTTACTTCAACCTCTGCAGTTGTCTTTGAGTTAGCTGTGGGCAGAAAACTAATTTTGGAGAGGTAATTATAACAGTGAGAGTAATCTATTTCTTATTGCTAATCTGGCAACCTCTGCGTCCTATGGTCGTGAGAGGGTTAAATTCAGTAGCTTTAGGAATCGATGCTCTCAGTTAAATATGCAGTATCAATATCAGTATTGCTCCGGGGTCTGCTACAACTTCTCCACAAATTGTGATGTATGAAGCGTTGGTGGTATATTGACAAGTGTAAGGTTTATTATTCATGTGTGGTGTGCAAGGTTTAGTCATACGTTTTTATACTTAGTCGATCTATACGTTTCTTTCTATGATTGAAAAATAAAAACTCGGAATTGTTGGATCTGTTAATCGTTTGATAACTAATCTTAGGCCTTTCATTAAGCTCCAATCCTCCAGAAGAATTCACCAGCAGTTAAAACACTACCACCAATGTTCGTTACCTCCTGGTTCCTTTCCAATTTTAGGTGAACGGTGGCATCGTGTGTGAAGATATTGCCCAAACTTTTCAACCAGCATGGGGTCGAACGCAAGTGATTCGGTTCTGAGCTGATACACTTATCAACTATGTTTATATGGGACAGATCTAATATAGTAAGTATATAACATCGTTCGTGGAAGTTATTTATTATTAATATATATATATAGTAGGAAAGAAATGCTAATTAACACAACATTATTTAATATCATTATATTTTACAAACGTCCTTAACATCTAACCACTTACACAATGTAATGTGTAGGGTTAATAAATAATGAATGATTGCAACTACCGGGAATCGAACTCGGGATCCACAAACAGGACGACAGTGCTCTACCACTGTACCATCAAGAAGGCTACAGATTTAGCCCACACTCTTCGTACATATACCTTGTCGATATATAGGAACATGCACCGAGTGTTACACAAAACCCAACCCCACTATGATAGTTAAATGGATGTACTGAAACACGTAGATATAGTATTATGAAAGAAATGCCAATTAACACGACATATTTAATATCATTATATTCTACAAACGTCCTTAACATCTAACCACTTAATTAAACAATGTAATGTGTAGGGTAAATAAATAATTAATGATTGCAACTGCAGGGAATCGAACTCGGGACCCACACACAGCACAATAGTGCTCTACCACTGTACCATCAAAAAGGTTAAAGATTTAGAACAGCACTGTCGTCCTGTTTGTGGGTCCTGAGTTCGATTCCCGGTAGTTGCTCAAACTTTCGTATCATTCTCATACTAAATATTTCTGTGCTGTTTATCTTTCCCCTAACTCTACCGAATTTCCCAAATTCTTCGACTATTTAACACCTTACGAGCGGCCTATGCGGTTTATTTATATGTACCGCCCAGCGGGGTGTTTTTAGCCAAAATAGGGCTGTTTACGTGATCATTTTCATGCCTAAATAAGACCCAGAACATAAAACAAGTATCTATCCCTGAAAGGGCATAAACCGAGCTTTCGAATGACACCATAACGATCCTTTTATGATGGCTAGTTTTCTTGCAATAACCGTGCAACGCGAGTGCAAAAAGCATGTAATTAGGCACTTTCCCCATACAATTCCGTATATAGTGAGTGAGAGAGGGAGGGAGGTGGTGGGATTCGTGTCAGTAGGTTCGCCGCGGTGGTCTGGAGCAGTCATACGCTCGCTACTCTCCTGCCACCACTTGTCTCTCTCTCTCAGCAACATTATGTGCTGAAATTGCCACACGACCTATGTCGAGCGCCGCCACATAGTCCAGCTTTATTTAACTCGACTTATGTTGCTCGCCGCTAATTAAGGGTTAAAATCTAAAGTGGAACACATTCTATCCATTTCTCCTTTCTCAACGTTCACCACTGCCAATGGCTCTCCTCTCGCACTACTGACCAACCTGGTGAACAAGCCTACGTCTTTTCTATCCTAGGTGACCTAGAGCAGTTAGTTCAGCACCCACCCGTATCCCGGATCGCTTTGGAGATCGGCCCAACATTCTTGACTTGTTTCTAACTTCTAACATTTCTTCTTATACTGTCGATCTTTTCTCTCCTTTGGGCTCCTCCGACCATAAACTTATCTCTGTCACTTGTCCTATCTCTCGTGTACGGTCACCCGATCCTCCCAGCTGGCGGCGCTTGTGGCACTTTGGTGCTGCCGACTCGGAGGCTCTCCGCAGTATTTCTTTGATTTCCCACGGAATGATTTCTGCTTCCGTGACCGGGGACCCTCAGAGAGTGCTGAAAGCATTACCGAGGTAATCGTATCAGGCATGGAGGCATACATTCCATCTTCTTTTTCTCAGACTAATGCAAACAAATCTTGGTTTACTCACGCTTATTCTACTGATGTCCGCAATAAGGAGGAAGCATTGAAGCAGTACTGACGCCTTAATACTTAAGAATCTCATTCTTCCGATATTTCTGCCACGAATTAAGCCAAATCTGTTCTTCGACTTATCAAACACTCTTTCATCAATAATAATTGCACTGAATTATCCAACTCTAGCTCATCCCAAGTTTTCTGGCATCTAGCCAAAAACCTCTCCAACAATTTTTCTTCCTCGTCTTTTCCTCCCCTTTTCCACTCTGATGGCACAACCATCACTTCTTCCTCTGACAAAGCTGAACTCTTCACTCAAACCTCCGCTAGAAACCCAACCTGGGATGATTCCGGTGCTATTCCTCCCTCTCCACCCTTCTCTCCTCTACTTATGCCTTATATCCTAATCTCTTCTACCCTCTCTGGGCTTGATATTAAAAAGGCGTATGGTCCGTATGGTGTTCCTCTTCTTGTACTAAAAAACTGTGCTTCCGTGCTGACTCCTTGCGTAGGCATACTCTTTCGTCTCCGTCTCTCCTCTAACGTCTTCCCTTCATGCTAGAAGTTTGCTCTCATTCAACCTGTTCCAAAGAAGGGTGACCACTCTCAACCTTTCAACTATCGTCCAATTGTTCTCATCTCGTGTATCTCTAAAGGTTTTGTAACTATTCTTACTTCCAAATTTCTTAAGCATTTCTCTTCTCATAATCTACTCTCAGATCGCCAGTATGGCTTCCTTTAGGGTCCCTCTACTGGTGATCTTTTTTCATATCTTACTAGCTCTTGGTCATCCTCCTTTCGGGACTTCAGTGAGACCTTTTCTATTGCGTTAGACATATCGAAGGCCTTCGATAGAGTCTGGCACAAATCTTTAATTTCTAAACTACCCTCCTTCGGTTTCTATCCATCCAGCTGTGCCTTTGTCACTAATTTTCTTTCCGGTCGTTCCATAGCTGCGGTTGTGGACGACCATCATTCACTTCCTCATCCTATCAACTCCGCTGCGTCTCAGGGATCTGTCCTATCTTGCATTCTCTTCTAATTTTCATAAATTATCTTCTCAACTGTACCTCCAGCTTGGTCTGCTCAACCGCCTCAAGGGGTTCATAACCCCTGCTCAGCTTCTTGCTCTGTACAGGGGCAAAGTGCGTACTTGTATTAAGTATTGTTCAAATATGTGGGGAGTATCCTCTCACACAGCACTTCTAGACAAAGTAAAAAGGAAAGCCTTTCGTATCATTAACTCCCGTCCACTCACCGACACTTTGCAATCTCTCTTTCTTCGCTGCAATGTTGTATCTCTCTCGCTATTCTATCGTTACTCCAACCAATGTTCCTCATAGCTTCTACAGTGCATACCACCTCCTCTACGTAGGGTGCGTAGTACCCGTCGTGCAACAGAATCCCACCCCTACTCTCTACAACTCTCCAACTCAAGAGTGAAACGTTACCCCCCATCATTCTTCTATTCAACAGCTCAGCTCTGGAACTCTCTCTCTGAATCCATCTTTCCCTCATCCTATGACTTAAATTGTGTCAAACTCTGTGTGTCCAGACATTTTGGCTCGAACGTTCCTTGATTTTGGCCCTGTCACTCTTTTAACTCTGGGGGAGGCACTCGTCACAGGCATTTTTGCCTTTTGTTTCCCTCGTCCACTTAGGAAAAAAAAAATATATATTATTCATGTGTGGTGTGCATGGTTTAGTCATACGCTGTTGTACTTAGTCGATCTATACGTTTCCTTCTAGAATTGAAAAATATAAACTCGGAATTGTTGGATATGATAATCGTTTGATAAATAATCTTAAGTCTTTAATTATGTTCCAGTCCTCCAGAGGAATTCACTTGCAGTTAAAACACTACCACCAATGTTCGTTACCTCCTGGTTCCTTTCCAATTTTAGGAGGCATCGTGTGTGAAGATATTGACCAAACTTTTCAACCAGCATGGGGTCGAACGCAAGTGATTCGGTTCTGAGCTGACACACTTATCAACTACACTATGTATATGTAAGGAAGGTCTAATTATAAGAAGTATATAAAATCGTTGGTGATAGTTTTGTAATATTAATGTATATGGTATGATATAATCTATATATATATATATATATATATATATATATATATATACACAGAGTGAAAGAGAGAGAGAGACAGAGAGATAGAGTTAGATATATGAATTATGTATATAATAATTGGACTCCTTTATATAAGGCCTACAACTCCCAAGAGAGGTGTAAGGGGCGAGAGGGGGAGAGAGGGAGGGTAAAATGTCTTGTGTGGGGTGATGAAGCCAATTGTTGAGTTCTACTGGAGTGTGAATTTGTGTGTATTGGTGTGTGTGTATTGGTGTGTGTGTGTGTGTGTGTGTGTGTGTGCTAGTTTCTAATGGGATATTTTCTTCAAAAGCTTAGTAAATTGTTCGATATCCTATTCGCCCTTAGTGAATTGTTTTACTTAAATATACGCAGAATATTGTGGATATATCAGATACCTATGAATTTTGTTCAAGTATCATGGGATATATATATATATATTATAACGTCTTTCTTTCTTGCTGGAAGTTTGCTCTTATTCAACCTGTCCCAAAGAAGGGTGACCGGTCTCAACACAACTATCGTCCAATTTCTCTCATATCTTGTATCTCTAAAGTCTTTGAAACAATTCTTAACTCGAAATTTCTCAAGCGTTAATATTTCCATAATCTACTTTCAGATCGCCAGTACCATTTCCGTAGGGGGAGATGGTTCTTTTTTTGGGCGATTATTGCATGTATTCATTATTGTTCTAGCTTCCTCCCTAGACCTCCATCAAATTTTAAAAAACATCCATTAGATCCTCCTAGATTATTTTGTAAATTTTTCGGTAGAAAAATGTCCCGGCCGAAGGCCGATTCTTCCATTACAGGCTCACTATCGTTCGCCAGGGGAAAATCGACACCTAAATAGCATGAAAGGTCTAGATATTGACGAAGAAATGGAGCAAAAGGTCTTAAAATTGACTAACTAATGGGGCAAACATCTTAACATCTGAAAACTAATGGGGCTAAACATGAGGGAGAAAGTGGTCCAGAAAACCGGCCAACTCGACCACTTTCTCCCTCATGTTTAGCCCCATTAGTTTTCAGATGTTAAGATGTTTGCCCAATTAGTTAGTTAAGTGCTTCTCTACTGGTGATCTTCTTGCTTATCCCACTAACTCTTGGTCATCCTCCTTTTGGGAATTCAGTGAGACTTTTTCTATTGCGCTAGACATATCGAAAGCATTTGATAGAAGCTGGCACAAATCTATAATTTCCAAACTAGCCTCCTTCGGTTTATATCCCTCAATCTGTGCCTTTGTCTTTAATTTCCTTTCAGACAGTTCCAGAGCTGCAGTTGATGACGGCCATCGCTCACTTCTTCAACCTGTCAACTCCGGTGTTCCTCCGGGTTCTGACCTGTCTTCAATTTTATTTCTAATACCTATTTATGATTTCCTCAACTGTACCTCTGATGACTCTACCTTACACTATTCAACTAGTTTTTTCACATCAACCCAGCACACAATCACTCCAAAATTCACGTACAAGTGCCATAGAACGCCTATCTTCTGATCTATCAATTATTTCTGACTGGGACAGATCAAATCTTGTTACTTTCAACGCCTCCAAGACCCAATTTCTCCCACTATCCCTCCATTGCAATCTTCCGGAAGAGTATCAATTATTATTCAACAATACACAAATCAACCCTTCATCTTCTCTCAATATTTTAGGTGTACCTTTTTCATCCGATCTTTCTTGGAAAGATCATATTACCACTCTTGGTAAAACAGCTTCTAAAATGTTGGGTGTGCTCAACCGTCTCCGTGGGTTCTTCACGCCCGCACCGCTTCTTGCTCTGTATCGGGGCACAGTGCGCCCCTGTATTGAGTATATTTTGCATGTGTGGGGAGGCTCCAACCATACCACATTTCTCGAAAGAGTAGAGTCCAAAGCATGTTGTCTCATCAACTCACTTCCTCTTACTTGTTCCCAGCTACAATATCTTTCTACACGCCGCAATATTGCATTTATCTCACTCTTCTATAGCTATTACAAAAAACATGTTCCTCAGAGCTCTCTCAGTGCATACCCTCTCCCTTACGGCGAATATGAGGCACTCTCCTTTCAACATAGTCCCACTCCTAGTCTGTCCAACTCTCCAGCCCAAGATTTGGCAAATTTGTTCAGTGTTTGTTCTACTCAACAAGTGAACTCTGGAACTCCCTCCATCAATCATACTTTTCTTCATCCTATGACTTAGACTGCTTTAAACTTCGTGTGTCCAGGCATTTTGACCACAACGTTCCTTGAATGTGGCTCTCTGTCACTCTTTTGACCTTGGGGGAGACACTCGTTAGAGGTAACCTGCCCTGTGTCTTCTTCATACACATAGACAACAAAACAATACTTCTCCCCCACCGCATAATACACACATATACACACATACAGTATACTGTAAGAAAAGAAAAAAAATAGCTATATCTCCCTCCACCCCTGGACAGTCAAGAGTCTTACAAGGCGTTACAAGGATGTACTCTATGATGTGTTCTATTATTAAGGGTTTGAGAAGTGAGGAACGAATGTCAATGAATATGCAATCGTATATTTTCATTATGTAATTCATCAAATGTTACAATTGTATCCCTACGCTCTCCTTACACCTCTGGTTCTGCTAAATATATTAATGCATATAACTCATCAAATCTCTCACGCTTTCATATACATTTATGACCAATACCGTTCACTTTCAAGCATTAATTGTGCTACCACGAGACGATAAACGGATGTTATCGCTCTGTTTTCAGCCATAATAACCACCTCTACATGCAATGTATTATACATCCAATGATAGAGCAAGACCCATACTGGTATAAAACCAGAGAACAAATCCAAACGATCAAGTTATCACATTGAAAATCGACACATAAGAAACTGTAATCGTTTTTCCGAGTTTAGGCTACAAGGTCATAATTTCGTTATATGCTAAGCATTAATATTTTGTTTATTTGAAAGAAGAAGCATTATTACGCTCATTCCATATATGTAATTCAAGTTTTCTTTAGCAATAGTTGTTTTTATATGGGTAAAATATAAATCAGTACATGGAGAATAAATATTGTGCATGCGTAACCAAAATATTTGTTCTATATCGATTTTCAAAAACACAAATCAATACAACTTATTATATCTCAATAGAAAGAGGAATGATGATCTACAAACATATTACCATAGCATAACCCACAAATGTATATAAAATTAATGTGCACTAAAAAAAAATACATGTTTTTCAATAAATTACGAGTTCGCATCGTCGTAAATCAGAGTTTTCAGCAATGAAAATATGTGTTCATATATGAAATAAAATGATAAGTATATTTTACGCACTTTCCAAAAAAATAATCAGAGTATGTCCATCATCAAAAGTATTTTATATTTGAATATAATGGCATAAGAGTATAAGCTCGCGGTGCTCAGATTCAAACTCGTCTTCACTAGCATATATCATTCAGGTTATAGTTTGTTAGAACTATCAATTATAGCGATACATAAAGGTCTTGGTATGAGGAAGAGAATAACACCAATCCAAAGTCCCTACTCATAATATTTGTTTGTATACAAATATTTACATTTAGGCATTCGTCGGACATGAACAATAGCACTCATAACGGTTTCATATTCAAATGAGTTATACGGTACACGGATATTAGTTAACTCTCTCTCTCTCTCTATATATATATATATATATATATATATATATATATCATAAAAAAACTCTTCTAAGATATTATACCCTATCATATAATATTTTAGATACACTAACCTGTATTCCAGGCAAAATATCCAACATGAAAATGGGATTAGCAAGCGAATTCTCCGCCTGCCTGCTGGTGAGAGACTGAGGCTCAGAGCTTTTTCTACTTCTCGGGGTGAGGGAGGTTTACTCAAAGCAGTGTTGCCAATTATTTAATTCAGAGTACAACTACCTAAACCTGTTGTAGCCCATTTCATACACATTTCAAGTATTAATTTTTTATTCAGTTGATTTCTAAAAACTCCTATACGCAAACTGCGTATCAGTGCATTTCGGGACACCTGAATGCAATACTTGCAATTCTAAGTGTGAGAGGGTTAATGAAGCAAACTAAGACAAAGCTTACGTGGCACTTTGTGTCTTCACTATTCATTGTCATGATATTTTGATGGTGTAATTTCCAAACACCTTGTATATATATATATATATATATATATATATATACTGGTATATATATTGTTACGTATCTTGATCCTCAAGTGGTTAACTTGATGAATCTAGATAGCACAGATATATATTAAGGTATCAGTTAGCTGAATGCAAAACAAAAGTAAAATCTAATAAAATTATTTCCTGTTGTTGCTTCCTTTCCTTTTGGATCTTAGGACTTGGTATCCTTTATTGACTAATACTCTTTAATTATAAAAATACCGAAACTAATTAAAGTCATGTAGTATTTATAAAGAATTATTATTTAACCGAAGCTTAGTAGGCTATGGTTATGAACCGAATAAGTTATATCTAAAGAAGGACTATTAATTCTATAAAAGTCTTGAAAGATAAATATTGAGGTAAGAATATTTCTGTCTCTTACCCTTTTTGAAATTAATAGCTAGTTTTCTTATATGTCCTTTTATTTATATTTAATGTAATAATTCTTGGTTCTTGTCTTACGTTAATAGTATTATATTATTATTATCATCAGGATCAATATCAAAGTCACATACAAAGTTAGATATATATTTAATAATTAGTTAAATGTATTTCTTAACCACGTAACATTGAGGTTTGATTATGAGTAAATTAAGTTACAGGATCGCTTCATAGATTCGATTCAGGTCTCACTCAAATAATATGAAAAGCAAAAATAATATTTTGAAGCTAAAAGAATTTTCTTCAGCTTAGGAAATCACTAGAAGTAACATTAAAACAGCCATGTTAGTCTAAGGCGATAATACTAATAAGAGACAATAGTATCACCGTACTAAGCACCGTTAAGCAATGTAAGCTTAATTAAAAGAAATAGAAAGAACTCGTAAGTATTAATATAAAACAATAGTATTACTTTCATCATAACCCAATTTCTTAAAGAGTTGCTTTAGTCCGCAAGTCAGTCAACTAAAATAGTTAAGTACATAATAGTAGCGTTAACATTAATTCCCAATCAAATAGTTAAGTAGATAATAGTAGCGTTAACGTTAATTCCAAATCAAATAGTTAAGTACATAATAGTAGCGTTCAACGTTAATTCCCAATCAAATAGTTAAGTACATAATAGTAGCGTTAACGTTAATTCCCAATCAAATAGTTAAGTACATAATAGTAGCGTTAACTTAATTCCCAATCACATATCTCACTAACCAACATAACGTAAGTGTTTACAACGAACACACTTAACACACACTTATATAATCTGACTGACAGTCACAATCCCATTATAATACTTCACCCCGTCTTCCTCCAGCTGCAAGTTCACCTTCCCCAACTCCAAATGAGATTGATTTGAATGCCCACTACTCGGGTCTTATATGCTAAACAATGATGGTGTAGGAACGAATCAGGAGGCGGCGGGTAGTGCGCGCCCCAATCACAGCTCCTCGAGTTGCGTAGCAGGTGCGTGGTCCAATGGAGTCTCCTGGCGTTAGTTTAATACGTCATAGCGTCGGGTCATCGAAGTAGTTTGCAGGGTCCCCTATGACACACGCAGGTGTGAAGGCTTGTTTGCTGGTATGCGGACGAGCTGGTTTCCCACTCGCTAGTTCGCTCGCTGGTCTGCTTCGCCGCCTGGGTAGTTTGGCACTCCTTCAACTCTAATTCTAACTCTTAAATTAACATACAGGGCTCCGTATGTCAGAATATATATATACCGGTATATATATATATATATATATATATATATATATATATATATATATATATATATATATATATATATATATATATATATATATATATATATATACATATACCGTATATATATAGATATATATATATCAGAGTTGGGTCAACTAAGTTAATAAACTTAACTTTTTGCTAATTAACCGATTTAGTTAATTATCTAACTTAATTAGTAAGTTTTGAAAAATTGGTTAACTTAACTCTAAAATTTTCAAAATCAATTTAACAATTCGATTAATTTTCGATGAATTATCAACTAGCTTTCCGTTTTACTGGAAATCACATTTCAAACCACGTGGTCACCTACATGTAGTCTGCCTCTCGTACCTCTGTCTCTTCCAGCCTCAGCTGTCAGTAATTACATTTTAATTGCTGTATGTCAAAAGTGGGTGGGTAATTTTCTCCTTAGCTCAGCTAAATTGAGAGAGAGAGAAAGAGTGAGTGAGAGAGTGTGTGTGTGTGTATTTTTTGTTTATTTCTATGTGAGTGAGGGAGGCAAAAGGCAGAACTGCCTCTAGCGAGTGCCTCCCCCAGAGTTGAAAGAGTGACAGGGCCAAATTCAAGGGATGTTCACGCCAAAATGCCTGGACACACGGAGTTTGAAGCAATTTAAGTCATAGGAAGAGGTACAGACTGATTCCGGGAGAGATTTCCAAAGTTCAGCTGTTGAATAGAAGAAAGTCTGAGAGTAACATTTCACTCTTGAGTTGGAGACCTGCACAGAGTAGGGGTGGGATTGTGTTGCAAGATGGGTACCCCATAGAGGAGGTGGTATGCACTGGGAGAGCTCTGAGGAACACTGATTATTATAGTAGTGACAGAATAACAATTCAACGTTGCGGCGGAGAGAGAGAGATTGCAGAGAGTTGGTGAGTGGATGGGAGTTAACCCATGTCCATCAGTGCCCGTCGTATGACGGGCTAGAGAACAATGGACAATGTGGCGGCACCCGTCATATGACGGGCGGCATTTTGAGCACATTATCGGCTCTGAGAGAGAGTCCACGCGTTGGGAGAACGATAGGCGGGCTCTGACCGTTCGGCACCACCGTTGGGCCGCAACTGGTTGGTCCGCCGCGGTTCTACACACCTCCGGCCTTGCGAGACCATGAAAAAACGGAAATTACCTTATTTTAGGGTTTTTCACTTCTTGTTGCGCGATCGCTACAGGATAACCCGTGGTCGTACAAGGATGATTCAGGTGTCATTGGAAAACTCCTTTATCGCCCTTTCACGGATACATAATTATATTACGTTCTGGCTCTTGTTTATGCATGAAAAAGATCATGGAATGAAGATCGTTGTCCGTAAATATGCCCGCTTGGCAGGTAGTTGATCGTTACAATTGTCCCGATTTTTGGGTGTTAATGATACGAAAGGCCTTCCTTTCTACTTTGTCTAGAAGTGCGGTGTGAGAGGATCCTCCCCACACATGTGAACAATAATCAATGCAAGGACGCACCGCGCCCCTGTTCAGAACAAGACGCAATGCAGGGGTAGAGAACCCCATGAGTCAGTTTAGCACACCCAGCTACTGGGAGGCTGCCTTAGCAAGACTGGTAATATGGTCCGTCCAAGTGAGAGCAGAAGAAAAAGAGACACCAAGAATATTGAGAGAAGATGAAAGATTGAATTTTATATTGTTGAAGTATAAGGGAAAGTCCTTTGGGAGTTCCGGACCGGTTGTAAAATGGAGAAATTGGGTTTTGGAAGCATTAAAGGCAACAATGGTTTTCTCTGCCCCAATTGGAAATAGTAGTTAGATCAGCGGATAAGTGTTCTATGGCTTCATTACCTTTGTTTTTGAGGGATTGCTGGCTGGGGCGATCAGGAAATCTAATTTGAGTAGTGTAAGGTAGAGTCGTCTGTGTATGAATGGATGAGACAGTTGAGAAGATCATTTATGAAAATTAGAAAGAGAATGGGAGATAGGACAGAGCCCTGAGGAACACCAGACTTGATAGGATGAGGAAATGAGCAATGGCCGTTCACAACCGCAGCTATGGAATGGCCGGAAAGAAAATTAGAGACAAAGGCACAGATGGAGAGATAGAAACCGAAAGAGGGTAGTTTAGAAATTAAAGATTTTTGCCAACCTCTATCGAAGGCATTCGATATGTCTAGTGCAATAGAAAAGGTCTCACCGAAGTCCCGAAAGAAGGATGACCAAGAGTTAGTAAGATATGAAAGAAGATCACCAGTAGAGCAACCCTTAAGGAAGCCATACTGGCGATCTGAGAGTAGATTATGAGAAGAGAAATGCTTAAGAAATTTGGAAGCAAGAATAGTTTCAAAAACTTTAGAGATACAAAAGATGAGAGCAATTGGACGATAGTTGGAGGGTTGAGAGTGGTCACCTTTCTTTGGGACAGGTTGAATGAGAGCAAACTTCCAGCAAGAAGGGAAGATGTTAGAGGATAGACAGAAACGAAAGAGTTTGCCTAGGCAGGGAGGCAGCACGGAAGCATAGTTTTTGAGTACAACAGGAGGAACAACGTCCGGACCATACACCTTCTTAATATTAAGCCCAGAAATGGTAGAGAATGCATCTTTAGAAAATATTAGGATATTAGGCATAAGTAGGAGAGAGGGAGGTGGAAAGGAAGGAATAGCACCGGAATCATCCAAGGTGGAGTTTCTAGCAAAGGTTTGAGCAAATAATTCAGCTTTGTCAGAGGAAGAAGTGATGGTTGTGCCATCAGAGTGGAAAAGGGGAGGAAAAGACGACGAAGAGAAATTGTCGGAGAGGTTTTTGGCTAGATGCCAGAAAGCGTAGGAAGAGCTAGAGTTGGAAAATTCAGTGCATTTATTATTGATAAAGAGTGCTTGGCAAGTCGAAGTACAGATTTGGCTTGATTCCGGGCAGAAACATAGGAATAAGAAGGTTCTTGAGGTTTAATGCGTCAGTACCGTTTGAATGCATTCTTCTTGTTGCGGACAGCAGTAGAACAAGCGTGAGTAAACCAAGAATTGTTTGCATTAGACTGAGAGAAAGAAAATGGAATATATGCTTCCATGCCCGAGAGGATTACCTCGGTAATGCGTTCAGCTCTCTCCGAGGGTCCCTGGCCACAAGTCATTCCATTGGAAATCAAAGAAGTACTGCCGAAGAGCCTCGCAGTCGGCAGCGCCAAAGTGCCACAAGCGCCGCCGGCTGGGATAATCCGGTGGCCGTACCGGAGAGATAGGACAGGTGACAGAGATAAGTTTATGGTCGGAGGAGCCCAAAGGAGAGAAAAGATTTACAGTATAAGCAGAAGGGTTAGAAGTTAGAAATAAGTCAAGAATGTTGGGTCGATCTCCGAAGCGACCCTGGACACGGTTGGGTTGCTGAAGTAACTGCTCTAGGTTATTTAGAATAGAGAAAATGTAGGTTTGTTCACCAGGTTGGTCAGTGGAAAGAGAGGAGAGCCATTGGCGGTGGTGAACGTTGAAATCTCCTATGATGGAGATTTCTGCAGAAAAAGAGATACAGAGAATATGTTCCACTTTAGAAGTTAGATAGTCAAAGAAATTTGGATAGTCTGTAGAATTATGGGAGAGATAAACAGCACAGAAATATTTAGTTTGAGAGTGACAAGAAAGCTTTAGCCAAAGAGTTGAGAATTCAGAGGAGTCAACGTTGGGAACACGAGAGAAAGCGAGATTGTTGCGCACATTTGTTTTAAGGATAGAGATAGTAGGAGGATACAGAGAAGGATTTGCTGTCAGTAGTCCCAGACACCTGAGTTTCGGTGAGAAAGAGAAAGTATACATAGTATTGTTCTTCAGTATCTCACACACACACACACACACACACATATAGTATAGCTAAGACACATTCATGCAAGTGTGGGGAAACAGACTATTAGGATTTTCAATTTACTCTGCACAATTTTCTATTTAGTATATTATGATAACAAGACATATTACCATACACACACACACAGACATGAACACACACACGCACATACACAGACACACAGACACATACACACGAACACATGCACACACACACACACAAACATATATAGAATAGCTAAGACACATTCAATCACGTATGAGGAAACGGACTATTAGGATTTTCAAATTACTCTGCACAATTTTGTATTTAGTATATTATGATAATAAGGAAGAATAACACACACACACACACACACACACACATACACAAACACACACACACACACACAGATACACACACACACTATCAGTATAATAATTTGTTCTCTCCATCTCTTTCTATCAATCTATCTATCTCTATATGTATTAATCTAACGTCTGTATCACACTGTTCACTGCAGCACGATGGATTATCCTAAACTTTAAGATTAAATAGCGAATAATTTGAATGGCTAAGTAGGTTCATTATAAAAGTTTATAGTAAGTTTGTGAGCCTGAAATGGGATGCTGTGAAGATAATTAAAGCCTGGTTAACAGTTAGAGACTTTTTCTTTTTGCAATGTTATTATTATTGTTTTCTTTTATGTAAGTCGAAGATGATGCATGTACTGTATATAAAATCATATCAATCGAATAGGTTTCATTTATACATGCACATACACGGATTTATATATACACACAATCATAATACACACACATGCGCGCTGGCTGACACACACACGCACCATCATAATATATTGGTTGTGCAAATAATATTCAACTAATCAATTTAATGAAAACCGCTCTCATTTTATCTGCGAATTGTTAATAATATTAAACGGGGAACTATGTATGTATTGTAATATCAACACCAAGAACATTGATTACAAACGTCAACATAAATGCTTGGGTGTGTTATCGGAAATGTTGTCATAATAGTAATAGCGTAATCAAGTCATTCACAGTTAACAAGGGGGTCCAGGGGCGGATATCTGACTAAGTGAATAATTACGGTGATTACAGAATGATTTTTGTGTTTTTGTTTTTACTTTTCTTGCACTTCAGTTTTAGTTTGCCCCTAGACACACAAAATGCCTCCCCAGACCCATTCCAAGCTACAAATGCCCCTAACCCCACTCTCCTCCCCTTCAAGCTAATAACGCCCTCCAGAACCCCCTTCAAGCGAAATGTGTAAATTATTCGGTAGCAAACTAATATGGGTCTGTAGTGTGTTGCAGGTGACATTACACTTGGAGGGAATCTGTACAATTCTAAAGGCGTGGAATTCGATGCAAATCTTGAACAACAGTCACGACGAATGGCCTGAGACATGGCAAGAACCACTAAACTTGGAGAAGTGCAAGGGGATGTACAACGGTCATGCGTATCCTAATTCAGTCTATGTATTGTAACAGAGGAAGACAGAGGAGTGCAAACAACAACAGACAAACTAGTCCTAATAAGTTGCTTTATTTTAATTAAGGGGGGCACCGGCTTTTTTTATTGTTATCTCCTTTTCCCTCTTTCCCTGGCTTGTATCCATTCGGCCCCATTCAGCCAACTGTTTTAAGACGTTTATCCTCATCCAGGCGTCGATATCTTCCTGGCGAGCGATAGCGAGCCAGTATTGTATGGAGAAATCCGGCTTCGCCGGAGAAATTTTTCTATCGAAAAACGTACAAATTTAGCTTGCTGTCAAAACTAAAATATATATATGCTGGCTCGCTACCTCTCACCAGGAAAATATTGACACCTGGATGGGGGTAAACATCTTAAAACAGTAGGCTGAATGGGGCCGAATGGATACAAGCCAAAGAGAGAGGGAGAGAAAGATAAAAAAAAAAGCGAGGTGAGCTCTCTTAAAAGACAAAGTAGCACATACACTGGTATGTGCAGGACTAATTTACCTTGGGCTTACTCAGTTGTAAAAATGTACTAGGTGAGGGTTAGTTCACATAAATTGATCTAACCATGCTTTGAAGGTTGTTACAGTTTCACAATGTATATATACATTTAAAACATAAATAAGAGACAATGAATGGAGGAAGGAAAAACAAAGACAGAATAGAAGGGGTACAAGTGCCTAAAAACATCCTCAAGTCATATAATGTTTGTCACAAATGGATTTAGACTGTTGTAGATTGTAAGTTTGTGGAAAGCAACTCAAGGGAAATAATTTCAAGAGTAGTAATAGTTTTGGGGATACATGAATTTTGATAAACAGAAGTTCTACAATGTGGAAGAGAGAGTAAATTAATGGACGTTTTCAGCTGGCCTTAGCACTGCAGGGAAAGATCTGGAGAGATGGCACAATCCAAGCAAGTTTCTCAGGACATTTGCTGTTAAAATATCTTTTGATTAATAAAAGGTATGCAACATCGCGTTGTATGAATAATGAAGGAAGAGATTGCAGGGTTATTGATTTATCTAATATCTATGTTTTAATTGTTTTCCAACTGCCTTAAAGCAACCTCTGCACATCCATTCCACAGAGGTGAACAGTATCCTATCTGAGAACGCACATGACTATTATATACTATGGCCAACTGCTCATAAGTGAAGAATTCTCGAACTCTGTACAGAAGTCCTAGTTTCTGTGAGGGCTTTTTAGCAATAGCTCTAACAAAAGGTGTCCAACTTAGGTTAATATTTAATGTTACATTAAGGATGTCAGTACTAGAGGAAGTGCGAATACATCGTTACAAAATATGTGGGAGACAGAAAGATTGTGTCTGTAGGAATCCTCCTCCCCTTGTAAAATTCTCCTACTCAACGAGACAGAGAGAGGGACGAGGGAACGCGAAATTGGTCCCGGCCCGAAGAATTGGAACTTTTAAAAGTTTCTGTTCGGGCTCTGTCTCGAGTCGGCCACCCCCAGCAATGGGGTATGTGCCTGAGTATATACATACATACATACATAGAACATTGAATGTACTTGGTTGTCTGTGTATCTGTGTATTAAAGAAAACTGGACACTTTTGTCCCCATTCATTAATTTTAGATAGAGTTTATGACGAATTTCGTAAAATCAAACTGCGTAAAAGAACTTCTAAATATGAAGGAACTGGGGAGTGTTGAATCATCTCAAAAGTAATGTTTTAGGTTATGAGTGATTGATTAGATATTGTTGATATGAATAAGGGACAGTGTTGCGATCCAAACGTTTCCTTGAGGAATGTCAGAATTTATTGAGTGAAATTGAGAATAAGTGCCATCTAACATTACACATATATTTGTGTTAAGAAGATAACAAGGCAGTAGTGGAACATGTGATGCAAGACCATAGTGTGACAAATTCGAAAATAAGGATTGATGCCAGACTCAATCAAATGTCTTTGAAATATCCAGTGGTATTGTGTGTCTATCGCCATGTTGATATGTGTATCTTTGTTAATATGATGTGTTAGATCCAGACGTTTACAGTGCGGGTGTAAAATAAATGCTGCGTTTAATCTGACTTGAATTGTTGACCAACAATCTTGAAGCCATTTCTTCCTGTGTAATTACATTGGTCATCTGTGAAGTACTTGTGAACATCTAAATTATCATAGCCCATAATGATTGTATGTAATTCGATTAAATCACCATCATTCTGTACTTTGTAAGGCTAAAGAGGCTCAAATCCTTAAGACACTCCTCATATGGTTTATGTTTCAGCTTTGGTATAATTATTTTTAACCTCTCTCATAACTCTCCAATTTATCAATATTCTTTCCATAGCATGGAGATCAAAATTGCACACAGTACTCCATAAGGAGTCTAACTAATGAGTTATATAGCGGCCAATTATTTTTTTCGGATTTTAATTCAAATTATTTCCAAATGCTTCAAACAACTTTATTTGCCTGTTAAATTGATTCTGAGACCTGAAGGCTGGGTTTTAAGTCACTAGATACAGTAATCCCAAATCCTTTACTTTTGGTGCACAGCCAACTTTTGAACCAATCATGTTGTAATGCACATGTTTATTTTTGCTTCCACTATGCATGTTTGGCATTTTCCAATGTTCCAATCCATTTTACACTATTCAGACTAGTTCACTAGTCTATTTGAGTCTCTCTGGAATTCTTGTATTTCAAAGGTTATGCTAACTTTAATGCCTATATTTGTATCATCGGCAAATTTTGACATTTGCAAATGAGGTTTCTGCCAATAGCATTGATGTATATTAACCCTTATTGTACCAGAGGGTATTACTATAAATGTACTCTCCAGTACCAGGCATTGTGGCAAAAATGACTTCAAAGTCAAGAGAGAATACCCTCTCACCCCGAACGTTGGAGGAATACTGTCCCAGCTAGCTTCCACAGGCTTGGATCCAGGCTGAGAAGTGTTGCCAAGGTCTCAGAGCAGTGTTTACAAGTCACGATACCTGGTATCGATCGATATGGGCTGTTAAAAGGACCGCATATTATGGACGAACGTCGTCCGTCGCTGGTACTGACGAGTTACTTTTTGACTGCCAACGTACGTCGCTGGGACAGTAGGTGTTATGAACAAGACCGGACGCAACAACGAACCCTGTGGGACACCACTAGGAATATCCTACCCGTCGGATTCTCTACCACTTATGACAGCACGTTGCTTTCTATCTGTGAGTCATTTACCAAAAATTGTTTGTATATTTTGTTCAATTCTGTGAGCGTTTAGTTATATAAGTAAGTGCCTTGTGTGAGCCTTATCAAAAGCTTTTCTAAATTTAAGGCAAATGATGTAGACAGATTTGCTTTCATCATACATATTGGGAAAGAATCTGGAAGTGACTGACTACCATAGGATTTGGTTGTTTTGAAGTTTTTCAAGCAGTACATTGAAGTTGAAATTAAAGCGCAGAAAATATTAGAGATATAGTTAGAATAAATTTCAATACAAAAATGAGGAGATAGTCCTCACACTCTACAACACTCTGATAAGGCCTCTTTTGAATTTATGTTCAGCTCTGGTCTCCAACACTCAGGAATGCTATCGAACGACTAGAAAGAGCCCAAGCAAGGGCTAAAAAACGTATTTTATTGTTTAACAGACTAAATAGGGATCTTTGGAGGGATCATGAAGAGTTCTCATTCTCTTGTCATTGGAAACATGTAATCTACGTGGTACGCTCATTGAAGTCTTTATTATTCTAAATGGGTTTACCAATATGGAATATATAGGAATATTCATCTCAATATTTAATTCAAAGCACTTCCATGGCTGCAAATTAGAGCTGAACAGGTTCGATACTAGTTTATGTGGATTTTTTCACATATTATGATCTGTTGTATTTTGAACAACCTTTCCTCAGAAGTTATATAAAATCTCTTCAGTGGAGCAATTCAAGATAATGAGTAGATCACATTTAACACTCACTGTAATGAGTGCAGTGCAATGCACAATATATTTATTCCTAGTGTATATACCCGGTATGCACTGCAAGGTCTATGAGATACTAACTATTCCTTGTAACTCTCTCTCTCTCTCTTCCAGTTTTCGACTGAACCACAAGAAAGCCCAAATAATTAACCCGAGAAAGGCGCCAAGGTTTTGGTGGTGAAAGGCGATAGGACCCTTAAGATCCAAGGCCTAAATTTTGTTTTAAAAGACCCCAGTAGCACTCAAAACAAAGGAATATGTGATTAAGATAATTCCCCTCAATATTCTCTATTACTCCTCCACATATGTCAAAATCTCCTCCTTCCACCCTTTAATTATCACCTATTTTTCCTCTTATTCCCTTGTTTATCGGTTTATTTAGCGCGCCAATATCTCCCATCCGGTTCCAAGTTCATCTGCTGCGCATATAGAGAGCGTGGGAAGAGAAAGAACGCAAGACTGAGGGCTCAGTCTGCCTTCAGGCCTCTGAGAGGGAGGATATACGTCGCGTTCGCCTCTCACCTTATGACTGGAGGGTCGGCAATCATTCGTCTTTTTCAACCCCCCAATAATATTCCCACTTGTTTTATTGCTGTTACATGTTAACTCACTGAGCCCCAGGCAATATAATATAAATGGACACCCGAGGACCAGCAGGTTGTCAAAAAAAACACTGGAATAGGTTAGAAATGAAGGAAAAAAAAAAAAAAAAAAAAATCCCATAGATCGGGGTCCTACGGGGCGCCCGAAAGTCGGAATTACAATAGGGGAAATTGGTAGGCAAAAACATGCAAACAATTTTTTTTTGCGCACTAACGCGCACACAGCTGGACTTTGATGGTTTTCAGCCATCGGCATTGTTGCATTTCCCAACAGCAGTTCCCATACATATCTGAGCCCTCTAGGTGCCATAGGACCGGAGTAATTGAACGCGACGCACCCTATGCGGCACTGGGGTTTACCGTTACATACATTGCCGACGCATCACGTGCGTCGCTGGGGTCCTGTGGGTTAATATCTTCATATTAAACGTAAAATAGGCGCATATGAATAGGTATTAACAATATTTATGGTCAAATGACAATTTTAGGCTGGAATGAAGCCAAATATTATCGCTTGCCGGAAGGTTTTGAACTACCAATAGTGCGCGCTTCCCGGGTTAATTATTCCTGCTGCCATAATCTAGAGACCGTTGTCTGACTTAAATATCTCTTTAGAAGCAAGATAACATTATAAAACTGTATCTACACCTGAAAAGGCTTTGTTTATTTTAAATGTGCTATTTTTCTAAATGTGTAAGATCAACCAGTTCTATTTTGAACAAATATTAAATCCAGTACTGAATCACAAACATTAACACATCGAAACAGCCATTATAAGCTTAATGTTGTGCATCCATGGGAGATGGACGTGCCCATTTGTGTTCCACCCTTCCTTCTTCTTAATCTTCTTTCCTTTTCACTTCGTCACCTCACTCATGTCATCAAACTCAGTTTTATTATTCTATATTTTAAGTACTTCTTAGAATATATTTAATTAGTTATTAAAATACAGTAGATAACTTTTATGCCCGTTATCCCAGTCCCACTAACAAAACAGCTGTTGTTTCCTGTTTTTTTTGGTGGGGTAGATGGCCAAGGTTTGATTTTAAAGTTTCATTTAGTCTTTTTCCGTGTAGTCGTACATAGTTGTTTCATATAATACACTTTTCTTTCAAACCTTTTCCTGTAGTTAGACAATATATAATATTGCAGGGGATTTTAACCCCAAAACGGCGACCGTCCTCAATAGAGATTTTACTGGTGCACTGCGACCGTCCTCAATAGATCCAGAGCTTAAAAAAAAAACATTAGAAAACACCCCAGTGGCACTTAAAACAAAGCAATTTGTGATTAGGTGAGATATTCCCCTCCATTACTTTCTACCACTCCTACATATGTGTCCCCCACCCCCTTCCCCCCATTTCCCCCCCTCCTCAATTATCATCTATTTTTCCTCTTAATCCCAGTTTTATCGGGCGAATTTCACCCTCCCGGTCTCTTTAACACGGGTGAGACAGCAAGATATCCTTGCAACACAGATACTTTTACTCAGACTCGCCAGTATCGCTTGTGAGCTCAGAGAGGGAAAATATACGTCCCCCCTACTCTCGCCTCATGATACGACCTTGCGTCAATAATACGTCTTTTTCACCCCCATATGCTATTCCCATTTCTTTTATTGCTCATAAATGTTCATATGTTCATATTTAAAGCAAAATAGGCATGTATGGATAAGTAATAATTATGTATATGTTACATATGATTATTTACCTCAGAATAGAACCAAATACCTTCGCTTGGCGGGAGGGTTTGAACTACCATGGCTTCGCAGTTTATGAGATAATAATGCTTATTATATCTGTGTCCAAGACAATGTACTATTACACTCACAAGACAACATTTACACTATAGTCCATTCATTATAGGTAGGCCATAAATCCTGAACTTTAAGCCCAGTAACCCAAAAAGGGCTAGAGTAAATGGGTTGACATTTTCACACGTATTCCCTGGCTGACCCTTCTCACATGGTAGAAATATTAGCTCGATACCTGGAGTCATTCATGAGTTATATCGGTTAAAGTTAACGATTATTGGCTTACCTCTAATGAACTGACTATAGTAGCTACAACATTATACATATTCAACATTATTTTCCTACTCTACAATACAAACAACACTAAATACCATGGCTGTGAGCACATACAAATTTCACAATCACTATTGCCTGACACCTACATGTACAGAAACACATACACACACTTGTTGAGTAGACTAGGGCCACCAGGACCAAATTTAAGAATAAATTTAAAATTCGAGGCCTCATGCTGCTACTACTTGTGTGTGGAGACACTGGCACTTTGGTCATCCCCTGGCCCGCGTGCCCCCAAGTTCCCATGCCAACTTTTTCAGGGTGCGATAAAGTTGGGGCAACTGCAGGCCATCCAGCAGCCATACCACTCCACACCTAACTTTCCTACCTTAAAGCCCCAATTTTCAATAAACCCCATAGCACCACCCAACTCCTGAATCACCCTTAGCCCTCACTCTACCACAACCACCTCCGAAAACTTCCCTATCAGAGAGCCTTCCACCATCATCATCAACTCCTCAGCATCATTAACAAAAGAGCCGCTTTTCACGACACCCTTGAGACTTATGACCCCGACATTGTTATAGGGACAAAGACTAATTGGCTCAACCCTGACGACTCGGACAGTGAAGTCTTCCTGACAGACAGAACGGAGTCATCACAGCGACGAAGCCGGGACTAGTCGTAACACCAGCCACCGAAATTAGTGCGGATGTAAAATTGTTATGGATTAAAACACAGATACAGATCCAATCAGGATCAACGCGTTGTTCTCGAGGGTTTTCATTCTTCTATTGTGTTTGTAATTTCTGGGGTCCCACAAGGCATTGTCCTGGGTCCCCTACTTTTTCCTTTCCTATATAAATGAACTCCCACTATCGCTTACTTCTACTACTACTGTAGACTATTCGCAGATGATAGCTTAGTTTATAGACCAATTACTAATAGGGACAATTGCTTTCGACTATAGGATGACTTAACTGCCCTTTAAGAGTGGGAAGCCAAGTAGCAGATGACATTTAGACCTGACAAATGTCACCAAATCCACTTCACCCATTCGAACAGAACTATCCCATTTTCCTACAAACTCCATAGCACTTTTCAAGACACTGTTCCCTCCCACAAATATTTGGGAGTCCACATCGCAGCAAACATGAGATGGGCCACTCACGTTAGAAGCATGAGGGCAAAGGCCCTTGGCTTCCTGCGCAGGAATCTTACTAAGTGTAACGCAAACATAAACAATTCCAGCATTTTAAACACTTATTCGGCCACTTTTAGAATACTGCGACACTATCTGGGATCCACACATTCACAATAACATAAATATACTAAAGGCCATACAGAATAAATCTGCAATATACAGTAGATCAGACGTGATTACAGAGACACTACATTTGTCACTTTGCTCAAACCAGACATTAGACTAGACCCACTTGCAACAAGAAGAAAAATACAGAGACACCAGATGTTATATAAAATCACTAACAACTTAGTGAACATAGACAAAGAAATATATTTACACCTTACAAGTATAAGATTTATGAGACTTATGAGATGTATGAGATTTATGAGACACAGACATATTTAGACAATATTTTTGTCCTGCAGTATCCAAGAGTGGAATCCCTCCCAGTTCATATAGTTAATAGCCCCACTCTTGAATATTTTAGAAATATGATCACCAGTCCCTAATCCTAGTCCTTCTCCTGTCCCCATGCACAACTCCCGCATATCATGCCGCCTGAGAGCAGCCCTATGCGGGTCCCACTACGGAAACATAAACATAACAGATAATCAATCCCCGGAAACGCCTACTACACCTTTGCCCGATGATGTTGACGATGGTACTGTACACGTGTAATGAAAGTAGTCATAGTCAGCAAATTCTTAATGAAATCCTGACGTCTACTTTTACTTGTAATTATGTTATATGAAAACTATACCAAGACTTAACTCCAAATAAAGTGTCGGGAGTTGGGAATATATAAAACATTGGGTTACTATAGCACAAATAATATACATAATAATAGACACAATGAAACAACGAACACTACTAAAAATGAACATGGAGCAGACATAAATTGTGCAGAACATAATTGGGAAATATAGCAAAACGTCAATATAATTATTGAAGAAAAGGACTCGGAAACAGAGAGACTTCGAAGTTAAATAAAGAACATCAACTCTACATTACAAGTGTTGAATGAGCGAATTTTGGCCAGTGATGCAGGAAATGGTCCACTACGATGCAAATCAAATATTGAGATTGTAACGGTTACATCAATGCCGAGTTAGAGCAATGGAGAAATATAGAGAAAAGGAAAACAAATAATTGATTGAATCTCTACTGTAGAAGAACAGTTCCGGAACAGAGAGAAAAATAAGGAAAGAATGAAACAACTAACAAATTGAGTCTCTGCTTTGGAACAACAGATCCTGAACAACACAACCCAACAGGGACAACAGGAATGAGGTAATGAGTCAATGGAGCAAGTACATCAAGGTTCACTACCAAGAGGGCCAAGACCAAAGATTATAGAAGAAAGGATGTGTAAGTGAGAGGTCACAGTTCTGATAATAGTGATCCTCGCACACGAGAGATGGCAGCACGATTGGAATAGAAAACGAGAGGGTTTCTAATAATTTGTAATATTCCCTACCTTGTACTACGAACGCTATGAATATTAAATTCAACGTTATCCACAGACTCTGTAAGCATGAACAAGTTCAGTAGACATATCTACATGCTATTGTAGAGGCAAGATCATCATTATATTGTCATTATTATGAGGAGGTTCACAGACAAGTCTCCATTACCACTGCCATTGTTGTTGTGAGACTCAGAGTTACCAATGTCAGACATGTTGGGACCTCTCCCTAATCAGAATATCCCTAGATGTCATAAATATTTCCCAACCTACGTATTTCGTCAACATGCCCAGTTACAATACAACTTTACAATTAAACATCTACGTAAAATGAAACTGATAATATGAATTCAAAATTACCTTTTTATTATTGTTGTGTTGCTCGAAGTTATACTTGCATCATATATAAGTATTATATACAGTATGTTCGGAAACTTACCCGTCAAATTAACACGACCTATTTAATCAAAGTAGCCAGAAAATAAATTATTATATAAATAAAGTAGACGTGCCGTTTTGCCCAAAATCAAAACGGCATACCCAACTCTGCGATGGGTTACCATCATCACTACTAATACCATCATCAATCACAATCAACATAATCACTACTACTGCCATCATCACTACAACTGCCATCATCACTACAACTGCCACAATCATCACGAGTACAGTCATCTTCACCATTACTATGATCATCATCACTACTACAATTACAATTATCACTACTACTCTCACCATAAGGGGGAGGGGGGGGGGGGGGGGGGGGGGGGGGGGGGGGGGGGGAGGGGGAGGGAGAGAGGGTCCCGGAGGAGGGGGGGGGGGTCAAAACCATATTTTCGACCTAAAATCATAACTATTGCATAAATTCAAAAAAATCTTTTTTGACTGACTTTTGCATTCACGCAACAAATGTTTGTGTGCAATTTGGTGAAAATCCTCCAACGGTCTAGGAGGAGTTCCGAGACAGACGGACGACGATGACGCCGACGACGACGACGACAGACATTTTTTTCGTGTGGTACCCACTATACGGGGGGGGGGGGGGGGGGGGGGGGCGATACCAAACTCTGCTTACGCAGAGTTAATAATATCCTTACAATGTAACAATAATAAGTTAAAGAGCCTTTATTAAATATATTACAAAATGTAGACTTGATCATGAATAAAATACTTGGCCACATGTCGAACACCGGCTCCTCTCCATCATATCTTGATTGGAGTCAAAACATCTGTTTCGAAGAGAAGGTTGTGCAGCATGCTAGCAATAGGTGCTTCGTATGTGGGTATGAATCGCTACTTTATATTTGAAAACAATCATGTTAATATGTCTGTACTTGTTGTTGTTGTTGTTGTTGTTCCCCAAGCTGCCTGGCCGAACAGCCCCAAGGCCCCAAGCAAGGCCAAGGTCATAACCAAGCACCCCCACAGAACCCTCCCTGCCGACCACAATAAAGCCTGGGTGACCCAAGCCACTCCATGGCTGGGAGCTGAGGAGGGTGCGGAAATGCCCGGGAAACCAAAGCCCTACCCAGGGCCCTGTGCCATTCAGCAATTATGAAGAGAAAGTTGAGGGGCAAAGGAAAAATGTGACGCTTTGGCTTCCAATCTGCCAACTTCTAGGTAGGCAGATTGGGAGGTCAATCCACGGAAGAGACGCCGTCACTTGAGATCTAGAAAATATGTAAGTAAAAGGAACAGTCAAAGTAAGCTATGGGTATGGCAGAGATCGCTCAGTTCTCACTCTGATAGATCAGCCCATCACCACTGTCTTTACTTGTTAAAAAGAGCCCCGATTGTTAAAAGTATTTTTGTGAATCTCTTTAGGTTAATGGCGCATTTTAGCAATTTATTGTGGCTAACATTATACGATTGTTTATACGAACAGGGCATATGAAAGTTAATTATTAGACGATATGTGTAGCTTATGAAGGTGGTATAACAATTAAAAAGCTTCAAACTATCTAATTAACCATGTTAACTATCACAGACCCTTCCTTAGCTGCATAAAGTCGTCTACAATTGGGTTGAAATAACACAAATCATAACTTCGGTACGAAAGGGGTTAATATAAGGTTCTCGATAGTAATTGCATACGTAAAGAAAATAATTATTAGAAAACTTAACTTACCTGTGATAGGGGTGTCTCTGGTGATAGCAGTCCCCCTGGTATCTGAAAGGGGTGTTTCCAGGTGGATGAGACTTGATAGCCTTGGCGGGCAACACATCTAGGGGAATAAACCCTAAATAAATTACCGATGGGCGACACACTAATCGGTGCCACTTACAGGTGGCGATCTCTGTAACAGGTATAACATGTAACCTCTTTTCTAGCCAATATGGATATGATCATGTCCTACCCATTAAGCTTCAAGTTAAGTTCTATTTACATAAACAATACATGAACGTACTGTATATCCGAATCACCTTGAACATTAAAAAGTGGTTGATCAAAAAGTTTCAAGATCTTTGATACTGCTTCGAGTCCCTGCAGTCACTGTATGCTTCAAATGTCTCAGGTTCTTTACTAGAAAAAGTTATGAATTAGAATGTTGACTACGTTCCAGTCCCACATCTCCGCCATAGAGTACAGAAGCATAGAGGCCAAAGTGTGACGTCACACGGTTATTTTTCCGCGCGTCCTAGGGATTTGGTGGCAGGACTGTTGTAGGGCATACAACCTAAACACCTCAGTAGTTTTTCCTTATTAGATACTCCTTGATATCTGTGCGCCTGGCTTGTATCCTTATTAGATACTCCTTGATATCTGTGCGCCTGGCTTGTTTGCAGTGTTATCAAAGTTAAGGGATATTCCGCAAAATGAGGGGGGGGGGGAATAGATTAAAGAGGGAACGTCTTTAAGAGTGATTTAATGTTGGTAATAACACTTGTAAATTATTTCAAATTAAATAGATATATAAAAGCAAGAGGAAACTAATAGGAATACATAAGGCTACATTATAAATAAATACTTACATATGATGTAAGCTGTATAAGCAACACAACAAGAACTAAAATGTAATTTTGAATATACAGTATATAATTAGTTACATGTTTTGTAGATGTTAATTTATAAAGTTGCACTAAAACAGGACATTTCACGAAATACGTTTGTTACGACCGGGACTCGTATAAAACAAGGGCTCTTAATCATTGGACTAGAAAGGCACACAGCCACAACGGTAACACTAGATCCAACCCTCGAACTTATAATGCCGGCGCACAAAAACACCTATACCCTCCAGAGTTAAATCTGCGATAACGGGGTATCCTATAACTCGGTATAAATGGACTACTACTACAGGCTGATGATCTCTGATACAGCCTGATCACAAAAACATACAATTACGTTAATAATGTATACAAGGAAAAGGATAGAGAGCTTAATTAAATCATTGAAATGATTTAATGCAAACAAGAAGAAGGTATAATTAAAGTTACTCTAAACAATAATAAACTGTCACTCCTATATTAAAGAAAGTGAATGAAAGTCCTAAAGCATCGAGCAGGAATCTTCTGAAGAAAGTCTGATGCTGCTTAAGATGATCGAATCGGATTTTGAACTGTTATATAAAGCAGGAACAAGATATGACAAGTGTAGGGACAGACAGTGTTAACTGACACGGGAATAATAATAAATGTGCAATAGTATTATCTCCAACAACAAAAGAAGTACTTCCTCAGGCATCTCAAAAAGCCTACTCGGGTTGTGCAATCAACAACAACCAAGGCTTACAATCAACGTGAATAAAAATGCTGCATACATAACATAAGAGCTTATAATCCTAATCGGGTGTCTGCTAGGCTAATAAAGTCTAGCTGGGATGTCGTAGGCTAGGAAACAATGGCTGAGCAAACGGCCCGTAGCCTAGCGAGGTCCTTAAGACTGTGCGGCCAAATTACGTTAAATGACGTGGTGCTCTCTTGAGAGATCCAGATCGCTAGTATCTGGTTCTCTCCTGGCGACCCTCTCAAAGTCAAAGCAAAACGAGTTAGCACAGTGTTGGGTGGCAGAGGCAAAAGCCCTCACTCGCAACACACTGCTAAACTCACAAGGTACACAGTCAGAAAGACCACCTAGGCTTCCCACGTCTCCGTTGCGATTGTACAGGTTCAACAAAATCTGGTACACATCGGAAATCACAACACAAGTAGCCTTACCCCAGTCGAGCATTAAATAGCCCAGCAGACAGCCAAGGAATAGGTAGGGAGACACCGTGAGTGTGTCGAACCTCTACAGACAAAATGGTAACCCCTCCAAAATGCCTAACTAAACATGTAATATCTGAGAGCTTCAGCATATAATACGATGGCCGATATATGAAATCGTGCAGAACCAAAGGGGAGTTATGATATTAAATAGATTAGAAGAATGAGAGGTAAGAAGTTGAGAGAGAGAGAAAGTGTTCTATAGGTAGAAGTCGGGGGACAGGTGGCAAGGGAGATGTTAAGGGTATGCTGGTCAGGCAAGCTCTGAGCAAGGAAGACACAGAGGCAGCAGGAGTGCGGGGGGGGTACTACTTCCTGACGCGGCAGGAGGGTGGTATGGCAGACAGCCACTCAGAGGGCCCGGCCGAGACATGACGTCACCGAGGCAACGTATAACCCTACGCGACTACCCTCTGTCTCCTGTACTTACTCACTCACACTCTCTAGCTGTATCATTCAGTCTTATACATTAAACTTATAGCTGATGATATAAAATATAATGCATTGTCACAGGCGAAAATAAAGACCACTTCTGTACTGCCTGTGACATGACGATTCACAAGAAAGAAAGTACAACATTGTAGATAGACTGTAGCCAAAGAAATTGCCCTGGCGAGTGTTAGCGAGTGGCCAAGCGAGCGGCTGAGCCCATGTGGCGTTCTGCTAAGCTGCAGGCGTCACACCCCCCCCCAAGATATTAGACGCTCAACCATGAGCTCCATATCTGACAAGCAGAACGCCGATAAGACTCACCACTCCTAATCACTTCGCAACAAAGAAGGCAAAGCTCAGTTCTCATCAACAACAAAAATTACAACCCCTCCCAACACAATAGCTTAATTAATTCATACTGCTATGCTCCTAGAGCGAGCTTCTACTAGCCCAGCCTTCTGAGAGAAGCACAGGTTCGGCTCAGAACTTTAGCTATAACATACTTAAAAAAAAATTAACTATTAAAGAAAGAGTTTTTATAGAATTTTCATTTTTAATATGTTTATGGCGGCTGCACTTACAGGGGAAAGCCAATTTTACTCCACTCTCAACACACACTGACTGAACGGCGAGGGTTCTCCTGCAAACAAACTCTCTCGTGACAAACAATCAGCCAAAACATTATCAGTGCCCTTTGCATGCCACACATCCAACTTGTGTTCTGGCAGCACAACAACACCTGACACTGATAAACTGCCCAGTTCATCACAAGACTGGCACTTCTCTTCGCTCTTTCCGGCAACGGGACCTGCCAATAACCTTTCACTAGTTCTACCTTCGTGATTAGCGATGCAGCCCCGAAGTGGTCTATGGTGTCGTCAACTCTCGATAAGGTATAGGCGTCTGTCAGGGATAATTCACACCCACTCTTGCAATCAACAAACACACTGATCTTGCCACTTAACACAGGTTGTAAAGTTACAGGCAACGACCACTCACGATATCCCTTATCCCTCAGACCCTTGGGCAATGGATAGGTGTCTGTCAGGGATAATGCTTCCACACTCATGCAATCACCATACACACGGATCTTGCCACTCAACTCCGGTTGCAAACTCACTGGCAACGACCACTCACGATATCCCTTATCCTTCAGACCCTTTTTCCACATGTCAACTAGCTCTGGTTTCACGACAGGCTGTTGAGCAGGATTTATACGGTAGGGAATTAAACTGACCCTTGCACTGTCTCCAGCCTCCATGTCGGATTCTACCCCGTACATCAGGCCTGGAGAAGCAACAACCATACGGATGCACTGCCACAGCCTAGTAAACAACTTATCTCGCAGAACAACATGCCTAGTGCCCTCCTACAACCCAGCCGAGACCGCAGCTTCTAACCTGTAGTCTCCCTCCTTCTCCACCTTCGTCCCTAGAACAGCCAGGTCATGAGAGGGACAATCAGTACCACCTGTGCAGTCACTCCCATAGTTCATTATTCCTAAGGCTTCCCCTCCGATACCGTACATGCGCACCCCCGCATTCCTTGCAACTACATCTGGCTGCACAGCATCACCGCTTTTAGCGACATGGCCAGATACAGTCGGTCTATGGTAGGGCTGTTGCATTCGACTAGAGCAGCATTGGGAGGCTATGCGACGACCGGGCACATCCACTCCACAGCTAACCTCTCCAATCTGCTCAATGTCCTCCTTCTGACCACCACCCTTGGCAGCCATGGGTCTACCCTGACCTGACAACCATGTCCAAGCCTCATCGCCCACCTTGAACCACCGAAACAACGAGGCTAACGGTCTCCCAACATTCACGTGACTTGCCCGCGGAACATCTTGCACCGCCTGAGTTGTGAGGCTCGGGGGCCCGGCACGACCAGTGGGGTATGAACCGAGCTGGTGCTGGAGCGCTGCACACTGCTGCTCAGGCAGGTGCTCTAGCGCTTCCACAGCCACCAGACTCGTGTCCCCCGCCCACTGCTCCGCCGAGACATGACAATCCCTACTCTCCTCCACCTGTGCCCTACTGCCCCCCTCTCCTTCTCCACCTTGGCCGCTGCAGACCAACGCAGGGACAGTAGGCTGCTCAGGTGGTTGCCTCACAAACTCCTCCAACAGGTTCACATGACATGTTTCCCCGTCCTCGTGTTTGATATCGACAGCACCATTACCACACTTCTGAACTTCCGGATCCTCCAACTGCAGTTTACAAATATCTGAGGGAACCAACCTGTCTAACTGCTTCCGAAGCAACCCAAATCCTCCCCCAATATCAAACTGAGCAACCCTTTTTTCTCTCTGTGTGTAACGTTGCTGCCTCGGAGTCTCTTCCTGCCCTATCTCCTCACTAGCTGTGACAGGTCCTGGGACTTCTCCAGACTCCAACAATGGTACCAGTACTGAGTCGCCAAGAAGAGCTGCTGGTACTAAACTCTCCAAACTTTTACCAATATTAGCCATCTTCTTCCAACCATTCCTCCGTTGATCAGAAGACTGTGACACTTTGGATGCAAGAGGTCTTGTAACAATGCACGCCATAGGTTGTACTTGACACTTCTCTACCCACTCCTGTTCCTCCCTACTCACGTCGGCCGGCTTCTCGGCAACGACTAAGGGGGAAACCTCAGAAGTAGGCACTGCAAAGTCGTTGCCGAGAAGGAGGTCGACGCCCCCAACAGGCAAGTTCTTCACAATTCCCACATCCAACTCTCGTGTCACACCATCTACCTCCAGTTCCATCCTGACCAATGGGTATGACCTGATAGCATTGATACCTTGCACCACAACCACCCGTGCCGCGTTTATTGGTCTACCAGTAAAGTTCTTCATCAAAGTCTGAGAGGCACCCGTGTCTCGCAACAGCTCAACTCCATGCTTCTTACCAGCCCACTTCACGCAGCCACGCCCTCGATGTTCACAAAAGACATCGCGGACAGGGTTCGAGCCTTCCGGATCTTCTCCACTGGCTGTGTCCCAGCCTCTGACGTTATACCCCGGGCAAACTCAGACGACTTCCGGGACACCCCAATGTTGCGAACCAAAGACACAACTGCATTAGGTGGCTTGCTTGGACAGGCTCTTGCAAAATGCCCCTTCTCATGACAATGAAAACACTCTAACTCCCCCTTGGGCTTCCCTTGAGGTGGGGAAGGGCACTGACCCTTCTTAAACGGGACGGTACTAGGTTTATGGTCAGTTTTGGTGTCGTTGCTCTTGTTCTTAGTGTAATTATGTGTATCAGTGTTTCGGGGAGGGGGAGGGTTACGCTCCTTATTGCCTGCATCACTTCTCTGTGCAAGACCGCACCCACGAATCAAAGATAACCGAAGGTCAGCCATCTCAGCTGCCTCCTGAAGAGTTTTCGGGTTTATCTCTTTAATATTCAACGTCAGATCGCCGCCCGTACACTTGAAACAAAAATCTAGAAGCATCAGCTGTTTCAACTCCTCAAACGTCGATGCCTTCTCAGAACGCAGCCAGTTTCTAAATGCATCGGACAGATCCCGGGCATGCTCAAGAAAGGTGCACTCACAACCCTTCGTTACACTCCGGAACTTCAATCTGTACGTCTCTGGTTGTAACTCATATGCCCGCAGGACAGCCTCCTTCAATACCTCATAATCGATGCAAGACTGCAAGGGCAACGCATCATATGCCTGGAGTCCTTGCCAACCAACCTAGAGGAAACAAGGGCTGCCCACTTAACCTCGGGCCATTGGTGCTCCCGGCACTTCTTCTCAAAACGGATAAAAAATTCGGTGACACCCGACTCATTAAATACAGGGACCAACTTGAGTAGGTGCGATAAAGACTGATCAAGACCTCGATTCCCAGAACCGAGACGCTGCCCTGTCGACTCCACCCTAGACTTCTCAAGATATCTGTCTGCACAGTACATGGCTTTTCTCTCCTCATACTCACCCACTCGCATAGACTTTCTCTCCTCAGCCTGAATCTTCCTCTTAGCCATCTCAAGCTGGAAGATCATATCTGGAGTTAAACCTGGAGGAGGAGGAAATACAACAATTGGAGACTCACCCAAGTGCAAACCACGCTGCCAGTGACTATAGGCCTGCGGGAACGTACCCAGCTCCGGAGCCCGAGGGGGCGTCATGGTAGGAGTCGAGTGGAATGGGGGCTGGGCCGAAGGTGCCCCAGCTCCCGCTCCACCCGAAGCACCACGCACCCCGCCGAGCATACAGGCCACCAGGTCACCTCTCGTCATGCTGCTAGTGCCCACATGACCCATGACCGTGGCCAAACACTAGAGACGATACCGATCAATCCCCGACACCCGGTCAACAGTAATAGGCATCTCCAGAAACTTCTTTGCATCCTCCTCACTAGTTATAACTCTAATGCCTTCTAACAAACCCCGCTGCTGCACCTCAGAGCCTGCTTCCCGTACTGTGTCCTCACTGTACACTGATCCGTCGTCCGACATATTGTCCACCGAAAATTCTCAACGTTTATATAAAAAAAAGAGAAGTACCTAAACTCTTATGTAGCACTATTCACTCAAAAATGATTGAAGACTCTTAAGTGTTATACTACTTGCCAAAAAAATTCCACGTGTCCACTAGGCTATATTCCTTTAAACAAAAAAACAAATGACCACAACACTCCTGCAATATTTCTCTAAGTTCACAAAATCCTAAGCAAGGTCGCCATTTGTTACGACCGGGACTCGTATAAAACAATGGCTCTTAATTATTGGACTAGAAACGCACACAGCCACAACGGTAACACTAGATCCAACCCTCGAACTTATAATGCCGGCGCACAAAAACACCTATACCCTCCAGAGTTAAATCTGCGATAACGATATTGGGGTATCCTATAACTCGGTATAAATGCACTACTACTACAGGCTGATGATCTCTGATACAGCCTGATCACAACAACATACAATTACGTTAATAATGTATACAAGGAAAAGGATAGAAAGCTTAATTAAATCACTGAAATGATTTAACCCGTACAGCCCCAGCGACGCGCCTGACGCATCGGCGATGTATGTAACGCACAGCCCCAGAGACGCGCCTGGAACGTCACCCTAATTGCGCCAATCGTAACCTCAGGTGTAGCCACTCAAGAGGGCTCAGATTTGTATGGGAACTGTGTACGTATCCCATGCAACCGTGCCGATGGTTGAAAACTCTCAAAGTCCACGTGCGGGCGCGTGAGCGCGCAATAACCTGGTTTTTTGGGGTAATTGCCTTCAATTTTTTACTCTTGTAAAATACGTTTTCGGGGGCTCTGTAGGACCATTCTTTAAGCTTTTTGAGCGGTTTTTCATGTTTTTTCCTTCATTCCAAACCCATTAGCTATTGTTTCTGGAATAAAACCATTTTTTGAAAACCTGCCGGGTTCTGGTGAACAAACATTACAAAACTAGCCGGGGCTGGACGGGTTAATGCAAACAAGAAGAAGGTATAATTAAAGTTACTCTAAACAATAATAAACTGTCACTCCTATACTAACGAAAGTGAATGAAAGTCCTAAAGCATCAAGCAGGAATCTTCTGAAGAAAGTCTGATGCTGCTTAAGATGATCGAATCAGATTTTTAACTGTTATATAAAGCTGGAACAAGATATGACAAATGTAGGGACAGACAGTGTTAACTGACACGGGAATAATAATAAATGCGCAATAGTATTATCTCCAACAACAAAAGAAGTACTTCCTCAGGCAACTCAAAAAGCCTGCTCGGGTTGTGTAACTCAACAACAACCAAGGCTTTCAATCAACGTGAATAAAAATGCTGCATACATAACATAAGAGCTTATAATCCTAATCGGGTGTCTGCTAGGCTAATAAAGTCTAGCTGGGATGTCGTAGGCTAGGAAACAATGGCTGAGCAAGCAGCTCGTAGCCTAGCGAGGTCCTTAAGACTGTGCGGCCAAATTACGTTAAATGACGGGGTGCTCTCTTGAGAGATCCAGATCGCTAGTATCTGGTTCTCTCCTGGCCACCCTCTCAAAGTCAAAGCAAAACGAGTTAGCACAGTGTTGGGTGGCAGAGGCAAAAGCCCTCACTCGCAACACACTGCTAAACTCACAAGGTACACAGTCAGAAAGACCACCTAGGCTTTCCACGTCTCCGTTGCGATTGTACAGGTTCAACAAAACCTGGTACACATCGGAAATCACAACACAAGTAGCCTTACCCAAGTCGAGCATTAAATAGCCCAGTAGACAGCCAAGGAATAGGTAGGGAGACACCGTGAGTGTGTCGAACCTCTACAGACAAAATTGTAACTCCTCCAAAATGCCAAACTAAACATGTAATATCTGAGAGCTTCAGCATATAATACGATGGCCGATATATGAAATCGTGCAGAACCAAAGGCGAGTTATGATATTAAATAGATTAGAAGAATGAGAGGTAAGAAGTTGAGAGAGAGAGAAAGTGTTCTATAGGTAGAAGTCGGGGGACAGGTGGCAAGGGAGATGTTAAGGGTATGCTGGTCAGGCAAGCTCTGAGCAAGGAAGACACAGAGGCAGCTGGAGTGCGGGGGGGTGACTACTTCCTGACACGGCAGGAGGGTGGTACGGCAGCCAGCCACTCAGAGGGCCCGGCCGAGGCATGACGTCACCGAGGCAACGTGTAACCCTACGCGACTACCCTCTGTCTCCTGTACTTACTCACTCACACTCTCTAGCTGAATCATTCAGTCTTATACATTAAACTTATAACTGATGATATAAAATATAATGCATTGTCACAGGCGAAAATAAAGACCACTTCTGTACTGCCTGTGACATGACGATTCACAAGAAAAAAAGTACAACATTATAGATAGACTGTAGCCAAATAAATTGCCCTGGCGAGTGTTAGCGAGTGGCCAAGCGAGCGGCTGAGCCCATGTGGCGTTCTCCTAAGCTGCAGGCGTCACACGTTCATAGGTTATAGGCCTACTTATGACATCTATGGATATTTTGGCCCATCATGTTTGACGTTTGCAGCTCCCCACTCACACAACAACAATGGTGGGGGTAAAAGAGACGTGGCTGTGAACCTCCTCATATTGACGACAATGTCACAATGATCTGGCCTTTACAGTAGCCTCTACTTATGTCTATCTAACTCTGTCATGTCTATAGAGTCTCTGGATAGCGTAGTATTGATTATTAATAGCGTTATTAGTACAAGGTAGGGATTATTACAAATTAATGGGGACCCTCCTGTTTTCCTTCGAGATCGTGCTGCCATCTCTCGAACGCGCGGCTCGCTATTTTCATATTTGTAGCGTCTTTCTTTCCTCTCTATCCAATCTGTACTCTATGATCTCCGCTCTTGCGTAACGTGTGGTTGAACTACAGGTTGTTTGGATAGGGAACACTGACTTTTACTATACCTAGGAGAGTATAGAAGGAGAGGCGACTCTCTGCTTTTGGTTATAGGCCCCTGATACTTACCCCATCTAACGTCAAGCACCCTTCAATAGAGAACAGTTAATTTCGAACAGTAACTATACAGTTTATACCCTTCAATAGGGACTGTATCGTTCTTTAGAAAACGGTTATATTCGAGCTATAACTATATAGTTTCTAATATCTAGACGCTACCGCTTGCAATACTCAATATCTCATCATTGTTCACATTTCATAATAGCTCTTGTGACGCCTCCCGGCGCTGGCAGAATGGTTGCGTGGGGCATTGCAGCTCGCTAGTGCTCGCCAGGATGGGGGGATGGGCTACAGTTGTCCTAGAATGATCTGCTTTATTTCATTAGGGTCGTGTTGCCACAGACAGTCTGGAAATGGTCTTTGTTTTGGTCTGTGACCGCGCCTTATATTTTATATTCGCTATAATATAAATGTTGCTTGTGTGGGAGGCGAGCGAGAGAGGGTGAGGGAGTACACCTGGCAGCGAGGTGAGCTGTGGCCCAGCTCGCTTGGGCGCTGACGGCGTTGGCGGCCGGGTGATCAACTAGTCCCTGCCCATCGCGGCCGCGTGTTCTTTACCAGCTCAGAGCTTGCCTGACACGCGTATCGTCTACATCCTTTGCAATTCTGTCCCCCATGCTCGCCACTTTGCATACTATTTCTCTCTCTCGACTTCTCCTTTCTCATTCTCTATTCTTTATTAAACTCAACATCCCTTCTGGTTTCAGCATAGACGTTCACCGTCGGCCAGTCGTATTGTATGCGAAGCGCTCAGATATTTCTATGTAGGAGGTTTGGAGAGAATTTGTTACGATCCAGGTTCTCAAAGACACAGGGCTCTTCAACATTGGACTAGATAATGGCAAAAATGCAACAACGGTAACACTAGATCCAATGTTGAAGAGCCCTGTGTCTTTGAGAACCTGGATCGTAACAAATGGCGACCTAGCTCAGGATCTTGTGAACTAGGAGATAATTGCAGGATTGTTGTGGTCATTTGTTTTATTGAAGAATATAGTGGGCACGTTAATTTTGTTTTGGCAAAGTAGTATAGCACTTGAGAGTCTTCAGACATTTTTGGCAAGTGAATAGTGCTACATAAGAATTTGGGGTACTTCTTTTCTGAATATTGTGGTGAGAAATTTTTGAGGGCATCATGTCTTATACCGGATCAGAGGAGAATGGAGACACAGTACGTAATGTCGAAACTGAGGAACAGCAGCATGATGAAAGGGTTAATCGGGTGAACTGTGAGGAGGATGCTAGGATATTTTTGCAATGGCCTGTTACTGCCGAGCGGTTGGAGGGTATGGATCGGTACGGTCTTCAATGCCTGGCCACAGCTATCGGTCATGCGGTTACTAGCAGCATGACCAGGGATAACTTGATAACGTGTGTACTGGGCAGGGTGACTGGTGAGCGAGATGGGTTGAGTGCTCAGAGCCCTTCGGCCATGCTTCCCCTACACTCGACTCCCAGCCATCCCAGTAGTTTGCCGACCCCGGGTACGCTTCCGCAGTTGGGTGGTGACTGGCAGGGTGGGTTGCCCCTGGAGGGACCACCGGTAATTTCAAACATTGTAGCACCTTCACCTCCTCAAGGGTAACTCCAGAATTATTGCTTCAGCTCGAATTAGCTAAGCTTCAGCAGCAAGAAAGGGCATGTGAGCTCCAGCAGCAAATAGAATTAGCCAAGATAGAAGAGAGAAAAACTATCAGTCATGAGCAGAAGAGCTAGCAAAAATTCAAGCTGAGTCGACTAGGTACTGTGCCGACATGGACGTAGAGAAGTCGCGAGTAGAGACAATGGGACAGCGACTTGGGGCTGGTAACCGTGTTCATGAGCAGTCTCTCTCGCACTTATTGAAACTGGTTCCGGTGTTTGATGAGAGTGGTGTAACAGAATTTTTCACACGCTTTGAGAAGAAGTGCCAGGAACACCAGTGGCCAGAGAATAAATGGGCAGCACTTGTATCCTCTAGATTAATAGGCAAGGGTCTTAAAGCCTACGATGTGTTGCCTATAGAGTCTTGTATTATCTATGAGGAACTCAAGGAGGTTGTTCTGAGAGCATACGAACTACAACCAGAGACGTACAGGTTGAAGTTCCGGGGTGTTACCAAGGGTCGGGAGAGCACCTTTTTGGAACATGCCCGGGAGCTGTCCGATGCTTTTGGGAATTGGCTGAGGTCGGAGAAAGCTACTACGTTTGACGACATTAAACAGTTGGTGCTTTTAGAGCAGTTTTTCAAATGCACGGGCGGCGACCTGACGTTAAACCTTAAAGAAAAGCAACCAAAAACTCTACAGGAGGCAGCTGAGATGGCTGACCTCCGGCTATCACTAATTCGTGGGTGCGGGTCTGCCTAGCGTAGTGAGGCAGGTAACAAGGGGCGTGATGCCCCACCCCCCCGAGTTAGTGATATACCTTATGCAAACAAGTACAAGAGCCATGATACCAAGACTGACCACAAGACTAGCACCGTCCCATTTAAGAAGGGGCCGGGCCCTTCCCAGTACCAAGGGAAGCCCAAAGGGGAGTTGGAGTGTTATCATTGTCATAAAAAGGGGCACTTTGCAAGAGTCTGTCCTAGCAAACCACCTACAGCAGCTGTGTCTTTGGCCTGCAACATTGGTGTGTCTCCGAAGTCATCTGAGTTTGCCCGGGGCAGTTCGTCAGAGGCTGAGGCACAGCCAATGCAGAAGCACCTGGGAGGCTCGAACCCTGCTCAGGATGTTTTTTGCGACCATAGAGGGCGGGGTTGCGTGATGTGGGCGGGGCGCAAGCATGGAGTAGAGGTCTTGCGTGATACAGGTGCTTCCCAGACTCTGATGAAAAACTTGACTGGCTACCCTATAAACGCGGCTCGGGTGGTGGTGGTGCAGGGTATTAATGCAACTCGGTCATACCCGCTGGTGCGGTTGGAGTTGAAGGTGGATGGTGTGGCACGTGAATTGGATGTCGGGATTGTGGAGAAACTGCCAGTGGAGGGCGTCGACCTTCTTCTCGGCAACGACTTTGCAATGCCCGCTTCTGAGGTTCTACCCTTAGTCGTTGCCGAGAGGCCGGCCGACGTGAGTAGGGAAGAGCAAGAGTGGGTCGAGCGGTGCCAGACACAACCCATGGCGTGTGTTGTCACCCGAGCTCGGGCAGCTAAAGTGTCACAGCCTAGTCCTCCGTCTTCAGACCAGCGGAGGAACGATCAACAGGAGGAGGCTAAAGCTGGAGTTGGTTTTAAGAGTTTTGACTCGGCGGCTCTCCTGGGTGATTCAGTATTAGCACCATTACTTAATTCTGGAGTAGCCCCTGGGCCTGTCATCGAGAGTGACGAGGCTGGGCATGACGAGTCTCCACGACAGCAACGTTATGTACATCGAGAGAGACAGAGGGACCAGCCCAGTATCGGGGAAGGTCATGCATTGCTCCGGGAGCAGTTAGATCGCTTGGCACCCTCAGATATACGTCGGTTGCAACTAGAGGACCCTGAGCTCCAAACGTGTGCTAATGGAGCTGTAGAGCTCGACGAGGACGGCGATGCACAGCCAGGAGATTTTTTTATTTAGAAGGCATCCTCTATAGGCGTTTTCAAGACCCTAAACGTAGTTGGCAAGAGGGGTCCGGAGTAGTGGACCAGTTGGTGGTGCCACGGGAGTGCAGGGATAGCCTACTGAGGTTGGCGCATGACATACCACTGGCAGGACATCTAGGGGTGAGAAAAACGGTGGCGGCTTTAGAAAAATTGTTTTGGTGGCCGGGGTTGAAGGGGCAGGTGGTAACCTGGATAGCAAGGTGTCATACGTGCCAGAGGGTTGGAAAACCTAACCAAACAATTCCGAGAGCCCCGTTGCACCCCATTCCTGTCAGTGGACCGCCCTTCAGTAAGGTCATCATTGATATGGTCGGACCCCTACCCCCTACTAGTGCCGGTAATACATTTCTATTAACTATCATGGATGTGGCCACTCGTTATCCTGATGCATATCCAATGAGAAATGGCACGGCGAAAACTGTTGTCCGGAACCTGCTCTTGTATTGCTCGCGGTATGGTTACCCGCAAGAGGTTTTTGTTCGCGGCAAGAGAAGTACCTGGAGAGAGTCTCGGTTTGAGCGGGCTAAAGAGGTGTGCGGGTTTGTGGTGGATGGCAGTACTTACCGTTGCAACGTGATGCCATATGGTCTGAAAAATGCACCGGCCACTTTCCAGAGCTTAATGAACGACATCGTAGCAGACATCCCAAACTGTACTGTCTACCTTGATGACGTGATCATTTATGACAACGATTTCCAAAGTCACTGTGAGCACATAGAAGCCTTATTTAGTCAACTTAGTAAAGCAGGCTTGGTGGTTAATCTGGGCAAGTGTGACTTTGTGCAAGCCACGGTGCAGTATCTGGGGTTTGTGGTTGGGTTAGGGCAGGTGAGCCCGCCCCAACAGAAGATACAGGCTATCGACTTGTTCCCCAGGCCGACCACCAAGCGGCAGATCATGAGATTTTAGGGCATGATTGGGTATTACCGCCGCTTTATAAGAGGTTATTCTACTGTGTTAGCTCCTTTGACAGATCTACTAGCCAAAGATAAAAAGTTCCGCTGGGCACCTGAGTGTGAGCAGGCGTTTCGAGTAGTTAAACACCTTTTATGCACTCACCCTATCCTCAGGGCCCCGGACTTTGAACGACCATTTCAGTTGGTGACTGATGCCAGCGGAGTAGGGGCGGGTGCCGTACTTTTGCAGACAGACGAGGAAGGTCATGAGCATCCAGTCAGTTTCTTTTCAAAGAAATTTAATTCAGCACAGAAAAAATATTCGGTTGTTGAAAAGGAACTGCTGGCAATCGTGTTGGCGCTCAGACACTTTGAGGTCTATGTTCCTGCCTATGGGCCAGTCGTGGTAGTGTATACCGACCACCACCCGCTTAAATTCCTCAATCAATTCCACAACCGGAATATGAGGCTGACCAGATGGTCGCTCATGTTGCAAGAGTACAACTTAGACATTCGCCATATTGCCGGTTGTGAGAATGTGATTGCGGACTGTTTGTCGCGGGTGGAGGATCTGGGGTAGGCTACCACAGTATGTTGGTATAGCCTCCTGTCTTGGTTCGCGGTGTATTTTTGCGCTGGTGCTTGTTGGCTCGCGTGTGTAGCATCAGCGTAGGTTCGCAGGGCAGGAGTTGTTGGCTTTGATTCGACGAAAATTAGGCTACATCTATAGTAGCCGCCAAAAACAACATTAAAATAAAATATGAAAAAAATAAATAAAAACTCTTTCTTTTTAATAATTAATTTTAAGATAATATTGTAGCTGAGTACTGAGTGCAGATGATTTTCCCTCAGTAGGCTGTTCTTCTTAAAGCTCGCTCTGGGAGCACAATGTTATGAATTAATGTATTATGTCCAGGAAGGATGATAAGATTTTTGTTTTATATAAATGTTGTTGTATTTTTTTGAGGAGACTGAGCTTGCATTCCATGAGTGGCAGAGTGGTTAGGAGTGGCAGATTCTAGCGACATTCTGCCTGTTCAGATATGGGCTCATGGTCGAGTGTCCCATATCTTGGGGGGGGTGTGACGCCTCCCGGCGCTGGCAGAATGGTTGCGTGGGGCATTGCAGCTCGCTAGCGCTCGCCAGGATGGGGGGATGGGCTACAGTTGTCCTAGAATGATCTGCTTTATTTCATTAGGGTCGTGTTGCCACAGACAGTCTAGAAATGGTCTTTGTTTTGGTCTGTGACCGCGCCTTATATTTTATATTCGCTATAATATAAATGTTGCTTGTGTGGGAGGCGAGCGAGAGAGGGTGAGGGAGTACACCTGGCAGCGAGGTGAGCTGTGGCCCGGCTCGCTTGGGCGCTGACGGCGTTGACGGCCGGGTGGTCAACTAGTCCCTGCCCATCGCGGCCGTGTGTTCTTAACCAGCTCAGAGCTTGCCTGACACGCGTATCGTCTACATCCTTTGCAATTCTGTCCCCCATACTCGCCACTTTGCATACTATTTCTCTCTCTCGAATTCTCCTTTCTCATTCTCTAATCTTTATTAAACTCAACATCCCTTCTGGTTTCAGCATAGACATTCACCGTCGGCCAGTCGTATTGTACGCGAAGCTCTCAGATATTTCCATGTATTAGGCTTTAATGAGGTTTGGAGAGACGGACTTTTCCGTGTGTGTCCTCTCTCGGGAAGGTTGTAGACCGGTATATGTCTCCCTGGCAAGGTGTTGAGTGATTCTGCTGGGTTATTTAAAGCTAGACTAGGGGTAAGGTTACTGTGTCGTTGTCTCCGATGTGTGCAGTGTTAGCTAAGCCCTGCACGACATCGACAGGTACTGTGGAAGCCTAGGTTGTCTTCGGGTGGGTTTACTTTGCGAGCACAGCACTGTGGTGTGAGAGGGCCATAGCCTATGCCTCACAACATAGTGATGCCTCTTTGTGTTGACTTCTGAGGGATCGCCAGGATAGAACTAGGTACTAGAGACCTAGATTTATCAAGAGAGCATCCCCGTCATATAACGTAATCTTCATTATACCACCTTCGGACAACGTTAGGCTACGAGCCGCATGCTCGCCCTTTGTTGCCCTGCCTTGATACCCCAGCTAGACTTTATTAACTGAGCAGACACTGGTTAGAGATAAGCCCCCATTATTATATGTATGCTACATTATTATTCTCTGCACTTTTGAGCCGAGGTTGTTGTTGAGTTGCACAACCCTAGTAGGCTGTTGCGTTGTGTCACGAAGCATTTCTTTAGTTGTCGAGCATTACTACCTTTGCGCAGTCTTTATTATTTGCCTGTCCATTATTACTATATGTCCTAGCATTTATTGTGACCCGTATTCTGCATTATAATTGTTCAAGATTCTTTACGAACATCTTCCCAGCATCAGACTTATTTCAGAAGTTTCCAGTTGATGTTGCAGGACTAGCATTGCACTTTCTTTAATACAGGAGTGCCAGTTATTTGAGTATCTACCGTAACGTTAATTAATCACGTTAACTATCTTTTCTTTGTGTAACCTAATCGAGTAATCTTTTACTGTTTGAGAATAGGCTGTTTCATCGAGCGTCAGCCTAGTGTGTGTGCACCAGTTACCGAGTCATAGGATACCTCGTTGTCCAGGCACGACTCAGGGCGGTAATGGTGTTTTGTTTTCCAGTGTTTAAGGCAGGGGTTGGATCTAGTGTTACCGTTGTTGCATTTTGCCATTATCTAGTCCAATGTTGAAGAGCCCTGTGTCTTTGAGAACCTGGATCGTAACACTCTTATAGGCCTATATCTAAATAGTAGGATACTGTTGTCACTCATGATGTTTTAATTGTAATCCCCATATTGTCATTATCATTATTGTCCTACATTATAGTCCATATACTACAACTAAATATATTGTGCTACATTCCATGTAGCCTATACAATCTAGTATTTGTGAAGCAACTTTACCCTTTTCGGTATAAAATACTTTATCTAATAATATTATAATACATTTGTTATATGTGTAGGTTACTCAACGTCTATATCTTGTATTGATGTTGTTCCTTACATTCAAATTTGTATCAGTACCTGTATGGATTTCGTCCATATATGCTCCCCATAGTGCTCGTACGTTTACTGAAAAGTAAATAATCAAACGCACACACACTGTGAATCATACAGGTCCTAATATTACTTGCACTGCTTAATTGGTGAGGAGTAAATAAAGACATACCGATACGTAATTATCTCTCACGAAGGAATATGCGAGACAACCACAGCAATCATCCCAGTGACTATCTCTCGAGAATTATATGTTTCTGCAGCTCTACCCATACACGTCATACACTAATAGATATAGGCTACACATCCCTTCAGCAACAACATTGTCAAGTGTGGAACATATCTTTTGCCTCATGTTGTACGTGTTTATAAATATATGTTCTCTCGGTGTTGCATGTTTACTATTCAGGTCGACCACTGCAGCACAATACAATGCTAGGGGAATTTCTCCACTACCGTTTATTGTTTTTTAATATGAATAATATTCTATAAGCAAGTAATTCCAACCTCACACTCCACACACACAAAGAACATAAAATTAAGGGTATGTCTTACATTAAAGCTAACCGATCAAGTGCATGGCATATAATACAACGAGATTAGATTACGCTATTTTTTATATTATTTAAAACATCTGTAAATTGTTGAGCATCAGACGTCAGACGGCCAACACCGCTATACTGGTCATCTTAAAAGTGGCTGTTTCACACAACACGGGACTTGTTCAGCTGATCAGGTGTTTTCGTCTTCAGTTTGATGTCAAGGTTCTTGAGCCATAACAAACATCTGTAATGATACAAATGCCAGCATTCATGGGTCAGCTATTTGCCAAGATGATGTCTCTGAAATGTTGTATTCAGTCAGCCATGATATACTATATACTTGTATGTGAGTATACTATATACTGTATACTCGTAGATACCCTCTACTTGTGACTAAGCACTTCACCTTACCTTTGGGAAAGAAGTGATATATGAATTTCCTTTGCTTCCGCCTTGTATTTTCCATAAACAACACAGCTGTGAGCCTGTGACCGTGTTGTTTTGATACCATGTTTGTATCTGCCGCCACGCCATCTGGCAGCTCCCAGTGACATTGTAAGTGTGCAGACGATATACCACCGATGGCAGAGCCATCTTCAGGGGTGCTTGGTCAAGACTAGGGATCAATTGGGAGCTCCTTTATGAGCTCTATCCTTACTTCTATTATCATTGGACTTTACATTTTCATCTTCACGAGTGATGCAGTCAGCACTGCCATTTCCACGAAATAATTGTTGCTAGCTTGTAGCTACTTTTACCTAACTAAAATGTAGTTAACAACATCATAAATGTACATTGTCAAGTTATATTTTCTTTAATTATCACCATAGACTACAGTAGATCTAGACTGGACACACAAATGGAATTTTGCAGTAAGGAACCCACAATCGGAGAACGAACCCCCAAGTTTGATCCTCGAAACCGCGAAAATGTGATATTCGCGGTTCGAACTTAGAGGTTCGTTCTCCGATTTTAGGTCCCTTACTGCAAAGTTCCATTTCCGTGTCCAGTCCAGATCTACTGTAGTCTATGTTATCACATATAAGTGTCCTGTCTTTATGACGGTGAAATCCATACTTTGTTTTGGTAGAAATTATCCTGATTTTGCTACAATTATGTCGAGGCAATTATCTCAGTAATTATATGATTATTTAGAAGAAAAAAGAGTTTCATAGGATTAGCTGATCATGCTATGATCAGTTTGACAGGAGAGTTCCCGAACATACTGTATATTGTATAAGTATATGTAATTCCTTCTCTCTAGCTTTTATGTATCTATTTCATTCTAAATTAGTGCAGCGGTTAGTTAGAAGCATTGTGCATTTGTTGATGAAAGTATCAACATTTGCAGACACAATCATAATTGCAATATAATCAAAATAGATAGGGAGGTATCATAGGTTTAGCATAAGTTCTTCTTCGTCTTGTGGGGTCGGCCGGGTATTCCTACCCCAGCCACGCCTTTGTATCGGCTTCTTCCCTTTTTGGGAAAGCTAGGAAAAAAGAAGGATTAAAAATATCAACTAGCAAGAAAGGGGGAGATTATAATAAAGAAGTAGGATACCTTTGAAAGTAATAGCTTAACAAGAAACTCCTCTCACCCCTTACACTTCCCTTTCTCTCTCTCTCTTTTGTGTGCTTCAGCAGCCCCTTTTCAATTAATTTCCATTAGAGTTCTCAAACACTGATTTACCCTGCATTTAAAGTATATTTACTTATTTTTATAGAAAAAAAGGTAAGTTTAGGCTAGGCCTTTGAGGACAAAAATAAGTTAGGCGTCATAATTTAGCTACAGGCCCAGATATTGGCAATTAGGATTAAACACACTCATTCACAATGTGTGTATTCCACTAAATTTTGACCCGTGCACACCTAATAACTGTAATGGAAGTGGTAAATCCACTAGTGGCTTTCGACCTTATAGATAAGGGTATATTTCAACTTTCAAGAGTGCTAGTTATAATTATTTACCTGAAGGCTGACACTATAGGCTGTAGAATGGCGGACTTGATATTCACACGTGAAGGGGAACTGCTGTGCAAATCTTTCAGGCCGCTTCTATGGTTGACTGCTAAACCTAAGTAAGCCCATACACAGTCTCAGTGGTGTCCTGAAGTCGATGTCGTGTTGTGTACGCGTGCAGATAATCAAGGGCCTTAGTCCTTCTACAACTTAAGGCAGTTGCTACACACACACATACAGTAAAAAACACGTTGTTCGGCACCCCCTCGGAGAAATCATGTAAATGGCACACAAGACAAAGGCTAAACCAACTCATATAAGAATCTGTTGTAGAATTAAAAAGGAAATAATGAGGCAAGAGAATATTATCGTTTACATAAAAAAATAACTCAGAACTGCATTTGGCAACTCGATGCTCTGAGTCCGACAAACTCCCACGGTAGTGTTGCTGATTTAGGTTATTGTTTTACATAATACCAATTTGAGTCATTGATATAAATCAAATGAAAATGAAGTGTACCAAATTAAGAAATTATCTTTACTTATAGGCTAGAGTTAAGGGGCAATCACACGGGCAACTTTCGCTGAGCAAAGCAACATTTCGCCAAGCATGCTGCTTGGCGAAAACTCCAAACTAGGGCGTTTCCCTGAGCAAAGCCAGAACACTTTTCACTAATCATTGCTTGGCGAAATTATGCTCACCGAAAGGATTGGTATAAAACCTATACTTCCTGATAAATAGAACTTCAATGTAAATATATAAATCGGAAATGTGTGCATAAATTATGCCTACTACTTATAAAGTTTACAAATTATTATATTAAACCCGAAACAATCATATTATATGTACAGTTAGCTGAATAACCAAAGCTCATTTGACTACGTTCTTTTGTCCATATTTCGCACTGATATTTCGTCTCTTTCCAATGGTCTATTCACAAGCTATTATGGCTCCTGTCCCTGATGTATGGGCGAGGAAGACTAAACAAATATAATGCTAAATTATTTTGTAAGATTCGTTACATATTTAACGGTAAATTACGTAAAATACAGCAAGAAATGGAGTGAAGTAGAGTTGCATCACTCTCCCCAACTTTCATGGCTGTCTCCTCGGCATTATTTAACACTAATCCGACCTAAATGTACTCGTTGCATGTTTTTAAAGCTTTGTAATATATAATTTTGAGTGGTATATATATTATATAGATGTATTAATCTCAAAATACTTTGCAATAAAACGACAAAGATAAGCTGCAGTACAATAGCAAGAGCCATACTCCGCTCAAATAACTGTCCCACTGCTCGCTTACCGGTGTCGCGCTAGCCTAGCAGCAACGGGTAACGCTTTGAATCTGATAATTCTGATGTTGCAGGTTCGAGGCCCGGCGAGGACGATGTTTTTTTTGTCTTCGTATATTTTGTTTTGTGTTGTTCTTAGTATATTTTTACTTGTATATATATAGGGTTAATAGAAGCAGAGTTGATAATAGGTTGGTTTATATTTTATAATTATTTTACTTTTTACTATTATGATTATTTAATTGGTTAATAAAGTTAGCATTAGTTAGAATATGATAGCATTGATTAAATTAGCTACAATGTTATATCATATTATAACTAATTTAACCCTTAATTAGCAGCGAGCAACATAAGTCGAGTTAAATAAAGCTGGACTATGTGGCGGCGCTCGACATAGGTTGTGTGGCAGTTTCAGCACGTAATGTTGCTGAGAGAGAGAGAGACAAGTGGTGGCAGGAGAGTAGCGAGCGTATGACTGCTCCAGACCACCGTGGCGAACCTACTGACACGAATCCCACCTCCTCCCTCCCTCTCTCACTCGCTATATACGGAATTGTATGGGGAAAGTGCCTAATTACATGCTTTTTGCACTCGCGTTGCACGGTTATTGCAAGAAAACTAGCCATCATAAAAGGATCGTTATGGTGTCATTCGAAAGCTCTGTTTATGCCCTTTCAGGGATAGATACTTGTTTTACGTTCTGGGTCTTATTTAGGCATGAAAATGATCACGTAAACAGCCCTATTTTGGCTAAAAACACCCCGCTGGGCGGTACATATAAATAAACCGCATAGGCCGCTCGTAAGGTGTTAATCAATGCTATCATTCATAGGGGTATGTTTGCTTTATTCTATATTATTAAAATGTGCCTAGGCATACTTTGTTAATTTTGTTTTATATGATAGATATTAAGACTAACACATAGGCTGCTAGTAGTTAGGCTACAGGTAGTTCACGCTTGGAATTAACTTATACCCGGGTAGGACTAGATTTTAACAGTTTAATAGAAAAATATACTGCAGTATGCAATGAAACATTAGCTGTGTTGCATACAATCACATGGTGTTCACAGTGGAGTACTGTAGCCTACAGTATAATGCTATAATTGATTAATATTACGATAAAACCCATAATGCATAAAGCTTATCAATATCAAGTTGGCGTTTTTCGTTTTTCGTAAGGTGGGTAGTAGATTGTGTTCTATATATTGATAAGGGTTCATTAAAAACAACAAATTAGGCCTACTTTAAAGTGAATAACTTCTGAGCAAGCAGTCTCATCCAGTGCGGCTAGGCTATAGCCTAGTTTTCCCAACAATGATTCGTCGGAATGATGAATTTTGACATGCGCAAGATAATTATATTACTATAGCGTAATATTCATACTAATTTAAAGATATTAAACTCAATTTGAAGACAGGACACTTTCATAAAGCATATGTTTTTGTCAGTAATTCATGATAGATCTTGGTGTGTTTCACTTTGCTGGCAAAACTGCTAAGTACCGTGTGCTAATTACGCCAAGCTGCTAGGCCAAATTTGGCCAAATTTGTTATGCTTGGTGAAAGTTGTCCGTGTGATAGCGGCTTTATACTTACTCAAAGATATAATTACTCAAGTAAATACAAACATTATAAAACATATATCACCACTGGTCCCACCTTCCTACGGCGCGATTCATCTTGAGCGTAACCATAGTAACGATGATGAAAGAAAACTATTATATATCTCACATTTAATGGATAACTTCACATAATTATTCCCTGTCTCTCGCTTTCAAATTAAAATTCCAGCTGTTAATGTAAAATATTATACCCTAGAAAATACGCAATACACCCCCAAGATTTCCCAATTCCCCTAGATTTTGCCTTTTTTAGGATTACCCTAAGTGCTACCCTAAATGTTGATCTGCTGGGCTCTGCTACTTCTTTCTTTGAAGATGCACTGGCATTGTTGCACCTCACCCTCAACACTCTGGGGGTTTGTAGCCTGGGGTTGCTCCTTTTACATTCCGGGTATTCTTCCATTCTTTTTCACTGTCTTCACTGTTTTCGCTTCGGAAATGGAGCTTTTCTATTGCCTCTTCTACTTCCTTCACGGTCACCCCTTTTCTTATTTCTGGCTCTGGGGTGGTTACCTGGGCTGTGACGACTTCTGCTGTGACTTTCGTTTCCTCTGGCTTGCTCTGTACCAGTAGGCGCTACTTCTGCAAAGCCTAGCAGGTTTCTGGGGCGTATTTTTTACCTCTGGGGATGGCGGAATGAACAAGGCTCTGGCAGACTTCTTCCTCAATTGTAGGTGAGTAGGTTATGGAGGGATAGGGACGGGCCTACTCATCGTGGATAGTTCAACTCTCGTGGTGGAATGCAGAATAGGGGAAATCCGAGATGCTTGGTGGTGACGGACTGGTCAAGCATAAATCAATCAAGTCGTGCTCGGTAGGGGGACTAGGTGAGTGAAGATCGATCAAATCGTAGTCGATGGGGGGACTCGGTGCACGGGAGAGAGGCGTGGGAGGTTGCCTGGCTGGGGAGAGGCTGGAGAAGGGACCGTGGGAAATGGCTTAAAAATGCGTGTTTGTGTGTTGTCTCAGCCTTCTATTACCATCGTTTTGTTTGCGGAACACTCTCTCAGCTCATCTACCAATTGGGTTAATTAGAGGTGTGTCTTGCCCTATTCCTTGGTCAATGGCCCAGGCATCACTGATCTGCATTCTGAAGTCCGGCTCCTCCCACCTTTTTGTTTTGTCGCCGTCAGGCATCGACGCAGCTGGTCCTCCTCTGGAGTGCTCATGAGCGTCTCCACCCTGAGGTCCATTAAGGGCCTGTCACACTACAAAGTACAAAGGAGTACAAAGGAAATCAAGCAACAACAGATCTAGTGACCCTTCTAGGTTGCTTGTCCTCCAAAACACTGAGGATCAAGTGTCCAAACAGTGGTTTAGAGTGGGTAAGCGAACATTGGAAAGGGAATTACTGCCCTGGAACTAATGTCCGTGGCAGGATTAGGAAGTTAGTAGGGGACAGATGGGTTAGTAACTGAGGGGGGGATAAAATAAAGTTATTCATTTACAAACGCAGTCAGTCGCGGGTTTGATGCGAGATATTTGTCTAGGCGGAGTTTAAATGAATCAACGGTGATGCAGTTTATAACGTTTCGGGGAAGCCCATTCCACAAGTTGACAACTCGATTGAAGAAGAAATTCTTAGATTCGTGTGAGTTAAAAGATTTACCAATAATTTTGCAACCGTTTCCCGGCGTATAATTAGATTGGTCGATAGTGAAGTACTTACTACAGTTCATATTGTCGATGCCTTTGATGATTTTGAACACTTGAATTAAGTCACCTCTTAATCTGCGCTGGGTTAAAGGAAATAGATTTAATTCTCTAAGACGCTCTTCGTATGGTTTGTTCTTTAGGCTAGGTATCATTTTGGTAACTCTACGTTGAACTCGTTCTAGCTTGTTTATCTTTTTGGTAATAAGGGCACCAGGATTGAACGCAGTATTCCAGAAGAGGGCGGACTAAGGAATTGTAAAGGGTTAGGATAACTTCTTTGGATTTATGCTCAAATGACCTGCCTATAAAGCCAATTATTTTGTTTGCCTTCTGAACAACTTCTGAACATTGTTGACTCGGTTTTAGGTTACTCGATATTGTTACTCCCAGATCGGTTTCTCTGTTTACATTCTTAAGCTGAGTGCCATTCATCGAATAGTTTGCTTTCTCATTTAGGTATCCGATATGTAGTACTTTACATTTATCCGCATTGAAACTCATTTGCCAAATTTGGGCCCAACATGACAATTTATCTACATTGTGTTGCATATCGTCAACTTGTTCTTTTGAGAGTACGCTATTTGCGATTTTTGTATCGTCAGCAAATTTTGAGATTGTACAGGTGAGACCCTCATCTATGTCATTGATGTAAATTAAAAAGAGAATTGGTCCTAGTACCGATCCCTGGGGTACCCCGCTACTTACATTGGTCCATTTAGATGCCTTACCGTTTATGACTACTCTTTGCTTTCTGTCGCTGAGCCAATTTTCTATCCATTTCAACACACCGTCTTGTATTCCATGCGCTTTTAGTTTTAGCAGTAAACGTTTGTGGGGAACTTTGTCAAAGGCCTTTTGAAAATCAAGGTATATAATATCTACAGCTTTACTCTCATCGTAGAGGTTGAGGATATTGTGGAAGAAGTCTAAGAGGTTTGTTAAACAGGAACGTTTTTTACGAAAGCCGTGTTGAGTATCTTTAAGTATGTTATTTTCCTCTTAGTGATTTACGAGCCTGTCTCATATGACCGTTTCTAGCATTTTACATACAACTGAGGTTAAGCTAATTTGACGATAGTTACTGGGTAGGGATTTGCTGCCTTTTTTTAATATCGGTGTTACGTTGGCTAGCTTCCACTGATCGGGCATAGTTCCAGACTGCAAAGATTTATTGAATAGTAATGTCAGTGGTTTGGAGAGCTCATCCTTAGCTTCCTTTAGAACTCTAGGCGAGATTGTATCAGGTCCAGGCGTTTTATTTACCTTGAGTTTATCTAAACAATTCAATACTTCTCTCTCTTTAACGGTGATATTGCTTAGAACATCTGAATTATCAATCTGAATCGGCGATGGCATAGGGATATCACTGAGGTCTTCTGTTGTAAAAACTGATGCAAAGAAGGTATTGAGGGCATTACTCATTTGTACTTCGTCTTTGGTGTATTCTCCATTTTCATCGACTAACGGTCCAACAGTTGAAGTAACTACTTTTTTCTTTCTGATATAACTATAGAATTCTTTCGGGTTTGTTTTACTTTGATTCACAATATGTAACTCTAAGGTCTTTTTACTTTGCTTAATTAACTTTTTGGCTTTGCGTCGTAGCTCTACAAATTTCAGCCGTTCTTCGTAATTTTGTGAGGATTTTAATCTATCATTAGCAAAATTTTTAGCAAGCAGGCAGTTTGAAATATCTTTATTCCACCATTTGGGCTTATTATTATGGCCTGGACGCCGTATTTTCGATGGTATGCAGTCTTGCACTGCTTTTAGGTAAGTGGCTTCGAATAACTTCCAAGATGTATTTATGTCGTTATTCTGAATTAAAAAGCTCCAGTCAGTTTCTTTAAACATAGCTCTAAGTTTATGGAAGTTTGCTTTCTTGAAATTAGGGACTTTTTCGACGACTTAAGTGCCGACGCACCACGACTTGACGAGTGCCGTGTGTCGGGGCAGACGCACAGCGTGTGGTGGAGATTATCGGGATGCATAGCACACGCGGCACGCAGACGGAGACGTGTATGCACTGCACCGGTCAACTGGATCAAACGGCCTCATGCCGCGACATTCATGAAATGTCTGCAAAAATAGGCCAACGACTGGTGCCGGCATACAGGCACGCCAGTGGCTAGCGTCGGACCCTCCCATCACACGCATACCAAGGGGCAGACGCACGGCGCAGGTCGCAGTATGGCGTCAACACACGCTCCCAGTGTCACACTATCGCCGATTTTGTGTTGCCTACTGTACCCGACCAGATATAAAAAGGGCCACACCGCATATAAAAATATGCGCCCCCGAGAGTCCCAGCCTCAGTCACACTATCCCCGTCGTACCGTCACATCCTTCGCTATACCGTCAAGTCCTTCACTATACTGCCACATCCATCGCTGCCTACCGCCATGTCCTGCATCGCCCCAACCACCTGAACACGTACCCTCAACTACCTATAAATGATACTATTACTTGAACAGGACAACAACGAAACTGAGCCAGCTATTGGCACCTCAGTTATTGGCCGTTGCCTCCACGTGTGGCGGCCTTTGCCTCTCCGTGCATCCCCTTTCGAGAAACTTGGGACGCCGTGTGACGCCCCGGTGCCGCAGCATTATTTGTTTGCATTGTAACGAGGTTGCCGCCTCACGCAGCCCCACGGCGAACTGCCTTACACCGCCGTGTTAGGGAGAATGACCGGCTGCGTCGTTACGTTGGTCGCATAACAGCCGCTGCCACTCTGTGACGCTGTCCTGCATTTGTTACATCCATTGCCATGACCTCACAATCGCCAACCCAAGCTTATTCGAGTTGAGCATGTCAAACTTTTTCCAACTCCCCGGCTGACCCCTTCCGACCCGTACCATGTTCCTATGTGAGTTGCCATCCATTACTGATGCGCGCAGCATTAGGTGCCGACCTCGTTAAAACCACTTAATCGTGGTGCGTCGGCACTTAAATCGGGCCCTTTACGGCGGGATCTTACTTCTTTCATTCCTATGCATGGGGCTCACTAGCACGTTTATCGATGAGCCAACAAAATACATATATATATATATATCATGTCCTAATCGAATACAATTATTATTTTTATGCTTTATTGAATAGTGTGATGTTTTCTGTACATAACCTATATACTGTACATTGTGTACAGAGAGAGGAGAGAGACATAAACAGAGAGTACAAAGGAGTACAAAGGAAGTCAAGCAACAACAGGTCTAGCGACCCTCTGACGTTGCTCGCCCTCTAAATCACTGCTGTTCAAAATGTCCAATAGTGGTTCAGAGTGGGTAAAGGACAATTGGAAAGGGTAGCACTGTCCTAAGACCAATGGCAGGGTTAGGAGATGTTAGTATGGAACAATTTGGGTTTATAACATAACACAGCTACAAGTGATCCTCGATATATCTGAGGAAAAAATAATTAATTTACAAAATAATGCAATCAGTCGCGGGTTTAAGGCAAGGTGCTTGTCTAGGCGATGTTAAAGAAACCAACGGTGCTGCAGTCTATAGCATCTCGAGGAAGCCCATTCCACGAGTTCACAACTCGATTGAAGAACAATTCTTAGACTCGTGTGAGTTAAATGATTTACCAATGATTTTGCAACCATATCCCCGCGATTACCGTTCACATTGTCGATTCCTTTGATGATTTTGAAGACTTGAATTAGATCACCTCTTAATCTGTTCTGGGTTAAAGGAAATAAACTTAATTCTCTAAGACACTCCTCGTAAGGTTTGTTTTTCTTAGATTAGGTATCATTTTGGTAACTCTACGTTGAAGTCATTCAAGTGTATCAATATATTTTTGGTATTAGGGGTACCAGGAATGAACACAATATTCCAGAAGAGGGTGGACTAGGGAGTTGTAAAGTATGAGGATCACATCTTTGGAGTGATGCTCGAATAACCTGCCTATAAAGTCAATTATTTGATTTGCTTTCTTAACAACCTCTGAACATTGTTGACTGGTTTTTAGGTTACCCGATATTGTTTTTCCCATATCAGTTTCTCTGTCTACGCAGTGGTTTCCAAACTGGGGGCCTTTTTTAAATATGTAGGGGGCCTTAACACCTTACGAGCGGCCTATGCGGTTTATTTATATGTACCGCCCAGCGGGGTGTTTTTAGCCAAAATAGGGCTGTTTACGTGATCATTTTCATGCCTAAATAAGACCCAGAACGTAAAACAAGTATCTATCCCTGAAAGGGCATAAACAGAGCTTTCGAATGACACCATAACGATCCTTTTATGATGGCTAGTTTTCTTGCAATAACCGTGCAACGCGAGTGCAAAAAGCATGTAATTAGGCACTTTCCCCATACAATTCCGTATATAGCGAGTGAGAGAGGGAGGGAGGAGGTGGGATTCGTGTCAGTAGGTTCGCCGCGGTGGTCTGGAGCAGTCATACGCTCGCTACTCTCCTGCCACCACTTGTCTCTCTCTCTCAGCAACATTACGTGCTGAAATTGCCACACGACCTATGTCGAGCGCCGCCACATAGTCCAGCTTTATTTAACTCGACTTATGTTGCTCGCCGTTAATTAAGGGTTAAGTTGAGGGAGTGTGCAGATTATGATACCAGAGGGTAAGGGGGAGGTAACCAGCCAGTAGAGTAAAATCACAGGTTCAGAACAGGTTTGTGCATTGCCTTGCTGCTAGGCATAGGATTGGTCTGTCTCAAATTATATGTTTATCTTTATTTATTCAATCTGAATAAATATTGCTCTATATCTGATTATATTTTCTTATATTATAATAACAAAATATATGGATTTGCTGAGGAAGAACACAATGTTGGCCTAATCCGTGCATATCCCACTGAGGCTATGCACGGAAGGGGCTCCAGGCATGCTAGGTTCTCAGTTAGGCTTTGTTACAAGATTTCTACAAAAGAGCTCCAACTGCTATCTGTCTGCACTTCATGATCCCCAGGCAAGCCCTTGCATCTAAAACACTACCCCCAAAATTCTTGTACACTCTGACATATTTAGTCAACTGACTATTCTCAACCTGGAACTACAGGGTAAAGGAAGCTTGATAATCGAATCTGTGGACAAAATCAAAATTTTCATTTGTAAGATGGGAAAGTGGAGGTAACTTAGCAATGCTGGAAACTGTATCAGATGTTTTAGAGGAATGCAACACTGCTACACATAACTTGATAGTCAATTTGTTTTAACCCATTGCCGACAGGAGACGTTCAGGTATGCCATGGCAATTTACAGGCTTTTAAAGCCTCTGAATCCCTCTTTGGCGGGCGCCTTAAGTCGGTCTAGAGAACCCCTACCTAAAGAGCGGGGCCCGCCTTATGTCGTATGCGATTTTGAGCACATAATTGGCTCTGAGAGAGAGTCCGAGCGGTGGGGAGCGTAGGTTGGCTCTGACCGTACGGCACGGCTCCCGCGCCGCAACTGGCCCCACCTCCACACACATCCACACCCACTGCCTCCCTAGACAGAGAAATATGTAAGGAAATTACCGTATTTTAGGGATTTTTCCTTCGTGTTGCATGTTCGTTGCAAGACAACCCGTGATCGTAGATGGATGATTCAGGTGTCATTGGAAAGTTCAATTAACGCTCTTTCACGGATACATAATTGTATTACGCTCGGGCTCTTCTTTATGCATGAAAAAAGAGCATGGAATGAAGCTCGTTTAGGGTAAATATACCCACTGGGCAGGTAGTAGAAGTTATTAACCTAGCCGCTCGTGGAGTGTTAAAGCCAGTAGAATCGAGTGCGAGGGAGCTGGAGCGCGGAAGGCCACACGTCCTTCGCCCAGCCAGTCGGCCCCGGCACTGAAGACTCTGAGTCAGAGTCTCGCGAGATATTCAGTGCTGCCAAAGGCAAATGTAGCACGACATTAGTGATAATTGCTCATTTTAGCAAATGTCTATGATAGCGCTGAGGGTGAAGTCTGTGAGGTACTAAGCTAATTTTTGTGTCATATTGAAGCTATTTTCTTCTAGTTTTTGGCTGAATACATTTAATTTCATTCAGACACTTGCCTAATCAATGAGCCCTAATATGGCGGAAATGGGCGGAGATATGCATGCAGACAAAGTGTTAAGCCTTGGAAGAGGAACTTAAAAGATACTTCCCAGAGCCAGCCTCTCTGCTACTAGGGACCCATTCACTGTTCCAGTGACATGTATACCTGATGGCAATGATAAGGCCAGACAGAGCTGTTGAAGCTTCAGGAAGATTCAGGAACCAAGATGAAGTTTGAATTTGAATCTCTCACTGTGTTTTGTCATCAATGGCAGTTTCCTAACCAAACTTATGTGACCTAGCATTTCGCCACCTCCTACCATTTGCGTCAACCTATTTCTGTTGGGCTGTTTTCTCTTACCGACTCTACATAAAAACAAAATATTGTAATAAACTTGATGTGAAGCATGACCTACGATGCGCTTTGAGTGTAACCATAACCAGGAATTAAGAAGGTGGTTGTTGATATGCAACATCACCCTTCCCACTGAATGGAATGGGGATTCAAATGATAAGAACATTGTAAGAGCTGTAACTTGTTTTTAGTGAGATATGTTTAATATAAAATCAAGTACCTCATTAGATATTGTCTGCTCTAGGAATGTGTATTAATTGTTTATTTCTATTAATGTATCATACTCAAAGAATGAACAAATAAATAACATAATTACAACAATGACATTGATGTTGCTAAAAGTGTGTGTTTTTAAATACTGTATCGGGTTACGGATGGATGGACGGACGGGGGCCATAAATATGGATGCTATATAAAAAGCGGTAATGACCCCAAAGAGCTTGAGAAACTAATTAGTTTGGTGATAATTTTCCCCCAATCTTGTAGTGGGCCATAAATAGAAATATGTGGAATTTCAGAAGTAACAGGAGTCCAATCGGAAGAATCTCCTTGATAACGCCTTGCTACTGTCTATCTTTTACCCAATTTTCGATTGAATTATATTAAATATATATTAATGGTTTTCAATTCGCATTTGACAATAGCCTACAGTCAGACACTTTGTCAAAGGTATTTTAAAATTCGAAATATAGAATGTTATAGCTTTACTTATATCATATTCACTCGACAGTTCATGGTCAAATTTTATAACATTGGTAGCACATGATAAGTTTAGCCACAATCAATGTTCTAGTATCTCTTCTAACATTATTGCAATGATAGACGGCAAGCTAATTGACCAATAATTCTTGGATGATTCGTGATCCCCTTTCTTAAAGATTGAAGTCACAATGGGGAAGCTCACACCCAGCATGTAGGCTATATGCATATTTGTGTCAGATTCGTTTGATTTGTGGCTAGTAATGGGCCATAGCGAACACCTCAATAATCTTGCCAGGGGTCTTCAATATCAGTTAAAGCCTTTACTGTTTCTGCCTGTTAATCTTGGATGAAATCATTGAACAAATGTAACCTTTTGAATGAGGTCACCAACTATCTGCGCCATATTTGAAGACACATGACTCAAACCTACTATCCACCTTTGTGAGCTGAGCCATTACCAATTTTCAGTCTCGGGGTACCTCTCCATAATCTTATGATCTCTAGTAGCTATTCAACACACTTGTCACATGGTCATAAACTTTTCTCACAACTGTAGGAAGAATGCCGTCTTGACCAATTGACTTTTTTTGTCTAAGTGTATAAAGGAGAATAAAGGCAAAGCTGCCTGTAACAGTGTCTACCCCAAAAATTGAGTGATAGTCTAATTTAAACTGATATTTTTTGGTGTACTGAAAAGAAGTGTGATGTGCTTGTTAAGTGTAATGAAATTAATAGGAGAAGGAGGTGTTTGTGAGAGTGAGCTGGATTATTCTGTGTAGGTGAGACACATACAGAAACAATGAAGGAAGCCAGACATAATGAAACAGGAGTTCCAGTAACTCCTTATCACATGACTATGAGGCCTCCCCTGGGTATTGCCCTGCTTGATTGGTGTCAACAATCTATTTAGCTTGTATGCTCGCCTTGCTACCACACTGGGTTTCATCTAATTATGTTTAGAACTTCAGCCTAATGAACTAATCCTCATGAACCTGGTAATTATGTATTATACACCCAAGCAGTCTACCAGTAATTAACTGTAATGTATCAATGATGACATAGTATTAGTGGGAGATACACCATTATATAATACCAGCATTAGGGTATAATTATATCATATCGGTGGGCTTATGGTGAACGACGGCTGATATTAAGTACAGTACACACACACAGACACACACACATATTCCTTCATTCACTCACTCACAGAGAGAGATAGAGGGAGAGAGTTGGGGATGGTAGGGGTTAAAGCACAAGGAAGCGAACCACGATAATGAAAAGTATGTACCAAAGATAAACTACTAGAGTATTAATATAATGCACATAACAAACAAACACTCCGAGTACATTAAGGGAGCCCACCTCGCTTTTGTTCTCTTTCTCTCCCTCTCTATTTGGCTTATATCCATTTGGCCCCATTCAGCCTACTGTTAAGACGTTTACCCCCATCCAGGTGTCAATACTTTCCTGGCGAGCGGTAGCAAGCCAGCATATATATATATATATATATATATATATATATATATATATATATTTAGTTTTGACAGCAAGTTAAATTTGGACATTTGTCGATAGCAAAAATATTCCGGCAAAACCGGATTTTTCCATAAAATATGTTGGCTCGCTGTCGCTCGTCAGGAAGAAATCGACACCTGGATAGGGATAAACGTCTTAAAACAGTTGGCTGAATGGGGCTGATTGGATACAAGCCAGGGAAAGAGAGAACAAGAGAAAACAAACAAAAAATCCGGTGACCCCCCTTAACCTTGCACTAATTACTCCCCTGCAGGACTTGCTGGGAGCTACACCATTAAACTCCACGGGTAACAGGAAATGACTTCATTAAGCACTTAGTGCTGCATTGATTATCATAATCCTTATATAATAATTATAAATCATGCTCATCTAATATTCAACCCCTTTATGTTGTGGTTAGATTTTGCGGAAAGTTGATATGAATATAGTTTATATATATATATATATATATATATATATATATATATATATATATATCAGCTAGTGATCTTCAGCTTGGGAAGCACAGACGGATGAGGAAGACAACACTAGTGAAAGGAACCACATCTTGATGTATTGCCTACGTTTCGATAATATCCTCGTATCATGATCAGAGCCTAATATAGCACAGACAACTTCTTCTTAAATATAAAACATGTAGATTTACTTATCTAAAAGAGTTAAAAAGAGATACTTACGATATATAAATTGTATGTGAAGATGTTGATAACATTCAATGATAAAAGGATGCGTGGAATTATTAAAAACAAGAATTATCATATCAAGTTCAAAATTGTGTGAATAAAAGGGAATCACTAGAATCTAAATGAAGTAGAAAGGAGGGTGTACATTTATGTTTGTTTGGAAATTATAAGATACATTTAAAATTTAAGGAGAAATAGGAAGGAAAACACAGATCACACATCTAATTAGTACCTAAAAACACAACAGCTGTGCTGAAAGTCTCGTGAGTTCCAATCTCGGGTTCATGGAGGTAAGTGAAAAAGAGATTCCATAATAGCCAGATCATGCTCCCCCGGACTCCTAGAAAGAACTGAATACATACCGGCCGAAAATGGGTGATCATTGTTCAAAGAATGCTCTCTAATGGCAGAAAAAAGATGGTTTAGTGATTCGTGAACCCGTACGAGCTGAGCGACCAAGGTGTTCCACCATCTAGCTCTTCAGGTGTCTCTTTGTTTTCCCAATGTACGAAGCCTTACAGTTTGTTTTAGTTAAAATAGGACTTCAGAGGCTATCAACCCTATTGAAATATTAAGCCAGCACACTGTAAGTCAAGAATAACGTCAGGACTGGAGCCTCTCTTCGAAAATTCAAGTCCCTTGTGTGCCTTCCAGCAATCACACGTTAATTTATATATAAGAGACGACTGAACATCTAACAGAATTTGGTCTTTAACTT